>PJEX01000025.1:174427-206430 GCA_005350895.1 Colletotrichum tanaceti
GGGGGGGGGGGGCGCACACCGACAGCGACACAGCGCTTGGACCGAGTTGGGTGGCATGGCACTGACATACCCGTAAGGTACTGACAGTGAACGCGGACAGACGCTCCTAAGGGCTGCGAGCTGCGCCTTTTCGGAGTGCTGAGGCGGTAGGGTCTGAGGAGTCAATTCGGGTCGAACGAAGAGACAAAACAAGCAGGAGGTGGAGAGAAAATGGCACTGACCGAGATGCGGAGCCAAGGCGGTCCTTCTTGAGGTCGCCCGTCGCTGATGAAGTCATGAAGGAAGTCTTTGTGGCAAAAAGGCGTCGTCTTTGTCTGTGAGGCTGAAACACTGCCAAAGATGAGGTGAAATCAATTGTTCGTCGGCCCAAGCGTCTCGGAGGTCCATCCGAGCCTCGTACCTACTTGTATGGTCGCAGCGGTGCGGGCCTGCACGCTGGTTTTTTAGTTTCCCCCATCACAGAGAGGCTGGTGGTGTATGCACTCGACTGCTACCTAGGTAGCTAGTATATATGTATGTACTGCCTGCCGGCTTCAGACCGCCCGACTTCCCGCCCGTGCCGAAACGTAGAAAAGCGTCGTGATTTCGCGATTGCGTATCTGTAATTGATCACGCTTGAGTCGTCGTATGCCGTGCGGTTTGGGTGAATACTTGCTTCTTGTCGTATCGAGCGGAATCTTGCATGCGTTGCCATGCTTCATTTTTGTTCCAAGACAGGCTGCTGTACACTAGGTAAATAGCGTGAGTAGCGTAACCAATAGGATGGGCTGGGTGATGACTCGAGGCATGTTCCAAAGTATTGCCCCCCTTTCTTTTTCGCCGGGCCGGCCGGGGTAGCCTAGTGCCATTGTCCAATTATGCCATCTCGCCAGTGCGAGCGCGCTGCCGACAAGCGACCCGGTGCTTTGGTCTCCAAGATTTGCGCAAACCGAAGGCTTGGCCGATATTGACTTGACTCGGGAGCAAAGGTTCATCGAGAGGAGACCTGACAAGACACTCGGGTGCCATCGTTTCGTGGTGACTGGCGAATGTATGTTGTTTTGCAACCCTTGCAGAATCCATGGCCGAATGAACATTAATGGTTGCAGAATGAATCCGTACGGATCTGGCCTTGATTCTTGAGAAGACATGCATTCACTCTTATCAGTCTTGCTTTAAGCCTGCACTGCTGAAGAGACAACAGGACAAAGGAGACTCGCTCCTGCGACGATGGGTTTCATGGGAGGGGCTGTCAATCAATACCACAGCACGGATAAATCATGTGTTGGAGATGTTGGCAAGAGAAACCCATTTGAGATACGTAGGAGGCCCGTCTGGTGTTGGCCTTGCTTGGCGTTGCTGATGCGGGTCGTTTGCCATGTCAACGAATTTGAGGAATCGAAGTATGAGTTGCGCGCCGCACCTTGCTTGCTCCTCCCGGCGACCTTTGTCAGCTCGTTGGCCACCTAGCAACGTACTGGCGTACCTGCGTAGCAAATCAGCATGGATTGTGCCCCTTGATTCGAAGTGAGATTTCCTCCCAGATGAGGCGTCATATGAGCCAACGGGTTCGCCGTTGGCTGTGGTGTTAGCCTCCCGATGGCAAAGAATGAAGACAAAGAACAAGGGGCTGGCCGAGGCATATCAGTGAGCCGGATTGTCTAGGTACATATGGAGTGGCCGCTTGGCCAACCGTCATCATCAGCCCTCCACCAACCACGCAAGAAACTGGCCTATGTTGATAGCCGATGGCTTGGGTGCATGCAGGTGAGTCTCTCCTTGGGGACTGACTGGTGAAATACCCATGTTTGGACTTGGTATCCATATTCCAATCTGCGTGCAATTAGCCAGCAATCGGCGACCTTCAAGGCAGTATTAACAGGCTGTACGGATATCGTTTTTATCCAAGTTTGGCGCTTCTCTTCAAATTCTCCCCACCTCTCTATTGCTGCCAATCCCCAAGCCAAGACCTGGTTAGACTCTTCCACACTGAGACGCCGCACTAGTCTTGAAGGGGGATGATGGCGTGCCTGAGTGTCCAGTCCCACCAATCAGATGGTACTTAGCACTCTGCGTCTTATCCCAAACAGGACTAGATTGGTCATCCCCGGGCCGGGAACAACGAAGTGGAGTGACAGAAATGGTCCCTTGACCAGGTACTTGCTCAGGCCCCAAGACGATGTGTGTCCACGGCGGTCACCTCGAACATTGAACATTGAATTGCCCAGGCTTTGCAGTTGGTATGGAACGCAATATGTCTTGTGGTATGGCTTCTGGCATCGGATTGTTCAGCCTACTGCACGTCCTTGTTGGATGCAGCTTTTCAGCTTGGGGGAGTTGAGGCGTGTGCACCAGCTTACAGACACACATACGCACACAGCATGTACCTGAGGTACCTTACTGTCGAGGTGCTGTACGGATACGGATCACTACCTTAGTAGATTAGAAATCCGCATCCCTAATGCCAGTTGTCTGAGGCATCGCAGCGGCACAGTGTGAGCGCAGCCAACACCTTTTGGCACCCTCACCAGAGTTCTTCCCCACCCCCTGGTCATGGCTCCCCACTCTTCCCTCCATCTCCTTGCATCCGGTCTTGACTTAATGACCCTGTCCAATCCCACTGCAAGATTCAGCCCACTGCTGCTCCGTTCCATCGCTCTTCCCCGACTTTCGTCTCGTCCTTCTCCCTTCTCCTCCCCTTCCCTTCCCACCTTGTATTGCTGCACCTGCCGTTGTCGCCGCCGGCTCTGTTGGGCTGCTTGCTGGCTGCTTCCTCCATTCTGCACTTGCTGGTTTGGGTGTCTGGGCTGGGGGTTGGCAACTGGGTTCTTCCTGCTTAGTCTCCTCTCGTACTTACCCGCCGTGCCGCCCGCCGCCTCCTGTGCCCACTTTTCACACTGACCGGGCTGTGTTACGGTTGCTGTCCGTCAGAGTTCCACGTCCTGTTCCATACTTATCCCACTCCACCTGCACTTTCCCTCACTCCGCCCTCTCCTGCCTGCTTTTGTCAACCTTCCCATCACCAACCCCCCATCCGACATCTTGTCGTCGTGGTTTTCCTCTCGTTTCAATTACCCTCTGCTCTCAACCCCTTTTGCGGCCAAGAGCAGACTGCAATAAAAACCGAATTCAGTCCCAGCCAGGTTTTATCAGTGAGGGTCTTTGCAGTGGTCAGCGAGAATCCGTTGTGTCGGTTCCACGCCGCATGCGACCGGGGGTTCAGGTCGACACCTTTTCCGTCCAGAGACGCTGTTTTCGGCTTCCCGGTTTCAAGTCCAGGCCATCATTCATCCCCTGCGACACTCACCTCACTCCTCCATGATCTCGCCTCACCTTCGACCGTGAGTTAATTCTTCGGCATCGCCAACCGCTGGTGTGCGACTTTTTGTTTTTATTTCTCGATCCTCTTCCACAGCCTGGACTCGGGACTTGGTTTAGGGATCATTAAACCCACCCTCAAAATGGCTGTCATAGACCAGGTCCTGGTCGAGGTCTCCCGCTTCGTGGTGCGTCAGGTGTCGGAGTCTGCCTCGTCCTTGCCATCTTCGTCGGCTGTCTCATCGACTGCTGCACCTACCTCGACGCTCAGCGAAACTGCAGCGACGATGACGGCCACCGATAACCCATCGCCTACCAGCAACCCAGGCAATGGCGGAGGAGGGGGCGGAGGCGGAGGCGGTGGTGGTAATTCCAATTCTCCTCTGCTCTTCTTCGTTGCTCTGGGCTTCGGAGTTGTCTTCACCAACCTATGGTCAGCCTGCTTGCCCAGCCTTCCCTCACGTGTTCCACCAAACGGCTAACATCTGCTTCAGGATCATCGTTGGTGTCAAATACTGCTTCCGCTATAATGCCCGTAATCGTGCCATGCGTCTCAACGAAGATGGAGAGCCCATCAACCTGGAAAACATGCCTCGTCCGCACCGCCGCCGTCGCGAGAAAAAGTTGATGACGATGGATGAGGTCAACGACAAGTTCCCTATGACCAAGTACAAGACCTGGGTTGGCGAGCGTGCGAGAGAGGGCCTTCCCACTGCCGGAGGCGTCTCTGCTCCGCCCAGTCGTGCAAACAGTCTTCGGTCTGCCGACGGTATTGTCCCTGAGCTGCCCTCGAAGGAACGTGAGTCTACCGAAGATCGACCCGCCACCGGCGCCAGCAACAAGCCCATGACTTCCGAGAAGACCGTCGAGGATGCGGTTAAGAAGGATGGTAACACCTCGACCACGGCAGGCAACGCTGACGCCCCGCAATCCACACCTACTTCTGCCACTCCTCTTCAGCGCGTCAATAGCGAAGATGACGACGAAGATGACGAGCATATCAACGCCGCCGTCCCACCTGAGCTGATGGCAACCAGCGGTGACACCTGTGCTATCTGCATTGATACCCTGGAGGACGACGACGATATCCGCGGGCTGACTTGTGGCCACGCTTTCCACGCCGTCTGCGTCGACCCGTGGCTCACCAGCCGCAGAGCTTGCTGCCCTCTTTGCAAGGCGGACTATTACACCCCGAAGCCTCGTCCAGTCCCTGGCGAAGGCGACCCGAATGCCACAGGCGATATGGCTCGCACGGCATCCCGTGCCAACATGCCCAACGCCCCTGCCGCTGCTTGGTATAGCCTGAGTGGCAACCGCCTGGGTTTCGGACGCAACAGAGGCAACCGGACCGCCAACACTCGTTCCGACCGTCGCCGCCGCGCTCGCCAACAGGCCGCGTCTGCATCTTCCAACCAAAATGCCTCGCAGGGCTCGCCGTCCTCGCCCCCCGTTGTCGAGAATCATGAATCTCGTGGTCTCCTCGTTAACATCCGACTGCCCACATTCCGCAACCCCCTCCGACGTGGCGGAGACCAGCAACCTGGCAGCCCGATAGCGGCTGCTGGTGCTAATGTTACGCCTTCTCAGCTTGAGGCCGGCACTCAGACTGCACCAGCCACTACCACAGAGGCCCGGTGACCGCATTCCTGATAATTCTACTCATGCATATAGTAGTATGCATGGATTGATATTTCGATTTAGTTTTTACTGCTGTGCTACTCGTGTACATCATACCCCAGAGACCAATATGCAGATCTCAGCATAGACCTGCGATGTTGGCAGGATTATATATGCAACACGACGCCGCCTTTTTTTCATACCCACACTTACATACACGCGACTGGGGGAGTATTAGGCCACATGGAACAAAAGGGGATGGTGGAGGATTCTGCTGCGAAGCGGCAGAGAAGGAGTCGCATCAATGCACATGGTGGCTTGGCTTGATTTGGTTTCTCTCGAATTACAAGGGGAGCGGCGGAGTTGTGGCGACATGGGCATCACGTCACGGAATAATGACAATTGACTACATTCACCTAGACTATGGGCTTTGTTTCCTTGTGTGACACTTATTGCGTAGAGACTGTTCAACTGTGAGGCGCTGTCTAATTTGTTGTTCATCTTTTTCGTTCTTAAAAAGAAGATCTAGAATGGGAAGATGAGAGGAATATACCCGAGTCCCTGGTTGCTTTGCTGTTGACATGGACAGAACTACCCTTTTGTTTTGGCAAATAGATATCAAAGATATGACCCTTTCTGGAAACGACCACCAAAGTCTTTGGCCCGGTTGAGCAGCTCCCTCCTCTGCGCCGTCCCAATCTTGCCCCCCAACGACATGTCTTTCTCCCTGTCAAACGCTCTCTTGCTGGGGTCATCTTCCTCCTCTTCATCCTTGCTGGTCTTGGCGGCTCCTTTCTTGTTCTGCTGATGATCTTCGTACATGCTCCGACCACGTGCGGTCGCGATATTCTCGCTGATGCGCCTGTCGCGCTCCTCCTCCTCCTTGGTACGGCGCGGCTGCTGTGGGCCCGCCGCGGCGGTCGAATCCCCGCGACCGAGGACCGTGTCCTCGAGGCGCTTGCGCTTCTGTTCCGGCGTCTCAGTCCAGATGCTGCTGATGCCGCCACCTCCTCCGGCCGCCGTGGCGGACGACTTGCCGCTTGCAAATTTGCGGTTCTTGAGCTTTGTCGGGTCGCGTTCGTGGTAACCTGACTGCGTAGGCGGCGCGAGCATCCAATCGTCGCGCTGGGGCGCCACTGGGCCGGCAGAGGCCTGCGATGCTGCTGCTGCGGCAGCGGCCTGGATTCGTTGTGCAGACGTTGAGGAGGAAGGGAGGGCGGGCCCGTAGTCGTCGTCAGAGTCTGAGGAGGAGTTGTTGCCGCCGTCGTCTTCGGCGCCCAGGCGATGGCTTGGGAGCGGCATGGCGGGGCCTATGGCTTGCTTGGGTGGAAGGGTCGGACCTGTTGAAATCTTGGTATTTGGAGCTTCTGCTGTCGGCGAGACGCGAGGAGCGGACGGGCCGTAGCCATCCTCGGATTCGGAGTCGTCGAGGGCGATCTCGCTGACGTTTGTCGGGTTGGAAGGGGGAAGTGTTGGTCCCACGGCGGGGTTTGATAATGGTTCTAGCTTAGAGGATGCTGCTTCAGGGGCAATTGGACCGAAGCCATCATCATCGGAGTCGTCTTCCAGGTCAATCTCGTCAGTGTTGCGGGGTTGTTTTATTGGTGGTGATTCTACGCCTTCATCGTCCGGGGTGCGCTTTCTCTTTGTGAGATGTGGTGGCAGTTGAGGGCCAATGGAAGACATGATGGAGACTTGTCGTGTTGTCTTCAGAGTCGGCTGCTGGGAGAAGAGTGCGTTGCTTAGCGATGTCGTCTCGGTCAATGAGGTACCTATTGTACATTAAAGCTGGGGTTCGTTGTGGAGTACCTACCTATCGATGTGCTCCGTTCCCACTATCTTAGGTACCTACGTAGGTAGGTAGATCCCTACGTACCTATGTCGAAGGTACGTAGGTACCTAGGTACCTTAGGTAGTAAGCTCAAACGATCCACTAGGCCTGTCGCGTCGTTGCGGCCCGCCGGAGAAACCCCGGGCCGCTGAGCTTTGGGTGGTTGGAACCTGGAACCTGGAACGGCAAGGTGCCTGGTTGGTGTACCTAGGTAGGCTGTGGAGTCCAAGCTGCGTAATGGCTCTTGCAGATTGCTATCCGTACCGAACGACTATTCGTGCTACAGCTCACCTTCATCCGATAGGAGCTCGAGGAGCAGGATCGCATTATAAAGGAAACCTCCATCCTCTGCACCGGATTCTGACATCTCAAACTTGCGTCCTGGTTGAAGCAGTCGATTCTGCAACCCCTCCCTGCCGAAAGCATACATTAAGCCTCCAAACCCAAAACGAACTCCCCGACCGACTGCGACTGCAAGCCATGTGCCTGATGAACCGCCCTTGATGACCCCACCGCCGACGGAGAGAGATGATGGATCTGGAGACACAATGGCAGATCAAGACGACAGGTCCTCTCTGGGCATTCCACCTTCCAGCGATGAGGAGAACATGATGGCTGAGAGGGGGGAAGACGGCACCACCAGCCTCCTGGACGACGAGATCCAGACATCCAGCAGTACGCCGCCAGCAATCGGGAATGGTGCAGTTTCCAATCGATATCGTGAGATAATGCGCGAGCAAGCCGAAGATGCCTCCGACGAAGGCTCGGCGGATGCAGTCCCGAAGCGGGCGGGGAGCCCGGTCGATTCCCTGATGTCGGTTCCCGATGATTCCCCCTCCATCCAGGCGAGTTAGGTTCCTTAACTTGAGTGTGCGCATCAGCTAACCCAGGACTTAGGGCTCCGTAATGTCCTCCCCGAGCAGCAGCATTCTTCCTTCTGTGGCATCGCGACCAGGCCTCAGCAGTCCCAGTCCCTCATTCCGACCCTTCGACCGCCGCTTCCAGTCCCGCATTTCCTCCAGCTTCATCCACAGCCCTCGATCCTCCTCCCCTGCCTTCCTTGCTGGCCACAGTCGATCCGCGTCTCTCAATTCGGGCCTGCTGGACCGTGACGATACCGACACGCCTTCTCCGCCATGGGAAGTCGTACGATGGACGAGGTTGAAGAAACTCAACGGCCAGGCCTTCTCGGAGGCCGGCAAGCGCAACTTCGGAACACCCACCTGCATTGCTGTCTCTGCTTCGATTGTGCTGGGGACCAGCAAGGGTATAATATTAATGTTTGATTACAACCAGGTCCTAAAGACCATCATCGGCCCCGGGACCAAGGCGGTCGAGTCTGGCGCCATTACGGCAATTGCGGTTTCGGCAGATCACACCACAATTGCTGGCGGCCACGCGAACGGAAGTATTTTCACCTGGGAGGCGAACCGGGCGTCGCGACCGTTCTTGTACATCCCACACTTGGATCAAGCGCAGCTCCAGACCCGGACCATGGATGGTCACCTTCCCAGCGTCGCCGTTACCCACCTTGGGTTTCTCGGCACTAGACATACGGCGCTTGTCTCGGCGGATAATCGGGGTATGGCTTTCTCCCATTTGGCCACCAGAGGAACGGGATCCCTCGGCCGGACTGTGAAAACTACAAGAATACTTGGGAGGTACCCGGATGCTGCGCCTCCAACGGGCAAACCTCTCAAGCCCAGCACGGTCCTAGCATTTAGTCCTTTGCCCCTCGGCAACACAGAACGCGCAACTGACACCATGGGCCTCACGGCCATGTTGACCCCTTACCTGTTGGTCATTGTATCCACAACGCCCGTCGCCCAGACCCAGCACAAGTCGGCGAGGCCGAAGGACGTTGCTCGTCACAGCGCGATGACCGGTTGCTTGGCATGGTTCCCCGCGGTCAAACTCAAGGTCCCAGATCCCGTTACGGGAAGCGACATTTCCAAAGTCAAATTGGTGTACTGCTGGTCCAATGTGCTTACTGTCCTCGACGTCGACGAGATACCGGCCGAGAACAAGGACAAGCCGCCAGGGCTCAAATTCAAAGCTCGGAGTCGGTGGAAGTGCGAGGAGGCCATCGTTGCCGTTCAGTGGCTCAGTCGCTCGGTACTCACTGTGCTGACCATCACGCAGCGGTTGATTGTGCTCGAAGATCGAAGTTTGCGTATGACCGAGGGCTTCGATCTGATGAACAAGTTCATCTACCACGCCGACCTCTTCTCGAAACAGCTGCACAACTTGGTGGAGCAGCTCGACGAAGACGATACGTCTATGCACGGTGTCGTGGCTGACGCATTTTACATGAGCTTCAAGACCTACAAGGGCAAAATCTTCCTCCTCGGATACAACGACGTTTCCATCGGGTCATTGTCGAATTGGGCCGACCGAATAATTGCTCTTATGGAGAACGGCGATTACGTTGGAGCCATACAGCTCGGAACATCATACTATACTGGTGACGCCGATAAGCTTACCATTGGTCTGCCTGAAGATACCGGATTGCGGCATTCAATGGTAC
Organism: Colletotrichum tanaceti; assembly: GCA_005350895.1. Lineage (NCBI taxonomy): Eukaryota > Fungi > Ascomycota > Sordariomycetes > Glomerellales > Glomerellaceae > Colletotrichum > Colletotrichum tanaceti. Next base: position 183,700 of record PJEX01000025.1, read on the forward strand.
GCGAGAAGCTCATGGAGATCATGAGAGCGTCACTCAAGTACGCTTTCACCCAGCGGCAGAAGGACAAATCTGCTGCCGACGACGGCCATCTGCGGGAACTGGCCGAGATCTGCTTTACTGCCTCTATCAGCGTGGGCGATGTCGATTTTCTCTTTGAAGAGATGTATGAGTGGTACGAAGATGCCGGCGTGGAAGGTATCTTTTTCGAAACCATGGAACCTTACATCCTTGAGAAGCAAATCACTATCGTCCCTCCGGCTGTTGTCAAAACCACTGTGACACACTATGTCACCAAAGGGTGGGAAAGCCGCCTCGAGGAGATGGTTGTCCACATGGAGACTACGACTCTGGACCTGGATCAAATCACCGTGTTGTGCAAGCAGCACAGCCTTTACGATGCGCTTATTTACGTCTGGAACCAGGCACTGAACGACTACATCACGCCACTGGTTGACCTACTAACCTTGCTGGTACCCCTCATGAGCAATGGCGACTACATGTCTTCCGGGAACATGGAAGACGAGATATATGGTGTGAACGCCTTGAAGATGTTCCCCTACCTTTCGTATACTTTGACAGGCAGAGTTTACCCTACCGGCGAAGTCATGGACGATACAGTTGCCTCCAAAGCCAAGGCTGAGATCTACTGGTTTCTATTTTCAGGAAATAGTGTCACATGGCCAAAGGGCAGCGACCGCCGATTTCTCACACGGCCGGACCAGCACAATGAGCCGTCCTTCCCGTATCTCAGGCTAATCTTGAAATTCGACGCCCCGAGCTTCCTTAGCGCTGTCAATGAGGCCTTTGAGGATTCTTTTCTGAACGACTCGCCGGAGAAGCAGGTCAACGGCGGCATCAAGGGCGATGTGCCCGAAGAGCAAATCTTTGGTCGTACCGTTGATCGTCAATACATCGTCTCCATTCTTCTGGAGATCATGAATCCCTCAGACTTCGCCGCCGAAGACACGATCTACCTCGACATGTTCATCGCTCGTAACCTTCCCAAGTTTCCTCAATACTTGCTGTTCCCCGGATCAACCCTGACAAAGGTCTTGACGGGACTGTGCAATTACCCCGGAGCAGACCTTGCCGAAGACGCGCAGCTCAGCGCCGAGTACCTGCTATCAATATACCAGCCGCCCGACGCCAATACGTTGATTCCCATGTTCAAAAAGGCTGGGTTCTATCGGATTTTGAAGAGGCAATACAAGGTTGACAAACAGTATGGCAAGCTTATCCAGGCATATTTCGAAGACCCCGCTGACCGGGACGCCGTCTTTGAATGCATCGGGGATTGTCTACGACCACAGAGTGGTCTGAACCGTCGTCAGGTTCAAGAGGTCCTAGACGCAATCAAGAACAACGCCAGGGCGCTTCTCCAAACGAGTCCTCTCGAGGCCGCGAAAGCCCTATCAGCCCAGCCAGCTGACGTTCATCAGCATGTTCTGCATGCCACGGAGGATTCACCCGGCCTTCAGTTCTTCTACCTGAGAACATTGCTCGAGCCCGAAAAACGAGACGGAGAATTCCCAACGAACCCTGACCGAGAACTCATCGAGCGCTACGTGCAGTTCATGTGCCGGTACGACCCGTCTCATGTGTCCGACTACATTGGGTTGGTTCAGTCTATCAATCTCAGGCTCGATGCCTTGCTTCCAGCCATGGAGGAGACTGGTGTCATTGATGCCGCAGTTGTCCTCATGGCTCGCGAGGGTCAGGTCAATGATGCTATGGACAGGCTTGTGAAGCACCTTGGCGCTCTCGAGTCAGCCTTTGTAGGAATTTTGACTGGCGCTCAAAAGAACGACTCCGACGGGTTGCAGTCAGGGGCGGAGGAGACGCTACGGGCCCTGCAAAAGTACGTCCATGTGGGTATCTGGCTCTGTCAAGGCCATACCAAGTCATCGAGAAAGGCGAACGGCGTTCAGAGAAGGTCCAAGTCGGCTACAGAGACGCTTTCGCCGGACGAGGAGCTCTGGCTCAACCTGATTGATGCGGCGGTGCAAACGACGCGACATCTTTCAACCGTCATCGAAGCATTGGGCAATCCACAGAACGGCACAGCAACTGACGAGACCCACGATGCGCTGGATGGTCTGGATAAGGAGAAATTCTTGGCCCTTTTGCGGTCCCTAGTACAACACACCTTCACGGCTCTCCTAACGACAACCTCCAGCCCGGTAGGAGCTCCAGCGGGTGGTCGACTGCTTACCAATGCTGGGAGCAATCTTTCTTTTCTTCGTATTCTGCGAGCGTTCCTCGCCCGAGCCGCAGCCTCGTCGCCAAACCTAGCAGACCTGCGTTCGGTCTTGGCCTCGATCTTCTCGGCGTATGCCTATGAGGAATCGATACTTCGGCTGTCCAACCGACTGCTTGAGCGAAGTTTATTTGTCAACGTGAAGGAGGCCGTGGAGCTTCGTCAACGGGGTTGGCGACCCAGGGGCTCGACATGCGAGGCTTGCGGTCACCGAGTCTGGGGCCCGGGTGTCTCAGGCAACGTCTTTGAGGCATGGGAGGAGAAGCAAGCACGTGACGAAGAGCAAAAGGCGGAGAGGAAATCCCAAATAGCTTCAGGAGACAAGGGCAAGGCCGGAAGTTCGAGCGATGTTTCTCAAACCGCAGGGGATTCGAAAGGCAAAGGCAAGGCGGCGCCAGTGGCGTCAGAGCCCCTTGCGGAGGGGGACAGTACAACGGCGGAGGATGGCGCGGGAGACCCTGATACTGCAGTCGCGAAGCCGCGAGAGCAGCCGCTGGGACCGCTGGTTGTGCTCGCATGCAGGCACATTTACCACCAGAGCTGCTTGGACGCCTACCAGGCCCGACCGGACGTTGAAAAGAAGAGCCGAGTGGAGACGCACGCGAGGGAGTATAGGTGTCCGATTGATGGATAGACGGGGTGTAATTTCCGTGCACGTGTGTACAAATTTCACGAATTCATGAGAATGATCTGGGCCAGTACGGCTCGTATTTGCCTAGTCACCGGAGCTTCTGGAGGGAGGTCGCGGTGTCTTGGGTTGCGCACCCCAGACTAGGTGTCATGTTTCTGTTATATAACGAAGTGAGGACAGAACGTGTCAGCACATGTCGAGAAGCACACGTGGACTCTCGAGTTTTTAGTTATTTTTGTAAGGCTGACCAAGAGGTTGATCGTCATGTTATTCGTATAATGTAGATGTAAGTTAAGCCTGGGGGGGCGTTCCGTCACTTGCTGGGATCGACCGCAAGCCAGCCAAGTTTTGGCCTTCTTTCTTTTTTTGTTAAAGGGAGGGAGAGGTTAGGTTTACAACTACATAATGCACAGCGCCCGAGCCGTCAAAATGGCGATCCATCCATTATTGTCCTCTGTCCATCAAACCGGTTGCTTTGGGTCCCTACCTAGGTACCTAACCATGGGAAATATGCCTCTTGGGGGAGCCCGGCGGAATCCCGTAGCGCACGGAATCACGTAGCGCACGGAGCCCCACCGAGTCCCACCGCATCCGCCGGAGGGTGGTCGTTGGAGACACGGGCACGAACGGGGTCGTTCGGTGGAGTCGGCAGGCCACCGGTATGGATGATCGGAGGCAGCGGGACACGCTCGGGCGCTCAAGCCACCCTCCGGCCTTCGCCTCAACTGTTCTCTTTCCGATGCTCATATCGCGGTTCTCCCGATTGAGAGACGAGGGCTCTCGTTCGGGAACCAAAGGTCGGTGTTTTTTGCGAGGGACCGTGGGGCGGCGTTCATCGTTCATCTTACCACTATCCGTACAATTCGATCCTTGCGCTGCTCCATCCGACGAATGATTGGGGCTGCACATGACTGCTTGGAACCAAAGCCGGTGCAGGACTTGGTCTGTAATGGGTGGGCAAGCTGACAGTGTCCGCGTTGTCGCAGTGAGAATGGCATGCTTCACCGCGAACAGCTGTAAAGGCAGATGGGGGGGGCCTACGTGGACAAGATGAAGGGTGTCTCCTGAAACGTCAACTTTACCGCGTTGAGAAGCTTGCATGTCTTGGTAGCTGGTATACTGTACTCACGAAAGCGAAGTTTGGACACACACACACACACACCACTCTATCCCTCAGTGGGGCGGGAGGTGGACAGCATTGCCGGCACTTGGCGGTTTCTTATTCTGGCGTGCGTACGGATATACGGCTCGGTACCTGGGATATCAACTTGCCAGAGACTGGCCGTTTGTTGACGAGGGACGCGCAAGCTGAGGGCTCCCACCCCCAGCCTACTTACTCCGTTCAACATTTGAATATCCGTACAGCAGTCCAGCTACGGAGAAACGCGGAGTCGAGCTCAAACAGATGGTGTCAATAAGCAATATGTCGAATGCTACCTCAAGCGAATAGTCTGTTTCCGTATCCGCACGGGAACAGATACGGACTACTCCGCCGACGACGTGGGCTAGGCGAGGTTTGCACACAATTCCACCAACACGGGGGCTTTCTCTCCCCTTATCCACACAATGCGGGTCTTGCTGCTCCGCAATTCACTTCCTCCAACGGCCGAGACTTGGATACTTTTACTTGCTGAGCATGCAAGAGGGAAAAGGGGATATGGACGGCAGATAGTACACTCTTTGAACTTCCCGCCCACCCATTCTCCGGTTCGGTCAGAGTCCTGCCAGGGTTCATTGTCCGGACATTTGACGGATGGGGCCAGGATCACGGACGAAGCGCCTGGTAGGGTCACCAGCGCCGAAAGGGATCCGTGGGACGGCAAGGGCAGCTCCAGCACGCACCGGCCCCGCTTGCATCGCAACCCTTGATATCATCTACCCAATTCCGCCGTAGGCGTTCCTTTCCAAGCACGCTGCAGGGAGATTTCCCTATGAACCCCCTTCGGCACGTTATTCGCCGGGATGACGAGCGTATAGTGTACGCATGCCCTGCCTGTCGTGTCTTTGGCTTCGGGTGGGGCGGAGCGGACGAGGAAGAGGGCGCCAAACACACAGGGGAGAGCAAAGAGCACTCTATGATGCCAATATAGTAGGTCGACTCCCAGATTTTAGTACTTGCTCGAGGAAAGAAATACCTCTACCTACACGTCGTCTCACCGTTGGTCATTCCTTTACAGAAAAGACCGCACTGCTGTTGCGGCTTCTCGACTCCCGTTGGGACCTCATCACAAAGACATCAGCAACCATGATGTTCCTTTCGCTCCTTTGGTCGCTCCTCTTCCTCCCTTCGGTCGTCTTGGCCGCCTTCGGCTGGACTGACAACGGCTCCGAGTACGTCATCGACAGCGGCGCCGACTTGGTTATCAAGGTCACCAAGTGTTGCGGTGACATCTCCTCACTCAGATTCAAGGGCGTCGAGTACAACGGTTGGGGCGGCAAGAACAGCCACGTCGAGTCCGGTGTGTTGAAACCAAATCATGGAACCAGATCACCATGTCCGACGGCTAACTGGAGGCAAAGGGCTGGGAGCCAGCACCGTAAGCATCGCGAGCTACAGCAGCAACGTTATCAAGGTCTCGGTCGTCCACGGCGTACGTCGTCCTCCCCTTTTCCATGCATCATAAAGCCCCAACATACTAAGACGAGCAACAGACGCTCAAGCACTGGATATTCGTCCGTTACGGAAACAACAACGTCTACCTCTTCACAAACAAGGCCGACAACTCCATCTCCGCCATGCGTTACATTGTCCGCATCAAGGGCGGGTTGTTCTCACACGCCTCAACGGAAAGCGTACGTGATGGCAGCACAACGATGCGGGATACGTGGCAACTAACGGGCCAAAAAGGACTTTTACGACGGCGGCAGCAGCATCATCGAGGCCCAGGACATCAACGTCAACAGCGCCGGGCTGACCAAGAGCAAGCACTACCAGGGCTCCAACTATGGCCGGCATGTCTCCTCCACCTGTGGTCCGCTTGTTTTTGAAAGAGTCACTAACTAACACCCTGCAGTACCATTGACTGTAATGCGATTTTCAACCTCCAATACCAGATGAGTTACAGTACTGACTGTTTCCAGACGATTACGTCGGCCGTAAGAAGAGCGGCGTCGGTCTGTTCATGATCCGAAGCAATCACGAGATAAGTTCCACCGGCTCGACGCATGTAACCCTTCTCCGTGCTGACGCACAGCACAAGGCTTCGGGCGGCCCCTTTTTCAGATCTCTGGTGCGTCGCGCCGACCCCACCGGCGAGGACTTGTACGACATCTACTATTACAACATGGGTCACACCGACCCCATGCGCACCGGTCTCCAGGGCCCCTCGGTCCTGGCCTTCACTTCAGGCGAGGATCCTAACACCAATCTCTTCGCTCGCAAGGCGGACTGGTCGTGGTTTGATGACAAGGGCGTGAGTTACCACATCTCATCTTGCACCTCTCTCTCTCTCTGTCTCTCTCTCTCTCTCTCTCTCTCTCTCTCTCTCTCTCTCTCTCTCTCTCTCTCTCTCTCTCTCTCTCTCTCTCTCTCTCCCTCTGTCTCCCCTCTCCTGCCGTGTCACAGAGTGACTTGGTTGCTGACGTCCTGTCCAGCTCAACGGCTGGGTTCCTGCTTCTGGCCGCGGCTACGCATCTGGCGTTGGTCTCGCCAACATGAAGTCCGGCAAGACCTACGTCATCGGTCTTTCAAACTCCGTTGCACAGTATTGGGGAACCGCGGGCGCCGGCGGCGCCTGGTCCATCGCCAAGGTCATACCCGGCACCTACACCCTGACTGTCTACAAGGACGAGCTTGAGGTCGCAACCTCGTCCGTCACCGTCAAGGCCGGCGCCGGCACTGCGGTCAACACCATTACTTGTGTCGACCCGCAGGATGATGCCACTATTTGGCGCATCGGCGAGTGGGGTGCGCCGGAACCCTATCTTGAGAACCTCGTGAACAAACCTTGTGCTGACACTTGGCGTAGATGGAACCCCCAAGGGCTTCTTGAACTTCGAGGATACCCCCCTGAAGCTTACTTACATGCACCCCTCGGACAGCCGTATTTCCACCTGGAACGCCGGAAACTTCATTGTCGGCACGCACGGCGCCAATCGCTTCCCCGGCTACATGTGGAAGGTGAGCAATCATTCCTAACCACTCCCCACCATGCAGTAGACTTTCAAGACACCGTGTATGGCTATGTTCGCTGCTTACACAAACTTGCAGGAGGTCAACAGCGGCTACATCGTCTACTTCAAGCTCACGGCCGACCAGCTCAAGTCGGGCCATACAGTGCGCATCGGTCTCACCGAGGCTTACATCGGCGGTCGCCCCGCCATCAACGTCAACTCATGGGCCTCGCCTCTGCCCGCCGCCACCACGCAGGCCAGCACCCGCTCGTTGACTGTCGGCACCTACCGGGGCAACAACGTCAAGCTGACCTACGCTGTGCCCCAGTCCGCCTGGGTCCAGAGCACGAGCGAGTGGCAGATTCTCACCATCAACATCATCAGCGGCAGCTCCGGCACCAAGTTCCTCAGCCCCGGTGTCAGCTTCGACGCCCTCGAGCTTCTGCCTTGAAGAAAGAGGGATGCCGGAAGTTGGAATAAACAGAGACCGCGGTGGTCGGGAGATGAAGCAACGTCGCCAATACCCCATCTCCTTGCACTTGCAATCAACATCTTCTTTGAACATATTTTGTCTTCTCCCACTGCACATAACACCCGTATATATCAACTGCAAGCCCCCCCCTTAAGTACATAGCAAATGAGTGTACACATAAACTTACAGTGCCCCCCCCCTGGTAAACTGGGAGTACCGAGCGTTTCTGGCCCGTGCTCAGTTAAGCAGACAGTGGACCCTATGTACCCCCCACATTTCTCCTACATTAGGTACGCACAGGTACTCTATAGGACCAAATTTGAGAGCAAATTTCCGTCTTCTCAGCTCGTATAGTCTAGCAGTAAGTAATGCAGCCTACTCTAACCTAAAGGCTATGGGTTCAAATCCAGCTTAATCCCCTTTTTTTCTAACCTTTTTTCTAGTTTCTGTTCCAAAACAATTCCAAAACGGCTCCGCCGGGGAGGGTTGGAATGGTCTATCCCACCCTGCTTCCTACGCTGCGCTTCGGGTCGGGATGGGCCAAGACCATCCCTTTTGCTATGTTTTTTGGCTATGCTAGGATGGGTGTTTTTTGGCTGTGTTGGCATGGGCTATTTTTTCTAAGATGGCTGTGTTTTTTTAATGTGGGTGGTACATAGGGTCCACTGTCTGCTCAACTGAGCACGGGCCAGAAACGCTTGGTACTCCCAGTTTACCAGGGGGGGGGCATTGTAACTTTGTCGATTCACTCATAGCAAATAACCCAGTACCGCACCCCACCCTCTCCCTTCACACAGGGATAATCATGAGTCATCACAACTTGGAAAAGACGTGGCTTTGCTTGCATACCTCTCCAAGGTGTTTCTCTAGTCTAAACGGGGAAAGGTGTCACAAGGAAACCCTCGCTGATAGGAGCTTACTGACATAGTCCTCTTACATGCTATTTGATATACCTACATGTATATACTGGGCCGTCGCTGAATGCCCACAACATCCTTACAAGACGTTACCTTGTCCTTAGATATAAGCACTTGCCTACCCTGTTGCAAGACGTCCTACGTTACTACCTCCCTACTATACTTCTCGATGCGCTGGCTTTTACTTAAATTTATGCCTTTCAGTTTCTAAGAAAACCAAAATATTCACAACGACAAAAACCAAAAAAATCTCATGCCAGTGCGCGATGGCCTATTTACCGTTTCGAGCGCTTGTGAGATGAACCTGAAGGGCCAGTGGATACCGTATTGGGAAACATATAGTCTGCTACACGTGGAAGTGGAATCCTGCTCTTATTATTGTTGCGGCAGATGGCACGTCATTCCGCTGGTACCCTGAGGAAGTTGATAGTCGCGAAGGGCGTACTCAAGTGGATACATACTGCAGAGAAGCGATTTCCCTAAAGGCAAATTTCCTTAAGGAGAGCCGAGCAAGAAAAGTTATACAAAAAGTTGGAACAATTAAGTGAATGTGCTAGACAGGGAGCTTGAATGAAGAGAAGTGGATTTGAGTACCCCAACGCGCAGGAAATTAAATATTCCCCCAAGGCAGCACCAAGCAGGAGAAGGAGAACGATTGGTGGTGAATGCAAAGGAAGATGAACAAATTGGTGGAGTTTGAATACATTGATGAGACGAAAGCGCACAATGCATATAGAAGCCTTAAGTGATTTACTGCTTTGAGGTTGCGAAATGTGACTGCGCTGAGGTGGAGGGATAATCTAGGCTGATGGTTGAGAAGGTTCTAAAGTAGATGTCTAGGGTGAAAGGGGGAGGGGGTTTATTTTGTCTTACCTAGGTACCTAGGTACCTTACCTACCTCGGTAGGTACCTTATGTAATCATCCGTATCCCCCCCCCCTAGCTATCTACATTTCAGGTTGACAGTCGACCATGGTTTTCATTTTTCATATCCGTACATAACTTAATAATTATCAGAGTTGACCAAGGCACACTATCACATTAGACAGAATGATCATAGCAAAGCGATCTGCATCAGACGGCTGGTTCTACCACATGCTAGTTGGGTTTTACCCAGCGTGCTCGCAGCGCACCTCAGCTTACCTCTAGTAAGATAATCGCGACCTCTGCTGGAAACCAGTCTTTAAAGAACATTAATTCTTGTACTCACCACTGCCCCTAGAGCCTACGCACATAATCTTACGTAACTGATGTTGCTCCCCAGGCACCCTTTCAACACGCAGGTAGGTCATGGGAAAACAAATTGCATAAGCAGCTTAGCGAGCGTTTTGTTCCTACGTAGTACAGCACCTAACTTAACTCCAAAGCCCCCGCAATCTCATTCCAACATCCGCCTACCTTAGGAGCACACTCAACCCGAAGCGACAGCGACTCACCTACCTCGTGGGGCCGACAATATATCAACGTGAAGTATCTGATTCGTCTGCTCGGCTTTCTTGCTTCCTGCGGTATTGGTCAGTCTCTCCTTTATAGGGGGGGCTGCTGCCCAGCAACAATGGCAGACAGCCGCTTCGCCCCAACACGGAACATCCAGAGTAGAACCAAGGTGAAAACCGGTTGTGCGACGTGCAGGTCGGTCCCAAATCTCATCGTCGGGTTCCCTAAAATCTATTTCTGAGGCCTCAGATGTACGGTTGGTGACTGAACTAACTAAGCAACAGAATAAGAAAGGTTAAATGCGACGAGAACAAGCCGTTTTGCCGGAAATGTGTCAGCACTGGCCGCACTTGTGACGGCTACGCGTCTCCCTTTCGGCTCGTCTTTGCCAGACAATCCATAAACAATAACGTCCATGCCGGCAGCTGCATCAAGCCAGGCGCGGCTGGGTTGCAATCCATCCGGCCCACCTCGACCGGGGTCGAGATCGCCCCTCAGGACATCGACCTCCTCGGCCGTTACTTCTCAACCAAAACCATGTTCGATGTCAAGCTAGGGTGTAATGAAGAAGCCAGGCAAATTCTCCAGGCCAGCCTGACTGATCCAACGATACGACATGCAATCTCGTCTCTCAGGGCTCTCCGGGAACAACTCGAGGCGTCTGTCGCACAGCGGACCCCGAGCTACGGCCACGATTATGGCCTCCAGCAATATTGTATAGCATTAGGGGGGCTGGCATCCAGATTGTCTTCCCCAAGTCTTAAGGATCCGAAGTCGACTTTGCTCTGCTGTCAGATCTTCATCAGCATTGAGCAAGTACGGGGGAACTACGCCGCCATGACCCAGCACATAATACAAGGACTCGGCATCATGAACGAGTACCGCGCGAGGCCAAAATTGCTGCCGGCTGACCGTGAAAAGATACCGCTGCTGGATGTCTTCATCATCAAGCTGTTCGCTGCGCCGTGCAAGTTTGCGGATTCTCCAGCAACGACCGAACCCGATGCGAGCGGGACGGCGGTTGTTGTATGCACGAAGCAGTCTGCCACATCTCGCAATCTCCGCGTGATCGCGCCCGACATCCGTACGGGGCTTACAAGGATCGCCGGAACGACGCTGGTGTTCCTTGGCAGGCTGTCGCATCTCGAGTCGGCGGCAAGTGCTCCTCGGTTGCTGTCTGAGCAGGCATCCCTGCTGGACTTGTTGGACTCGTGGCTCGTTGATCTCGAACTCGTTCTTGCGGATATGAGACCTTCCAGGCCCGAGCCTCTTTCGGTGTCTTTCCTGCGCTTCTTCCATCAGATCCTGAAAGTGGCTCTCCTGGGCGCGCTTTGCTCCTCGCCGGATCTTCATACCGAGCTGCGGACCGAGATCGACCGATTGTGGCCCATAGCTGGCATCATAGAGGAAGGAGTAAAGGCGTACGAGTCACGCGGTGGTATAAGAAAGAGGACAAGGAACGCCTAAAGTATATTGATAAACATACTGGAGAAGCAGATGATGTGAAGAGAATATGTCACCTGAACAGATTAGCTGGATCGCACATCATGGTTGAACCAGCCAACTTCATGTGAGAGCCTTACATAGGTAGACAACGATTTGGGTCGGTCGGTGTATTGTTTTTTTGGTCGGTGTCCAAAGCTGCAGGTCAATTAGGCATGTTCACCAACAGGCTCGAGGGTTTTTGTCGTACTCTCTTGCCCTTTTCCCAGTAGCACAACTTATCCAACCGGAGGTAGGGCTGACATGAGTCGCCATCGACAGGGCCGAGATGTCCCGGACCCGAAGCTGTGCTTTCGACAGACCTCACCAACCCAAAAATGGAGAAGAGCAGCATTATTTCGCCACCGTCGACCCAAGGCAACTCAACTCGTACAAGGCCTTCCAGGCGCAGAAAAGGGTGCGGTGGGTTCTGACGTTTAGTAGTCTTCTTCGTATTTGCCGGCGGCATCTTCGTTGACAAGGTCTTTGACTACTCTGGCCCCCCCGCGACCCGCCCGTCGCTGGCACCTTCTTGTGCGTGTTGGATCTCATGATAACCGGCATCTCCAAGACTGACGACCAAATTTTGCTGGGCCAGAAGGTCTGCTCGGCCGTTGGTGCCTCGCTCGTCTCTAGTCCCGCGTGTTTCAAGCGAACGCCCCAATTCTAGTCATTCAACCAAGTTGTGCGTCCTTATTTGCTTATTCGTCCTTTCCAGGTATCATCGACTTGGTTTTTCCAATGAGCGCGGCGCCGCACTTCGGAATCGTGGCCGCTGACTTGTCCCTCGGCAACATCGTCTTCCCGGCCCTCGTCATCGGCCTATTTCCCCGAGTCGGCTTCGGCAGGCCCCATACACTGCTGCGAAGCTGCCACCGTTCTAAATAGATAATACTTGCTGTCACGCACTCTCATCAAAGCCTTTTTTCTTTTTCTTTTTGAGACGCGCGGTAGTAGTGCGATTCGTCTTCCGATTGGAATCTATCTCTCTTACTACACTATCCACGCGCGGCGGCCATAGCCTCCTTGTCCGCGGCCAACAGCTGCTGAATGGCCGGTCTGTTGACGACTCGGTCCCACCAAGCATTCACGGCCTTGCGGCCGAGGATGAGGTCTCCGTATCCGCACGCAAACAGCCGTTGGACAAGCGGAACATAATTGATGTCGACAAGTGTGAAGTCCTTCCCGGCCATGTAGTCACTATGCTGCAACGCACGCTCCGCGACGTCGAAGAACGCCTCGACGGACCGCAGGGCGGCTGAGACGACGACCTCGTCGGCGGGCAACCCTATGAACTTCTTGACGAACTTCTCGTACCCGATTCGGCCCGTCGGGTCGGCGAAATAGAGGGTCTCCACCGACTGCGCCTGGTCGAACAGCGCCACAGCCTCGGCGTCGGAGTCCGAGGGCAGCAGCGGGAACGAGTACTTCTTTGCGAGGTACTTGCAGATGGCGCGGCTCTCGTAGAGGGTGAAGCCGTCGGGGAACGTGACGACGGGAACTTTACCCCACGGGTGAAGCTTCAGGTTTTCTTCGGACTGATGGTAGGCGGCGGCGTAAGCGATAGCTTCATAGTGAAAGAAAGAGGAAAAGAGAACACGACATCGTTGACGCACCTTTTGTTCGCCTTTGTACAGGTTAATGAGAACGAGCTCGTAGTCAGTGAAGCCACCCTCGGCGAGGGTTAGACGAACACGCTCCGTGCAAGTCGAACCGCGGGCGCCATACAAAGTGAAAGCTGGCGACATTTCGGAGGAGCGGTGCAGTAGTTTCGATACGATTCTGGGAGTGTTTGTGACGAGCTTCGACATGAGGCTACGAGAGTATTCTGTTGAAAACCATCTGGAGAGGGATGGTGAGAGACTGGGCTGGCCATTCTGTATATAAGTTGATGGAGTTGACCAGTGGCCGGCCTGGTCTCGGGACGGAGCTGGTCGCCGGTCACCTATTCATATCGTAGCTCAAGCCTGCTCGAGGTATGACAGAACCTTGACTGTGCGTATGGTTGGCGGGCTCGCTCCCGAAACTCAATCGGGCTAGCGCTGACGGCTGTTCGTCGCACATGGAAAGCCACCATCACATGCTTGACAACCTTAGTCCAGGGTCCAGGCGGATCCAGGCTAGGGTCCAGGGGGGGCTTGCACCTCGGGCTATGATGCCGGGCCCCGGCCGATGTCACCGGCGGCTCAATCCACGATTAATGGATACGTCCCGTCGTGATAAAAGGCCGACAACGCCAGCCGCGGCCCGCCCAAGAAATAATTCCAGGCAACGAACGTGCCGCACCCGCTAGTTTCCCAGGAGCGCTGCACCCCTCTCGCATTGAGGAGACATCTAGCGAGTTGTGGTTGTGTATGGGTACCTAGCAGACCGACATCAGCATCCCAATAAAAGAGATACTATGTATTCATTTATTTAGTTCTCTGAATTCTCTGAATTCTGACTGCCTGCCTGAAGGCGACAATGCGTCATCTTCTAGGTCTCCTGTGCTTCAACGTCCGCCAAATCTTTGCCCCACCCCACGAAGGAACCCTGCTCGTTTGTGCAGTCCTGTACAGGCAGCATATCTTCCGAGACCAACATTGAAACATTGGGACAATCAGTAGCTCATCACAGGCAGGTTATTCCACACTCCTGTAGAATGTTTTGCTAACGACTCCCTCCACTAACAAGACGGGCGGCTGGGACCTGAAGGATGACTGGGATGAATTGGACTCTGCCCTCTTCGCAATGCCACGTCAGACAAGTGAAAAGGGATTCCTTGGTAATGCTTCGGTGAACATGTTACCATCACCATTTCACACGTTACATGCAGGATTCAATTGTTCTTGTAATATGCTTACTTTGATTGCAGGGGCTCTTGCGGCTATGGGAACTCAGTTTCAGGTCAACTCTACTTAGCCTTTGTATACTGAACTCGGAATTCTGAGAGAGTCGCCAACAAAGCCATCGAAGGTGGAATGAAAGTTTGGACTTGCTGCAAAATGAAAGTGTTTCTTCTTCGATACCAGGCTCAAGGCTTAGAACTCAACAACGAAAACTATTGGAACGCGACTTGGAAGTACCTTGCCTGCCTAACCTTAGTGTAATACCAAGCGCACACCGTAGTGACAAAAATTGGCCCCATGCTGTACCTACCTTAGGTAGACTGCCAGATGGCCATGGGGAAGCAAGCAGACAGCCTATGACATCCCATACACCTATGCAAGGTCATTGCAGCACCAGGCATGAAGATCAGCTCGACCTATGTACAAGGCAAACCCCGGAGATGATCAATCAATGAAAGCAGCTATGGAGAAAAGAAGAAATCAAGCAGATCATGGATGGGAGAAGAAGTGGGTTTAGTGGTCGGGGTGGGGGGGTGGGGAGAGGTGTTAATCATGGCCATGGGAGACGTCCCACATGTCAACATGCACACTTAAGAGTGAACAGTTTGGGCAAAAGTTCGCAACCCCATGGAAGGACTGATCATCAAAGTAGGTAGGGGCTCTGGAAGTCCGTAGGGTAAGCGGGCACATTGCAGCAGGGGCGGAAGACTGAAGAACTTGTGACATTCGATCACCTGTGTAGACAACGGCCTTCATCTGTAACCACCTAGCTACCTGAATCCATAAAAGCAGCGGACTCCTTTGAATTAGTGGTTAAATCAGGTACTCTGGGGGTAAACACTGCTTAGCAATACTTCTGCCTCTCCGACGATCTGCACTTGACACATGTGTGTTCTCTACCAAAATCCCACTTACATGAGTCTGGCTTTTGTCGTTGTCGCCCGCTCATCTGGGTAACAATTGTCCCTGCCACCGATGATACTTTCTCTGCGTAGTAGAGTCGGAATGATGGCCTGATGTTGAAAGAAAGAAGTCGCTCCGTATGGGGATAGCAGGGGCTGACTAGTATACAAGAGCGGAATAGTGAGGCATCCCGCGGCACGGCTGGCCCTAGCGACATGTAGCCCAAGTTGAAGTTGCCTTAGTAGACTTGGCGCGGATCTCAGCTTGAACCGACGTTGGTACCATCTTCGGATATCTCTATTGGTGGAAGTGCGGAATCCCTGTAACTCTTCTGTCCGTCTGCAACGGCAACTCGATAACAACACTATCTGTGTTTGACATCGACGCCAAGAATGAGGATGCTGATCCTGGACTGGAGCAAGACCGCGCCACATTTCTGTCTCGCACAGCCTGATGATGAGTCTCGACCTAGACTTTCTCATAAGACTCTCATACGTCTCCCTTCAACCTCAAGATCCGTTTCGCTTCGGTCTTTCTTGCATTGTATACTCCTGAAAACGGTGCTTCTGCCATCATTTTGGTCCGACTTCCTGGATTTGTGAGGCCTAGAGACAATATGTCGGACGCATCAACTAATATCACCAACCCACGAACCAGCTCAGCTGAGAGGAAGCAGGCTGAGGGACCGTCAGAGAAAACAGAGCCTCTTCGTTCCCAGAACGCCTCATCTTCCGTTCCACGGATGCAGTATCTCAGGCTGCTACTGCGATCCGTAGGCCTAGGCATCGCCTGCAGAATCCACGGGTCCGAACCACGCAAGGCTCTCTTTCACAAATCGCGACGCGCCGTGCTAGCAGGTTCCGCCGTTCACATACTGCCGGCGGCGGTATCGGCGTGTCTACTGACGTATAACATCCGTGGATATTTCATCGGACGCGAACTGGAGGGCGCCAACAGCCAGGACGACTTGAAACTCGGCGCTCTCCAGATTTCGGCAAAGCTGCAAGTAGGTGCTGCTGCTTGTTTCTCGCATCGCCGTGGTGTTTCGGGCTTGGCCACTAAACAAGGTCTTCCCACAGGAGCTCCTCATCACTGCAAGCCTGGGCTCCATCATATTGAACGTCATCCGACGCCATCTTGTGTTCAAAGACGGGGTGCCGCTTGGTCTTCTTGGGTCCGATAAGGCTTTTGCGCAGGTCGGGTCAGTTTCCGTTCAAAATCCCCCAAGGCAGCAGCGGGCCTTCTGACTAGACCTTTCCCCAGCTTGTTCTGGTCCGTCGAATTCTGGGGCGGCGTCCGGTCTTTTCGTAACCAGAAGTGGGGACAGAACACACTACTAGTCGGCTTGCTTGTCATGAGCGGTGGTTTGACGCTGCTTGCTGGTCCAGCGACCGCTGTTCTCATGATACCAAGGATGATGGATTTGCCAACTGGGGGCAGTATTTTCTGGCTCAACGGTAAGGTTCCTTCATGATTTATTTGCCAAAGTAAATGTATCTGACGGATGAACATGATAGGCAGCGAGTCGCAGTTGCGGCCTGCTGTACTAGATGCAGACCTCCTCTTGGACCACGACTGCTCCGCCGACCAGGCACGCCTCCATGACTTTGCCTGTCCCTCCGCTGGGTTCCTACCGTTATATTACCATTACTCTCGAAGGTTCAACTTTGTAGAAAATCTGTACAAGTTACAACTGCAAGACAGCACGTGGGTTTTGATTGTTCCCAGCACCATCCGTCAGTGCTAATCTCCGTCGTGTTTGGTAGCCTCACGAAGAATATGTTTGTTTCTGGTGCCTATGCTGAGCACGGAGACACTTGGGCATACACAACCCACGCTCCTTCGGCAGTTCTCGAGACTGCCGCCGTTTCTTTCTACCGAGATGCTTTGCTCAGCTTGAGGGTTACTCGTCCCGGCGTCGCCCCATACCCGGCTAACTGGGTGCTTGCACAGACGTGGAAGTGGTATCTTAAGACCCAAGTCCCCGTCGTAAGAGTTGCTTGCATTGGGCACGATCCTCTCAGACTTGTTGACGAGATAACGCTGGAAAACATGAGGTTCCCGAAACTGGACACGTACTCACTGTATGAAGAGAAGAAGAAACCGGCGGCCAGCGTGACGATTGACGTCAGAGACGCTGTGATGACCTACTTCTCAGCCAATGGGTTGACCGCAGCGAACACGTCGACCGCTCTCTTGGAACAGCAAGTCCCAAATTCTCTTGTGATTCCCATCGAGTCACTGGCCGGCTCTGCAAGCTCTTTGGCACTCTTCGTTCTTAGGAATACCACGAGCTTCGACGGCAGCTCCCGTGGATTGGCCGCATCAACTTGTACAGTCGATGCCCGTTGGGCCAAGGGCTATTCCGTCATCGAATCGAAAGGCGGGGGCTTGGTCGACCAAGTGCTCTCCTACGATTTCTACGGGAGCCAGTCGCGTAGCATCGTCGATACGTAACTAGCACCGGACGAGATACCCTTTAGCTGGGGGGAGTATCATCCCAAGAGGCCGGAGCTGTACAAGGCAATCCAGATACGACGTGGCTGGTATGAAATGCTATCCCCGAGAGTGACCGACGACTCCGTATCCGGTGGCGTAGCAGACGACAGTAATACCGAAGGCCCAGGAATTGACAATTTTTTCACGCCTTCCCTTCTCGAAAGAATGGTAGCCCTGGCACACATTCCCTCCATCAACGCGACGAACTCGGGCACCATTCACTCTCAGCTTGCCTACCTAGAGGTTCTTGTTTCAACTTTCTTCGCCGACGGGATTTCTCGTGCTGGTATGCCACGGCACCTCGATACGTGGCGCTTCTTTCCGGCCTGGGAGTACGGCCGCTGGAACAACAGCTCCGAAAGCGTGTACCGCACTATGATACGCAACGGGGACCCTGTCGAGACATTCCCCCAACCGGCGGCTCTGCAAGGCGTAAACGGGACGCGGATGGTTGTCAAGGCGGTCTTTACGGCATGTGCTATGAAGATACAGGGGTGGTTTGATTGGGCGTCGGCGGTGGTACTCTTGCTGCATGCTGTTGTTGCCGTTGCGTATACCCTGTGGTATTTATGGGAAGGGCAAGTGGGCGAGGGATGGGACACGATCCCAGAGCTGCTTGCTCTATCTCAGCAGTCACCGCCCGCTGATGGTGAAATCTTGAGTAACACGTGTGCCGGAGTGCGGACAATGCGGACCATGGAGGCCGTGGCAGTGGTGGAAAATCACTCGGACTCGTTCAATGGGTTAGTGAACTTCGGCAAGGAGGAGCTGTGTCTGAGGTTCCGGCATCCGCGGGATACAAAAGTGTCGGGTACAGCCCTCATGGAAGGCAACAAATACGGAGCTTTGAGGGTCGGTTAGCATTTGGTATGTAGACAGAGCTGTTAATGGAAGGAGCATCGAAAGATTGGCAAAAAGTTGACATACAACACCAGGTATTCGCTGGTCGTCACCGACCCAACTACTAATCCGGCCCTCATTGGCTTATCTATGGGGGAGCGGACGGGATCCCGAGTTTTCCAATGGGTATGGTCGTATGTGACGAGAATGGTCAAGGAAAATACTCAAGTAGATCATTGCACCCAACGACAACCGGGCCGGTGATCGGCCCCGCATCGGAGCTGGTTCCGACTTTTCAGCCGGCCAAGACTAAAAAAGTTTACAATGCTAGATGTTTCCAACCTATTCGGAAAAAATGATATTTCCATGAGAGTAAAAGATGTAGAGTGCGATCGCATCTTGTTGGAGAAGATGTAATCGCATGGTATCTTTCCAATCGATATTACGCCATTGGTTACAGCACTTCTATAGCAGCTCAGGTGCTAGTTAGGTAGGTAGGTAAAGGACACTACTGGCTGGAACGAAAGGCGAGAGGTCGATAGGTGAGTGGGTGCTCACACAGTTCAGGTAGGCGGGATTGCGCGCCATTCTCGGATTTCCACTCGCTTCCTCTTGCGATGCCACCCAACCAGCCTGTCGGGGCAGACAGTCGTGGGCGAGTAGGAGCACAGGAGCAGCTCGACACGAGCCTGAAACAAAGGATATGCTACTCTCCCTACGACTTTGGACGATCAATTCGTAATAAATCAACTCTGATGGTTATAATCGTTCCCAATGATACCATGTCCAGAAGTCTACCACCTAATCTTTGTCAACAGCAGACAAACACCCTTGTTGAAGGGGGATTCTGGACACAAGGTATGAAGTTTCAGGTTTTTCATGGGCTGAACAATTCGCAAGGATGCCTGTAACTAATGCCGAAAGTCACCAGCTGCCAAGTAGAATTGCATATCTTTCTAAGCCAACAGCCAGAGAGTGTTCTCGCACAGATGATAGGGATGGTCGGGGGCTCTCGGGAGCGTGACAGCATCACACAAAAGCCTGCTCAGTAACGTTATACATCTGATAGTTGTCGCAAAGGCAGAGTAACACCAACCCAGCTTCACTATAAAAACTTAACCATCAACACACGTTAGCTGTTTTACGTATTTTCGGATGATCTAATAGCTCAAGCCGGTAATACGTAATACCATGTACATGCGCAATGGAAATCAGCAAGCTTTGAGCTTGACTTGCATGACTTGATTGATGGACAATGGCATTCGCTGCAAGAGAGCCGCCGATCATAGCAAGTAGACAAGGCTTCGAGGAAGAAGAAAGGGAGATTAACCAACAATCCCCCAGCCCCCCTAGTTTATAATTAGAAACCGCTTGAGAAGATTTACATGAACCATCTGTAGGTTGTTGTCATAGAAATGCGCTTTTCTAAACAGTCGCCTGCTTTCCAACTCGAGGGGCATCGGCAGAATCCGAAGCGCTGATAGATTTTAGGAGCTGAGACTCGGTTCTGATACTGAATTCGGCGCTGAACCACTGCTTTAAACATAGTGTAGTGCTTTACTTATTTCCGCGTCTTTTCACAGAAGTGGATGTGGAACCTTTGCCTTGTCTGAGATGATCCTATGATTAAGAGCATTTTACACTCGTATTTTCCAGTCAAAACTAGGGGTTTCGGGAGGCGGGTATCTAGCCTCAAGAAGTCGTCGCAGGGTTGACCTGCCAATTTCGCAAGTTGCCCAGCGGTGCCAATCATCATTGACAGTTAGGATACGGCCGCGAACGCATCTCTCTAGGGGAGGTGTGACCAGTGTTGGCACCACGCGTCCGCAGGGTTACGAGAAAACTTAACCTGGTGCAGCTCGGTATGTAGCTCAAGACATACGTCAAGCTGTCTCGTCGAAGCTATGAGAGACGAATGATTAGTTGCCGATAAGACGAAGAGTTTCAGCCTTGTGTTTTGGTTCATCTTTTCCCATCCCAATTTCGTGGTCGTTCGACGGAGGAAGGTAAGCGTCGCTGCCGCTAGGGCTAAGGTTGTTCGACCATGTGTGCCTTGTGTTTATATGACATACTGTCTGACGGGCCTGGACTTGAAGAAACCCAGTAGTAATGCCCTTGTCGCTACGCAATTATCAAGTCTGAGCATGGGTTTGAGGCATGTCCTGGACGCTGGTATTTCCCTGCCAGAAGCCTGGAGTTCGGCATTGGGGAGTATGTATGTTCTCTTGGGCATCATGGTTATTCCGGTGACCAAAATGATATCTCTTGCGTTTTATGAGTTGTTAACGTTTGCCTTCGACGAGCCAAATGTGGAGAGGACTCTCTTCCGTACCGTATGGTATCTGGCCATTGTCTTGGTGGACTACCCACTCAGGTGCCTATCTCATGCGCCTCCACACAACCCAGGCTTTGAAGGTCAACTTGAGCTTCGTTTGAAACGGCACGGAAGACGTGTTCTTGATGCTCTGCACTTGGGGCCACTCCCCCTGAGAATACCTTGGTGTGTGTGTTGTGTTGTAAGATTGACGCTGCGAAGACAGCGCTTAGGTGCCCAAAGAGCCCGTTTGCCCTCGAAGAACCTTCATATCCGAACTTGAACTTTCGTTAGAAGACATAACAGAACTTCAAGGCTCGACCAGCTTCTCTACCTACGATTATATGAAAGCATGATATCAGGTGGTCCCCATTGGCTAGAACACTTCTGTAGCAGCTCAGGCATCAAGGCATTAAGGCTGACAGCCCCCTGCTTACCCCTGCGGCTAGCCTGCCCCAATCCCAGTGACACCACCCTGGAAAGGGGTTCACAGGTAGGAGTCTTGACGATCCACCCCGCCAATTGGAATGTACTGTACGTACCGCGTACCTGGTACCTTACTGTACCTACCTACCTTCGCAGGTGGATAGGTACTCAAACCCGTTAGTCATGAGGAAAGGATAGTACCACCAAAGTCTCTGCTTTGCAGGCAGTGCAGCTGGCCGTTTAGATAATACTCGTTATCCGTACAGAGGTAGATACCTCGACAAATGGCTTAGTTGAGTCGTTATTTGTTCGCAGGTGGAAGAATTACACGAAGTATCCGTAGTATAGGTACTCTGTTCTCTGTGCCCGCACTCCTACCGCTCCCTACCTAGGTACCTACCTAGGTATCTACTTACTTACCTAGGTAGCTACCTGGGTACCCTGTCAATTCCTGTCCGAGCTTAGCTTAGCAGGTTTGCATCACAGAAATAACTGGGACGGAAATGTGAATTTCATCTAGGCCGCGGGAGAACACGAGACCACATCCCCCATCCTCCGAATCTCCCGCATCGCAGACCCTTTCCCCACCGATCGATTGACCGGCTGCGTTCCCCACGGCCAGCTCTATCTGCCAGAGCTTCTCCTCTCAAACTACCTCACCGACAATGCTATAGAAACACTCCCTCGTTGGCCTTTTCTTCTTCTCCCCTCCCTTCCGGATCTTCTTTTCGTGCGAACCACCAGCAAGCTCCCTAGAGCTCGCGCCGCAATCATGGCCGCCCTCCTCAGGTTCCTAAGGAGCATCTATAACCTCGACAACCTCGACACTCGCTTCACAAATCCCGCCTCTATTCCCTACAAGACCGTTGTCGAGGCTTGCGCCGACCCCGCGGCCAAGGCCCGCGCCCGCGCGCAGCCGTCGAAATGGAACACCCCCGAGTACTGGCTCTACGTGGTCTTCATCGGCGGCATCGTGCCGTACATGTTCTGGATCGCCTACGAGGTCTCACGACGTGCGTTGCTCCCCTTTGATGGAAACTTGTCCAAGAATATCTGCTGACGGCCTCATGCCCCTATGCAGCTTCTGATTCCCGATACCACAACTACGAGCGCTTCCTCTCGGACGGCTGGATCCCGGGTCGCAAGATCGTAAGCCATGCTCCCTGCAAGACATCCTTCCTCGGCACGTCCAGACCACTTATTTCGACCTTTTACTCTAGGATATATCCGACTCACAGTACCACACCTTCCGCCAGAACCTTCCCTTCATGGCCGTCCTCCTAACCTGCCATCCTCTGCTGCGCAAGCTCTGGAACGCAGTGTTCCCCGTCCCCACTGACCTGCACAAGAAGTCTGTTACGGAGCAGGGCGACGCCCGCCTCGAGCAGCGCGCCTCCTTCGACTACCGCTTCGCCCTCGTCTTTCTCGTCGCCCTGCATGGCTTCTCCGCCCTCAAGGTCCTAGCCATCCTCCATATCAACTATCAGATCGCCACGCGCCTGCCCCGCCGCTACGTCCCCGCCGCCACCTGGATCTTCAACATCTGCATGCTCTTCGCCAACGAGCTGTGTCAGGGATACAAGTTCACCGCCATTGCGCGGCACATTGCACCG
>PJEX01000025.1:206530-227947 GCA_005350895.1 Colletotrichum tanaceti
CCCCCCCCCCCCCCCCCCTTCTTCACCCAGCGCTGACGTCCTCAAGAAGAAGCAGCTCGACCCCGCCAACCTCTCCGAGCGTGACCGCCTCGCCATATCCGCCGCCCCCCAGGACTACTCCTTCCGCAACTATCTCGCCTATGCAGTCTACGCGCCCCTCTACCTTGTCGGACCCATCATGACCTACAACGACTTCATCTCCCAGCTGCGCCACCCGCCTGCGACCATAGAGACCTATCGCACCGTCCGCTACGCTGTCCGATTTCTCCTCGCCCTCGTCGCCATGGAGGTCATCCTCCACTACGACTATGTCTGCGCCATCTCCCACGCGGGTATCGATTGGTCCACCTACTCGCCCGCTCAGCTCTCCCTACTCTCCTTTTTTAACCTTCACATTATTTGGCTCAAGCTCCTTCTCCCCTGGCGCCTTTTCCGTCTCTGGGCCCTCCTCGACGGCGTCGATCCCCCAGAGAATATGCTGCGCTGCGTCTCTAATAATTGGTCCCCCAAGTCCTTCTGGAAGGCCTGGCACCGCTCCTATAACCGCTGGCTCATCCGCTACATATACATTCCTCTCGGTGGCGCCAACTTCCGCTCCTGGGCGACTACCGTGCGTTCCATCGCCACATACCTGTTGGTCTTCACCTTTGTCGCCCTCTGGCACGACATCCGCCTGCGCTTGCTCATCTGGGGCTGGCTCATTGTGCTTTTCCTCCTGCCCGAGGTCCTCGCCCAGCTACTGTTCCCTGCGAGGAAGTGGGAGGGTCGCCCAGACGCGTACCGGCGGCTCTGCGGCCTGGGCGCCGTTGCCAACGTGCTTATGATGATGATTGCCAATCTCGTCGGGTTTGCCGTGGGGCTAGACGGCTTGCAGAGTATCCTCTACGGTATTCTGCACGACTGGTCTGGTAAGTGCTACTGCTGTTACCGTCCTTAAACTCCACGTTGAAGGTACCCAGTCTAACCCCAACCCTCAGGCGTGATGTTCTTTATGATTGCTTGTGTGTCACTGTATATGGGCGTCCAGATCATGTTTGAGATAAGAGAGTCCGAGATGCGAAGAGGCATCTCGTTAAAATGCTAAGCGTGACGGCGTAGCTCTTCAAAAAGGAGACCATTCTAGGGGTATCGTATTGTATTACCACATTATACAATAACGTGGGGTGCGGCCACCTCTGCGCTTCTTTCAGCCGCAATGGGTATCACCGTACTTAGGGGAGACAACAAAGCCTCCTCCCCATGGGGCCCTGGGGTATAGTAACAATGCGGCACCTGCTCCCCGTACTTATCCTGGCCCCAGCTTGATACATGACTGCAGCGTATATACCATGTATGTAGATTAACGATGTATGCACTATCACTTCGTGAGCCACCTCTTGCTTGCCCCAGCATGCTCCGTCTCAATGCTTGGAGTTGATGGTGCCCAGCTCAGTGTCATAGTTGTGGAAGCGCTGCTGCGCGAATTTGCCGTCCATGCCCAGCTTCCCCTCCGTCACCCATTCCCTCAACCAGATGAGGCCCTTGGCGACCAGGTAGAAGACGATGCCGGCAACAGCGACGCCAATGATATAGGCGGCCACCTTGCCGCTGCCGTTGGCCTGGATGTCGAGGAAGGTGTACGGGTAGAAGTGTTGGGTGTAGTACGTCACGTACGCGAGAGCGAGGTAGAGGGCCAGAACAATGATGAGCCAAAGCATATGCACCCACTCGAGCTGGGCGGCGCTGGTGCGTGGGATGACAATCTCGAAGAGGGCAAAGGCGGCATTGAGGCCGTGCTGAGAGATGTTGCTCCAGGCGTTGAACTGCTCAGGATACCACGGCCCCTTGTAGATGATGCCCCAGTACACGACCGTCACGATAAAGGGGTAGGTGACAACGGTGGTGTAGTAAAAGGCGTGCAGAGCCTGCAGAGGTCGCGGGAAGCGTTCGAGCAGCGGAGACCCGGAGCGGGCGTATGTGAAGGTGTGGATGGCCGAGATGAGAAAGTAGAAGCCCAGACCCCAGTAGGTCAGGACGGTGAAGAAGGAGAAGCTTGCTCTGACATCTTCGCACCCGCCAAACGCGCTGTGAGAGCACGTCCAGCCGATGATGAAGAAGCGGACAACGAAGATGTAAAGACTCTATTGCAGGAGAAACCGTTAGTTTCCACTTGGACAAGGTAGTTGTGGTTCCTCGGTTGGATGACGACATTGCGCCAACAACGGGAGGAAAAGGGGCAAAACAAAACTCACGATTAACGCCCGGCAAGCACCCAACAAATAGGGTGATAAGAGCCACGATGTCTCGAAGCGGTGGGACGGATCCCATAGACCCGTCCCGAAACGAAAGGCAGCGAGCATCGTGATCTGCCTCGTGGAATCCCGCTGGAAAAGGCCTCTGAACGCCTTCGTGTTGCTCTTCACGATGGTGAAGGTTTGGAGTTGAACCAGGAACGCGGGCGGTTCGAGACCCTAAGAGGATTTTTGGAACGGGGCGCCTTGGCAAGTTGGCCCTCGGCGCGGTTCCTTGGGTTGCAGGGATGGGCTCCGCTGGCCGAGAAGCGCAATCAGGTCGCGGCTAGGGTGACCCGCTCCTGATGGCACCCGGGTCGGATTCAATGTCGCGTGCCGTGTACGGCTTGCGCTCCTGTCTGTGTATTGCTATGCTACTCAACGGATATCACCTGCCGAGATGGGTTATGTATATATGACCTCTTGAGGGGTTTGCGTTCGGTCAACGAGGAGGTGGAGGAGGAGGAGGAAGAGGCCGATGCCGACAACAAAGCTACGCTCTTCAATGCGTCAGCCAAGTGAGCCGCGGCGCGAAATGAGATGACCGATGCAGTGCAATGCAGTGTCGAGTCGAGCAAGCCCCATAGGAGGGATAATATCCGTACGTATGACTGGAGCAAAGTGGATGTGATGTGGCTTCTTGTTCTTTTTCGGCTACCCTTTCCGCTATTTTGGTCTAGGGACTGTGGATCTCGGTCCTGAAAGAGGGTCTTGTCCACTGCAGCAGTCTGCAGTGCTCGCCGGAGATGATGTGGGGGAGAATATCACGAACGATGTTGTGGAAAGGGGGGATGAAGTAAGGATCCTGAAAATTTTACGACATCTACTATTTTTCTGCGATTTCTCCTCGGCCGTAACGAGGGGTGAGCCGCGAGACCTGGAGACGAGAACGGAGGGATGACACCCTTCCACTTAAGAATCACAATGCCCTCGGGTTGGATGGCTATGCTGTGTGGCTGGCGCCGAGTAAGGTATAGTACATAAGCGGAGGATGAGTTGTGGCATGAGGCTGGTCGGGTCGCCCGCCTGCTGGCTACACCGGGAAGTACCTATGCTCGGAGTTTCGGGGCTGCGGCCGACACAAGCCATCGTACCGTAGGCTGTCGTCTGTCATTGCGGGGTGAGGCTCATGCAGAGAAGACAGCAAAGGCTTCTTCTCAACCTTGGTAGGCAGATTGCAGATCGATCCCCAGATGAACCGGCCGTCGATCGAGAACAAATGCCACACAACAACTTGACAAGGGGACGACCGTTTGGACGGAGCGGAGGTGCGATGATGATCGAAACCAGGACAAGCCTGGCAGCCCGCGCTTGTCTCGCAGAACGGCTGAATCGTGGATGCATCATGCCTGTTGGTGCCGCGCTTGAGTTAGGACGGAGAAGCGCGAATGCAAGTGTCGCCGCCGCCACTTCCCGACTCTTGGGGCACTGGGCCACGAAGGATGAGCCCACACACTATCCGTAGGCATTCGTTCTCTAAGAGAGTCTGAGTGTGCCACGAGGGGGTGGGGGGGGGGTTGGAAGGAGGCCAGCAACTCACTCACGAGTCACAAGGATTTAACCTTGATGTCTAGACTAACACATATTAATACCACGTAGGTGCCTCACCCTACCAGATACAAAAAAGCTCAATAATGCTCAGAATTATGCTTTTTTTGCATTTGAGGTAAGGGCAAACATGGAAAATGCGAAAAGGCAAGTAAATATGAGGGGAGACGCTAACGGCATATGGGAATCTGTACTGGAATTGCTGAGACGGGGAGTTAGTGGAGAAGGTGGAAGTACCTAGTGAACAAGAATGAACGACGAATGGGTCTCCTCACAAGCTGGGCCTTGAACATGAGCGTGGGTCATCTAAAGTGACGGCCTTTTTCTAGACACTTGATGCTCTACACTACGATGTGGACTTCTGGAACTTGACGTGTTCGACGGGCCATTCCATCTGAAGGCAGCAGCAGTGACCCATCGCGTCGTCATGTCCGTTCATGTCCGTCATCCTCCTCCATCGAGATTCGACGGTCAACCCCCAATGGCTTTCCCGTACTCCCACTCTGGCTGCTAAGTCTGGTCTCTTGAGGTATGGGCTGCCAATATTTGAAAGGACCAAGATTCCGTCAACCCAATATCGACCATTGCCAATTGCAGTCGGCATGAGCCACCGAACGGGATGCGTTCATCTGACTCGCCCAGGTCATCGGGTCAGCAAGAGATGTCAGCGGGCCCGTTTGGTACTATTTATTGATTCCTAAAGAGCCACAACGGGCCGTATGTCAGCGACCGCCCAGAACAGGCGGCAGATCCGGACGAACGAGACAAGGAGTCGAAACCAAGGCTGCAGTTGCCACTTTTACCTGCTTATCGAATGCCAAGCCGAAATGCTGAATAATTAATACCCCGTCTTCGCAATCAGGGCTGAAGTGGTTGCTCGCACGGACAGATTTCCCATTTTTCAGGGGGTTCCCGAACGAACGCAATGGGGCTCATTCATTCATCTCGTCTTTGTTCCTCGTCTCTTCTCATCTCCCCCGTTCCAGCCACGGCAGGGATGCCGCGACCAATCTTGTTCTGCGGTCAACGACGCCTGGGGAAAATGGGCCAATGGCCCAAGTTGGTCGATGTGAATGGGGCCGAACATCCCATCTGATTCCCATCTGATCAATACAGAAGGCCTCCAGGGGTCGTCGGCCAAGGGAGTGAGCGGGCACCTGGGCGGGAAAAGAGGCCGATCGATCGGTACAGAAAGCCCATGTACACAGCCTGAACAAGGCCAGTGAAGCGAGCCGCCGACGTCGCTGTCGATGCAACCTCGTGTCAAACAACGGCCAATACGCCGTGAGCGTTGTCGAGCGACACGGTTGGCCGTTTGAGAGTCAGGGGAAGCCTCGCCGCTTCCAATACCAAAGGCCGTGCACGTGCGAGGCAGCCGCCCAGCGATGCATTGGTGAAGAGACCTGGAGGACACCCGCCGCCCCGCGACTCGTGCCGGCGTTGGCGGGCAACGAAGGGCGCGAATCGTATCTGTACGGAGTACAGTAAGGATGTACAGTGGTTTGTTTCCGTGTCGACGTGGGGAGCTTCTTATGTGGCGAGGTTTCGCTTGCCGAGTGGTGCCGGGCTTGGTTGGGCGAAGAGCAGGCGGGATTCCCCAGGCTTGCAGGCTCTGCTGTCGGCAGCAAGCCATGCTTTGAAGAGCGGGGCTGCGGACACCGAGTGATACATCGTGTGTGCGACGTGGGAGCAATACCATTACACTGTACGGATACGGATACAATACCAAGAGAACAAGTCTCGGCTCGTTCACGCCCAATGACAGACGCCCCCCTCGCCTTTTCGACCCTGTCATATGTGTTCGAGTTATTAATTGGCGGGCCCGACGATGGTTTCTAGAATGGGCCGGATGGCGGGTGACGACGACGAATTTCTCCATAGCATTCGTATGCGTCCACAAGGGGAAGATGGTTGAGGGTGTGGGTAACGAGACGGTGCCCAGGACTCCCAGGTTGGCTGTCTTCAGCAGGGGTTCAACCCGAATCGAGACTCGTTCCTGCACCAAGGAAATAGTCTCGTGGCCCTAAGGCAAGGTGCCTTATCTCCCCTTGTACGGACGCCGTGGGTTGGATTGCAATGCATCTGCGAGGTGGCAGAGTGCAAATGGTGCCAGTCAAATTCCAGAAGATGTTAGGGCCGGGGCCGTGTTTGTAGTTCGTGGCTGACGAAACATCTGCCCGCCCGCCTTAGCGTGTCCGTCCCTGCTAATGCTGGGCCTGCAAGGCGCGGTCGGTGTGTCTCCAGGAGTCTGGATGGAGAGTCACCACCGACACTGGGATCGCAGTCCGACGCACTTGAGCCAGAGGCTTTCGACCTCTGCCGGCTTCCTGCCTGTCTGCTACGGCAAACGTCAGACGTCAGCCGGTGGGAATAGAGCATCGTTCGACGTCGGCGTATCCCGTGGTTCTGGTACGGGTTTATGCAGATTGCCAGTCCACCCAGAAGGATACAAGTGTCACTGCGATGACCAAAATCGGCGCAAGGACTTTCGGGCTCGACGGCGAGATATTCTTCTCATGGGCAGTGCACTAGTGCAGGCTGCAGCGTGGTTAAAGGTCTCTCGGTCCTAGACCAACAAATGCACTCTTTGCAAGCTATCTAGGTAGGTGGCGGAAAGGGAAGTGGGTGGGGGTTTAATTCAATTATAAATGTTTGGCTGGATGTTGTTCAATAACAGAGTCGATCAGTAAATCAGGTGCATACTGCGTACCTAGCTTACATTGACTGATTGAGTTAGTGAATGGTTTTGTTGATTGGAAAAGTAATTAGGTAGTGAGTCAGCAAGTACGGTGATAAACTCGACATCATCAAGTATGCCTGCTGCGGGCTCAATAAGGTCGCTGATTGTCCTGGCGTTGGTATGTACGAAAGAGAGGGCAGCATGCCATGTCATTCTATGCAGCGAAAGTGACTGAGGTCCAGGTCCAGGTCGAGGTCCCTGCGGCCAAGTTCCATTTGGGTGAGCCGTCGGACAGTTCTGGGCCCTTTCCGCCCCTGCCATGCCTTTCCCCGTTTTGTTCAGGGGTTTAGGGGGAGGGAAGGAAGCGAAAGAAGGCTAACGCAGAAAAGCGGACTACTACGACAAGGTCCAAGGGTGACCAGGTTTGAGGGTGGATGTGCCTCAATCTTGCTTCATGAGCGCGCTATGCGATGACCAGCAGGAGTCGATGGCGTGGTCTGATTGATAGATCTGTTAGTTAAATTGAACGAGAGAATAATCCATTTGAGCTGACCTCCGAGGAATAGGGTCAGGAAGAGGAGGCCGGACGCAAGGCAAGCATCTACATCTGTAATCACTTTTCTGTTGAGCTGCAGACGAGTAGAAGAGAAGAAAAACAAAGACAATGGTAATTGTGACGAGACAGCCAACAAACAAAGGGCGAGTAGGAGGAAGCAAGGACGCCGGGGAAGGGAGAAGGGGCAGGGGGCGCTGAGAAACGACGTGACTGGACACTCAGTGGACAGTCAGTGCCCTCGGACCGGTGGTCGCTTTATCGTGGGTACCCTAGGTACCCTACCTACCTTACAGAGGTACCTTATGTGCCTAGCTAGTGTAGTGGTGAGTTAGGTATCTACCTATCTACTTGCAGATACCCCCCTCTCCACACACAATCCCAGCGGCAAGAGGCAGCGGTGGTCGCTGTCGTCAATTGCACCAGGTACCTAGGTACCTATTTGGCTAAGTACGATTATCAGAGCTTTTGTACCTCACTATCTTTATAGGTAGGTACCTAGGCACAAGCACTGGATGCCCACAACCAGGCACATGGTCGATGTAAATGTCATGCTAATGTGAGTGTCAGTGTCAGTGTCAACCAACACTACAAACCCCTGTACCGCCAGCAGCAGCACCGCCAGCACAACAGGCTATTTTCTTCCTACCCGTTGCTAAAGCTCTAACGGTCCAGAACAAAAGGTGATCCCCAAGCCCGAATGGGGTGTTAAATGTACATACAGGTACATGCCAAGATAGTATTAGTACTCCGTACAGGCTGATAAATCTGAAGTTTAGTACCTGATCACCTATGTAGGTGGTACGGTATGATATCTCACGGGCCTTTCACCCACCCAGTTTCTGACCTACCTACCTTGGTAGTTACCTTCCCTGAGCTCCTTCTCATCTCAGGTACAGTGTACACGGTACAGCAGGTACCTAGGATGTGTACCCATAGCAGGCCTGGCCCTCGCGCCGACCTTGCATCCACTAGGTACCACCCTGCACCAAGTCTCCTCGGCGTACCCAGGTACCTAGTTGGTGAACTAGGTATGTACACCCCTGGCATTGAGGCCATCTTTTCTTTCATTCAGTTCGGTGGAGGTTACCTACCGCCTGTCTTTCTGTCCAGGGCATCCATCCATCAATCCATCCCATCCTCCCTCCCACGGACAGAACAGGACAGGAAAGCTTTCTCTGCCCTTTTCTTTCCTTTCGCCTTGTGTCATTTTTGGTTCTGGGGTTTCTTGTTTTTACGTTTCCCCTTCAATCTCCCCATCAACACCAGAGATTTATTCGCTCGCTCGCTCGCTCGCCTGTCTCGACCTGCCCTTCTCCAATACCTCCCCGTCGTGGTCGTCGCCCTTATTGTTGCCTCCAACTTCACCACCGTTGTTGGGACCGGTTCTGTCTGGAATGCTCTTTTCTACCCTCCCCGCCATCCTTGTCCGAGACTGAGCCGCCGTCCACCTCGCCGTCGCTCTTCCAACTCTTCTTCTCCTCGCTTCCTAATCCCAACCTTAACCCTTTTATTCGTAATACTAATATTATCCCAACTCGCACTATAATCTATACCTTGCTTGCCCTGCCTCGCCCCCTCCTTCTTCCTCACACGCCCACCCGCCCTCTTTTACCACTACGACGACGCGACCCCGGATCCATTCTTACTCGCTCCTCTCCTTCTCTCAAAGCCCCTCCTCATCAACCAGGGGCTATCCTGCCTGTCATGTCTATGTGCGACTACTGAACGCGACCCTTTTTCTTCCTCCGGCGCGACTTTCTCTCGTTTGTTCTTTCTCTCCAGTTGCCAATTATCCTCCTCTGTTCCTCTCGTCCAACCAACAGCCGCAACAAACAACGACGACCATTAATATCTGTGAGACGGGCGGTGACAGTAGTGGTTCTCTCTAAGCGCCCGCGTCGCACAGCGTCGTCTATGCGCCTATTTGGCTCATCGACCCGCCGTATCGCATCCCACGGTCTCGGTCCCGATTACCACCCGATCCGCCCTGTCGAGCGGTTGTGACAGTCGTCGCATACCAATGGTATCTGCTGCTCGTCTATAGCGCCCGAGACACAGCTTTTGTACGCCATGGCTGCCTCGACCGGCTTCCCACGCATGTCCTTCGGCCCTGGCAATAACCTCGACCTGAGTCTGGACCTCCCCATTGTACTCTTGCCTCCGCCTGATGGCCATCCCTCCCCCATTTTTGAGAGCGACGATGAGGATGCTCAACGGACACCCAC
Organism: Colletotrichum tanaceti; assembly: GCA_005350895.1. Lineage (NCBI taxonomy): Eukaryota > Fungi > Ascomycota > Sordariomycetes > Glomerellales > Glomerellaceae > Colletotrichum > Colletotrichum tanaceti. The sequence goes on from PJEX01000025.1 coordinate 215,810, forward strand.
CTCGGCAACCGTGCCCCAAATCCCACTGCGCAACACACGCCGCTTCAACAACGAGTCCCCGACACTGGCCAGCTCCAAGGTTCCCTGTCATCCCATTCCCTCGATGCAAGCCGCCTTTGCCGAGTCATTTCTCGAAGTTGCCGACGGTAACCCCGCGAACAAGCCGAAACTCAAAACCGCCGACGCAAAGGTCCGTCGAGAGGATCTTATTAGCCAAGAGCGCGAAGATGACCTGCCCGATATGCTTTGGCGCTATCGGCCCGGCCAGCAGCAGCATGAGCTCCAGAAGCTAATGGCTCAGATATCTTTTGGCGTCTACCTGCTACTGCACGGCATGGCCAACAGCGCGGCTCAAGTTGTCAGCATCTTGCAGGGCCATATCGACGAGGTGGACGAGTTTCTGGAAGTCGTCATGGAGGATTTTGACCAGGCAACCAAGGACCTGAAGGAGAGGATTGACTACCTTCGTCTGCCCATGGAGAACCTCGAGGCCTTTGAGAAGATGTTGGAGGATCGCCACTTTCGACTCGAGATCGTTCAGGGGAATGAGAAGATTGAACACATTGTGGCCCGCACCAACGTCCAGCTTGAACAGTACGACAAGGATGTGCAGCAGGGCTTGGCCGCAACCAAAGAATTTGCCATCTACCTAGCTCAACAAAATGCGGGCACTTGGCGTCAAGATCGTCCAGACGTTGTGGACATTTACGTTGCCATGAAGGGCAATACCGAGGGTTGGTACAATGCCTTTGTCGAGTTGCAGACTCAAGGCAAGGAGCTGAACTCTCTGGTCATCAAGCTTGCGAAAATGGTGGCAGAAATGAGTAAGAAGGCCGGTGAAGTAAGTCGGAGAACCTGGGTGAGTCGAAGCCTCGTGTGCTCTTGCCTGTGCGATGCTAATAGTCTTGTAGGCCAGCATCCCACCTTTTTCCTTGCCTCTGCACGGGGCTCGAACCGATGATGCCTCACTTAGCTCGCCACCGTCTTCGCCCCCATCCTCGAGGGCTGCGAGGCGCTCAACTCTACGCGCGAACAGCGTGAGTGGCTCCTTTTCAACTGGGGCAAGGTCAAGCTCAAACACCGCCTACTTTGACATGCCCCTACAGAGACCATCACCAGCCGCTTCTCCAGATCAACAGTCCATCAAGACACACAATACGTCGCACTCAAACGTTACAACGCATTCATACCACACCACGCACTCACACAACACTTCCAATTCTCGACAGACGTCGCACTCGCACGGAACCACGCTTTCAAACGATACCGGGCGCACGGGCAACACCGCGCACACCACCAGAAGCACCCATTCAAACACACCTAGGCTGACTTTGGAAGCGCCCGACGGGCCTGTGTCGGAGCCCATCGGTGATGTGGAAGTTGAGGTCGCCCTGGACGACGCACCGCTCTACATTCTCCAGCCGCGGACATATACGCCACAACCGCAGGAGGCCTTGCCACCTGCGACAACAGAATTAAGCAAGTTTCAAACCCAGCGGGAGACGCCCACGCCCACAAAGCAGACTTCGTTACGTCAACGTGTCTCGTTGAAGACAACCCCTCCAGAGTCGATCTTGATTCCCCCACCAGCGACAGACCTTCCTCACACTAGGCAAGAATCGCCTCGAGGGTATCACGCCCCGGATTCGGCGTATGGGTCAGATATTGAGCAGCGGCCGCGTTATCACACGTCTAACGAGCTTTCTCCGCCAGTGCAGCCACCTTTGCTACCTTCTCCGCGATCCGAGCATCAATACTACCGCCCTGTGCAAGCGAGCCCTCATTCTCCGCTGCAGCAGAGGCCTCTCACCGCAGGTGCGCAACCAAGATCACCTTACGAGCATCAGTCCGGGTACTATCCAACACACCAGAGGAACGCGCCGTCTCGACTAGGTGGCGCAAGCATGCTGAGCACAGTTACCACCATGACATACGACTCGCAGATGACGGCCAGCGGAGAGAAGCGACTCAAGAAGAAGCGCAGTGCCTTTGGGTGGCTAAAGAAAGCCTTCTCTCTCGACGAGGAGGAGCGCCAGGCGTACGAAGCGCGACGACAACAGCAAACACCCAATATGTACTATGACAACAAAAGTCCCAAATTTTTGGACGGTAAGAGGGTGACGCCCCGGTGAGGCGACTGCGTGTGTAGTCTGTGTGGTACGGCGGCCCTCGAACTACTTGTCGAAATCGCCATGCTGCGGTCTTGACTCCCCCTGGTCTACGGCATACACCCGCGATATTGATACCCCAGACTACTTTCAAAGATTTATTATTGCATTTACGCGGATCTGTTACCACCACTACGAGCTGACGAGATGTCGTGTCCATATCTCTTCAAGACTTCGTTCGTACTTGGTCTACTTTTCACATCCGTCTGTTCACACATCATTGGGATAAGGGGTTTGCGACTGGGCATAGGACGGGCTGAACAACACCAGCATCCTGCGAGGTGTCAGGGCGTTTTCCATGTAGCGATTTGTCATTTTGCTTGATACATTTACAAAGCCATAACTACTCTGCATGCCTCTGTATAGGCAGTAATGTATGCTTCGATGAGAATCAAAAGTCGACGACGAACAACGTCTGACCCAATTTTTCATGGATGAAAGAACAACCGGCTCCTCCCTCAGTTCTGAAACTTGTCAATATCTTCCGACATGCGTTGATTTTGGCATATCGCACTTACGCAGACCCAATGGATTGTAAGGTATGCAAGGTAATCAATGGAATTCGGTCACCGCCACAGTGGTAACCACACAAAGTGTCATCGCTGCTGGGGCTGCTCGAGCGTTTTCTGCGAAGGGTTGTCGAAGGGCTCGCTCGACGTGAGCTTTTTACGGTATCTCAGAGAGGCGCCGATGCGAGTGGCGCTAGGGAGTGCTGGATGGATGAAGGAGAGAAAGTCCATGGTAAGAAAACGATAGAGGTGCTTAGCAGCCGTGTTGGAACTTCAAGGCGACAAAAACGAAGGGCCGCATTGGCCTCGACTTTATTCGTCTACCGCTTGAGTGAAAGCTCACTCGCCGACACCGTAGCTCTTAACCCTACTGAAGAAGAAAGGCTTGCCGTTCTTCAACGCGAACTCGCCCAGGTCATCCGTCAGTTTATTGTAGCTGTAGAAGCCCTTCCACATAAGCTTCGTGTTCCGCGCGCCCTTCCCCTTCCCCGCGCTCCGCACCTCCAGATACATTCTGTACGTGTACTTCACGCCGACCCCTTCCGTCTCTACGAACAAGTCCCCCTCGGTCTCGTTTAGAGGCGCGTCCGGGTGGTCCAGCGCAGAGGACAGCCGCCACCTCCCGCGGAGGCCGTGCTGCATAACGACTGACGGCAGGTGGGCGGCGGCACCGCCGCGGTGTTGCTCAAGCAGCTCACGGGTCATGTAGTGTACGACGCTGGCAGGCTCGTCGGTGGTGAGGAGGCTGATGGCGGTGCCGTCGCGGAAGAAGCGGAGGTACCGGTAGTACGTGACGATGTGCACGGGGCTATTCCATGTGATCTGGTTCGCGTTCGCCTGGCCCGGGCGGATGTAGTTGACGGTGCTGATGTAACAGCCGTTGAAGCGGATCCGCGGCCGGTGTCTAAACATGCTCTGCCACGACGACGAGTAGATCTCTGGCAGTAGAGCGAAAGTGGTGGCCTCATTTTCGTCCCAGCGGCGTCGCGCCAATTCCTCCATGGTGACGTACTCCAGGTCTGTCGTATCATCTTCCTGCCCCAGGGTCTCCCAAGAAACGCCTCTTTGCCAATGGTAGTGCATCCCAGAGAAGCCGAATTCCGAGCCCAGGCTGACGCGGCGCCAGATCTGTTGCTCGGTGGCGACAACGTAAGCAAAACGTTTGCACACCAACGAGAGGCGAACAAAGTCTCCGACATCGAGGACAGCCACGTCCTTGAAGATGTGAACCAGAATCTCCTGGGGCATCCTCGCAATAGGACAGGGCGGTTCCGGGTCTCCCTCCACAGGCGGAGGTGCTGCTGCTACGGAAAGGCCAGAAAAACTGGCAATCAGTTCGCCAATGGGTTGTTGCTGCGCATCTGATGGCTTGCCTGCCGCAGTTGGCCCCGCAGCCTGAGCGTCCGACGCTGACGGCTGAGCCACTTTCGCGGCGGCGGCAGAGAAATGCTTCTTTCTGTATGCCAAGTCCACTCTGCTATCCATCTTGAAGCTGGATTTAGCGGCTCGTTCCGTCCGTTTGAGAGGGAGTCTTACTCACCCTGAAAGCCTTGCGGTACAGCTTTAAGCTGTCGCCCAAACTCCCAATGGCCTCCTTCTCCACGGCTTCCTCAAAATGGTCCAAGGCCGATACCAGCTCCTTGGCCTCCTGCGTTTCGGGCTGCACCGGATCGGGCCCTGAAGATAAGGGCGTTGGTTCATCGAAAACCAGAGAACGGGCATATTCCTCGTCCTCTTCTAGTTGAGATCTCTTTGCGGACGCGACCCTCGAGCTCTCTGCGGGAACGGATGGCTTGGAAAATGACGGTGCCTTGTGTCTGGGTTGAGAGGTCTGCGCTTCCGGTATAGTTTTCTTTGTATTGAGCTCTGAGCGCCATTGCTGCCGGAATGACTCCAGCTCCGAGTCGAGCTGTGGCGGCTGATCCGCCATGATTGGCGGAATGGGTGAGAAACAGCGAAATGCCCAGAACACGCTGAGCTAGAAGGCCGTCGATGCTATGATAGCGACATCTAGTAAGGCCTTCAAGATGTACCTGAATGATTCTGATATTAAGTGGCGATTCTGGGGTTCTAAATGCTTCAACAGCGGATCTGCGAGATGAGAGATGTAGTCGAAAGCCGTCCACTCATCATGTATCGTACCTAGGTAAGCAGAGTACGCCAAACTACCTAGGTAGGTAGAGTCAGTCGGCGTGCAAGGTCCCCACCAGGGGCGGTGCTTATCGGTGACATCTTGTGGCGCACTGAGGGGTCCACATCAGGTCCAGCCAATTGGGATAGGCGCTCGGTCCGTGACATCACCTAAACGGCTCTGGGGCTCGGCTCGGCCAGCAGGGTGCCCCGGCGCGCCACCCATTCATTTCATTATCTCCGGCAAAATTTTGGGGGAGGGCCAGAAGTCGGAGCGCGCACCCGATTTCGCAGTCATGACGAGCCGACTTTGGCGAACGGGGTAAAGACCAATTTCACCCGGCATCCTCCCTCTCCCACTTGCTCGGTTACCAACACGAAAAGGGAGAGAGAAAGAAAAAGGCTTGTGAAAGCTTCTTCCCCTTCCCTACCATCCCCTGCCCGTAACTTCCCTCCTTGTCGCGCCACCTAGTTGCCGACCGGATGACCGCAGCATCTTCTCCAAGTCCTAACCTCTCCGATCATGCACGCTGGTCCTCAATGACTGCCATCCACAAGGCCACCGGAGGTCAGGGCCACGACAGATTCGACCCCGATGATTCTTTTCCGAAGGCGCGCATGGCTCCGCCCCAGGATTCCGGCAGTGGAGGAGGTGACGATGATATCACGGCGCCGCAAAAGATGATCTCGGCCATGTCAGGTAGTCTTTTGACGTCGCTTCTAGGTGAGCCCCCCTATCCTACTGCACCTGCGCTCCAGTTCGCCCGCCTTTGCTAACAAGTTCGCGCAGTGACGCCGCTCGATGTTGTCCGAATCCGATGGCAATCCCAAAACGTCACGCCGCCGACGGTCGACTTCTCAAGGCTTGCAATGACGACCGACACCCTGAAAACATTCAACACGTCCAACCTCGGAGTTACCGCATGCTGTCGGGAAGTGTTCTTTATGAACAACAACTCAGAGCTATGCCTTGCGATACCTCGCGCTGCAGAAGGCGTCGCGGCCGCCGCGGCTGCCGACTGTGCCGTCGAAGAAGTCGAACGAAAGACAATCAGCTCGACCATGGACGGATTGAGGAAGATTGCGCGGAATGAGGGGTTCACTAGCCTTTGGAGGGGCCTGTCCCCGACTTTACTGATGACGATCCCCGGCAACATCATCTACTTTACCGGTTACGACTGGCTGCGATACAACGTTAAGAGCCCAATTGCGCAACAGTTCAATGACGATACCGCGCCATTAGTCGCCGGCGCGGGAGCCCGGGTCCTCGCTGCCGCCGCCGTGAGCCCGATCGAGCTTGTCCGCACACGAATGCAAGCATCGACCGGCAACTCGACCACGGGCCATCTTGCAAACACGTTCCGAGACATCAAGGAGATGGTCGGCACCAGTGGCTACACTTCCCTGTGGAGAGGACTGACCTTGACACTGTGGAGGGATGTGCCCTTCTCGGGCCTGTACTGGTGGGGATACGAGACGATCCGGGGCAAGTTGACCGATATGCGAGAGACCCGTCGCGGCCGGACGCTGGAGACCAGAGGCTCGCGGACCCAGGCACGACGCCGGTCTCAGAGCCAGGAGAATCACACGGAAACCATGACGGACAGTTTCATCGCTGGTGCTGTGTCCGGCGGATTCGCGTCGATGGTGACGATGCCATTCGACGTGGGCAAGACTAGAACGCAAGTCTACCGCGACTCCCCACGTCAGGCGCCTGGGGCCAAGGCGGTTGCGGCTGAGCAAGGCTCTATGGTGCGCTTGCTTTGGCACATCTTTACGACCGAGGGAATTGGTGGTCTATGGAAAGGATGGATCCCGCGGACCCTCAAGGTTGCTCCGGCCTGCGCCATCATGATCAGCAGTTACGAGGTCGGCAAGCGAGTATTCAGGGGCGTAAACGAGAAGTCCAGAAGGGACATGGACTAAGTATTAAAGGATCACAACTCTTCCATTTCGAGCATTGTTGGGCGTTGAGCGGGCTGCTATTGACGAAGGGGGAAAAGACCTTGGGCCTGGAGTTTGCACGCCAACAAGGCATTGTGGCGGTCTGGTTTCGACACTGGGAAACAATACAAAAAAAACGAGTACATCTAGATAGAAATGTAATGATACCTCCCTTCAAAGTGGACACCCTGGAGTCTCGGTTCTGGACCCTGGAGATGAAGACAGATTCAACCCAAACGGGAGACTCTGGGGTGACAGACAGGACGCAGTATTAAAAACGAATGGATAGGGGAGCCGCCTCTTTGATCGAATGGAGTCACCACTCCGTCCAAAATATATGGAATCTCAGGGACAACCCACACGTCCCGCCAAGCAGCCGGGGCCACGGCAGGGCTGCAGCTCCCAGCCGGCTCCCCGTCCAATTTAAACCACTAAACCAACAGCGGGCCTGTGACACGCGTTAATCGCCTTTTTTCAATGGTGGGCGGTAGCGCGTCTCTACGCGACGGTCCGCAAATAGTGACCGGCATTTGGAACTAGACCCAGGCCTAGGAAATCTCGATTACAATCCTCCTGGAGAGCCAGCCTCTTCCCCCCCACATCTACCTCCATCCACATCGCCTCTCTTTCTCACTGTACGGAACTCTTTCTCGAAAAGTTAAGCCTGTACGGATATTTCCCATTGATGACCCATTGACCCGTTTCTCCCTTAACATCGATCACAATTGAGCGAATTCGCCTCGTCAATAACACGGCCTTTATCTGCCAGCTCTCAGCGAGGTCCAGGACTCTTCCTTCTACGTCACCGCCTCCCTTTCGTGTCTCCTCTCTCACTTCGGCATCCTCCTTCCACTCCTCAACCCCCGTCGTCATGTCCACCCTCAAACGCAAGGCCGCTGCGCTGTCGGCCGCCGATAATAAGAAGCCCAAGCAGGATGGAAGCATCATGTCCTTCTTCGGAGCCCCGAAACCGGTGGCCAAGGCGGGCGGCGCGGCCGCACCACCACCCGAGGCCGCTTCGCCCGCCGCCAAGTTCGACAAGGCCAAGTGGGTCGCCGGCCTGACAGCCGAGCAGAAGGAGCTGCTGCAGCTCGAGATCGATACGTTGCACGAGAGCTGGCTGGCGCTGCTTAAGGACGAGGTCACGAGCAAGGAGTTCCTCGACCTCAAGCGCTTCCTGAACAGGGAATCGGATGCCGGGAAGAAGTGGTTCCCGCCGAAGGAGGACGTATACTCTTGGTATGTTCCTCTTGACCCTGCAACAATCTGCCGCTGTGGCACAACCCAGCCCGTACTAAAAAGCACAGGTCCCGTCATTGCCCATTTGACAACGTCAAGGTTGTCATCCTCGGCCAAGATCCCTACCACAACCACAATCAGGCTCACGGCCTCGCCTTCTCCGTCCGCCCACCTACTCCGGCGCCTCCCTCGCTCAAGAACATGTACATCGCCCTCAAAAAGGACTACCCAACCTTTGCCCCGCCTCCTAACAAGGGCGGTCTCTTGACCCCCTGGGCGGACCGTGGCGTCCTCCTCCTCAACGCATGCTTGACGGTGCGCGCCCACGAGGCCAACTCGCATGCGAACCGCGGCTGGGAGCGTTTCACACAAAAGGTCATTGACCTCGTCGCCACCAAGCGGTCCCGCGGTGTAGTCTTCATGGCCTGGGGCACCCCGGCCGGCAAGCGCGTCGTGAAGGTGGACGCCAAGAAGCACCTGGTCCTTAAGAGTGTGCACCCAAGTCCTCTCAGCGCGTCCAGGGGCTTCTTCGACTGCGGGCACTTCAAGAAGGCCAACGAGTGGCTGGCAACCCGATACGGTGCTGGCGCCGATATCGACTGGGACCTGAGCGGGGCCAAGAAGATCGAGACGACGGTCGCGGAGCCCAAGACCGTTGAAACCGACATGAATGATGAAGTGAAAAAGGCCGAGATAGAGAAGGAGACGAAGGCCAAGACCTCGCCCAAGGAGGCTTCTGAGGACGAGACCGAGGACGAGATGGCTTAATGAAAGTATGAGATGGAACGTAATCGGGCTGGCGTTCTGTCTGCAACATGATTGGAATGACATGAGGGTGGGTGGCGGAACCGCCGCTGTATTCGGGCCGTCTACTAGGAATGGTTTGGATGATATGATGACTTGTAAACACTAGATGATGCAACATGCCGCAGACTTATGAGAGATCACGCTTAGATGCATGCTAGGTTGACCACTGGATGACTTGTCTTGGTTAGCCTCGCGGGATAATAACGATCATTGCATAACGTAACGAAACCATGTCTTTAAAGCCGATCGAGGTGATAAGGGGCAGTAGAGGCACTGATGCCGATGTTGGAATGAAATAATACGGACTTGTGTCCCGGGTAGGGATGTCTTCTTCCACTTCTCCGCTCCCCGGTGGATACTCCACTTCCCACTGCGCTTTCCGGCTCCGGTCCCGACGCCGATACGGATTATTCTAGCCGGCAAGCACGATATGGCCTCCCGACCTCCAAGAACAATGCAACTGGACATGTGATATACAGGGCCTCTATTTATTCCAGTCAATCTATCTGAAGGCGTATAAGGCGGCCGCAAGCCTGCGCTTTTTCTATATGCTTGCCAAATTGACACATGTCTCCCGGCTGGTGTTTGAGCATTACTACCTAGGCTCGCTGCATCGCACTCCACAGACCACAAGTCATCTCGATGTCTCAACCGGGGTCTTCTTGCCTGCCCGTTTGAGAGCAGGATTAGATTGGGTGCAACGCCACGCTGCCAGAGCTTTGCGCCTGTTGGCAGACGAAAAGGAGTTGTATAAGTACACACGCAGTATCCTGAGATATATTGACAGATAAATTGCGCCGCGTCAGTGGCTGTAACTGCTTCCTAGAGGCCTGGGCCCGCCCACGGTCTTTTTTTTTTTTAAAGCTCGAAAACGTCACTCTGGCGGCTGGTACAAGACACCCCTCCTGAGCTCTTCGTAAAGGCGGCCGGCGCCCTCCCTTCTTTCCCTTTTGTGGAACCACCGTGCCCGGAGACATGCTGACATGGTCCGTAATTGAGGTGGTCGTGGGTGGTTTAGCGATTTTGTGGAGTCTGGACAGACACTTCTGATGGAAATCAATGGGCGAGGATGCGCTGCCTCCCTCTCTTGATAATCTGCCTCCATTTCCCCATACAAATGAGTGCCTGGACACATGTTTCCTTACTAACATCTGCTTTTCTCCCTCTCAGTCTATAAAATCCTAAAAAAGTCCTAGAGAGATGCACTCTTCAAAATACTCTTCAGGAGCTGGTTAGGGTTAGAGGTTAGGGTTCGGGTTAGGATTAGGGATAGAGTTAGTATAAGGAATATAGAATTGGCTTGGTTTAGCTGTTTAGGACTGGAGGCAGATTATCAAGAGAGGGATGCAGCGCATCCTCGCCCAAATCAATCGGCAGCGCGACCAATCTGGAAGGCCCAGAGGACAGTTTCGCATCCGACTTCGACCACTCAGAGCCGGCGGAATAAACGCGAACAGGCAAGCAAACCCTTGGAACGTCCAGAGTCTGATCATGCGCAGGTGCCAGGAGACAAGATGCTCCAGCTCATGGGACGAAATGGGACGCATGTAGAGGCTTGAGCGTCACCGCGGTCGCTGGTTGAGTGTTTTGAGGGAGCCGCATGTTGCCATGTCATGCCCACCAGCCTCCATGCGCGTGTTCTCGCTGTTTGTCAGGCTTTGACAGAACCACCCACTCGGTCTTAAAAAAAAATTGGCCGGCCGCTCCCACACAACCAACCCTAATTACTAGGACTCCGATGTTCTAGAGAGTGTTGTTAAGGCTGCCTAGCAAGCTCTAGACCAGCACGTGATCAATAGATAGATTGATTTAATGTCAAAAAGGCTGCAGCATCTTATGAATCAGGATGGGGGTATGACAGGCTTCTGAATTACTAGGAATTGAGGTGTTTTGGCGATGTGGTTGAGACCGGCGATTTTTTTTATAAGACCGAGTGCCACCCTAGCCGAATGCCAACGCACGTCGATCAAGCGCACAGGGCACAACCAATGGCGTGCCTGGGGTCTTCGGCTCAGTGGATGTGTACAAGGTCCGGTTCTGGATGGGGCGACAACGGTGATGTGCTGGCACCGAGCAACTCATGCGCAACAAGGCGATCTCACATAGAATCAACCTAACCTACTCTGCACGGAGTACTAATCGAAACATTGGCGAGTTGGATGCGCCGGGTGCTTGAGGAGGCGCGGATTGAGGTGGTCCGGATGTAGAGGGCGCTGGCTGTGGTGTCGTTGCGGCATCTGCCGTGGTGGCACCTCTTGTCTGTAAGTTTCTTTCCCAGCGTCAATCGCTACCGAGGGTGCTTGTTGGTCAAGTTATTGTCTCTTCTGCTTCACTGACGCATAGTTGTGTCTGGCCAGCCGTACACGCAGGCGGGGCGAATGCGCGGGCGCCGGACGACTTACAAGAAGCAACAGGTTCGAGACGCGTCTCGCCGGGTAAGCATCCGTGGATCGTAAGTTATGCCTTGTTGCTTTCCAGTCAAGAGATTCCCGCGAGACATGTACTCGATCAAAGTGGCACCAAAACGTTGGAGATGTAAGTCATAGTACCGTGGTACAGGTGCCTTTAGAGATAATATGTATCCGTACTCGGTCCAACGACGGCCAGTCTCTATACATACATGACAGAACAGCCGATAATTATGGGTTTGTTGCTTTACGCTTGTGCAGCTGTATCTGTACAGTACCTCTCTAGACCTACCTAGACAGAGTGTGGAAAGTATTAGGCAAAGTCCGAAACGAGACGAAGACAGGGTCTAACCCCCCACCCGATTGGGGACGGAGTGAGGTACCTAACGACACAGGAAGGGAGAGGGGCGATATCAATGCTGGGGCTTTCATTCCATTTAACACGTTTTTCTTCCATTCTTTGAGGAGAGCCTCTGATCGGGGGAAGGCGGACCAACAAGGTGCAGTCCATTCAACGAAGTATCTGGACTGACTGTAACTTTTAAATAGCGTACTGATACAGTGATACGGATACAGACTCTGGGATCCGCGCTCCCGACGTACAGGTACCCTACCTACCTAGGTACCTTACCCTAAGCCTTAGGTAGCAACGCAGGGCGGACGGAGCTAACGGATATGTACCGGGGCTCAATTAAGGTGCGGACGCCAGATGGGGATGGATCCCACGCTTGGCCGCCCAGAGCAGCAAGCGACAACAGAGAGACATGGTGTCTCAAGTAATTCATGGGCTGCACCAGCCCAGGTCGGCTCCATTTCTCCAGATAAGAAGCATCGATCAGGCTCTAATCATCACACCAGTCCGAGAGAAGTTGAGACTAATTGGCAACCCGACTTTATGACCGCCAATCGTGTGCCCAGAGAGGACGTATACTG
>PJEX01000025.1:228047-244169 GCA_005350895.1 Colletotrichum tanaceti
GGGTGTTGCGCGTCGTCCAGTGCCGTTCTGTTTTCATCGTGTCTTTTCTTCTTTTCATCATCCCCGACGCCTCTCTTCTGGCTCCGGCCCTGGCTTCACCTCCACATCCGCTTCCCCCTCAGCATCGTCGTCGTCGTCGTTATCATCGCACTCCCCGCGTCTGTGTGACTCGGTCAATTTGTGAGTCGTCCGGGCGCCGCAATCCCCTTCCGTTTCCTCCAACCGATCAATACCATACTAACACATCTTCGCCTGAGATCATAGCCCTCCACCACCACCAGCAAGCAAGTAGACCCCCACTGCAGCATTTCCACCCCCTACCTACTAGTACACTGGGTACTTAACCAACAGCAAAGACTGAATCAGGAGGGCTTTCAATCAACACGGCCGACAGGCTTTCCGTCAGAGTGTGCCTGAGGCGAACCAGCAAGACGACTGGTCGGCGTTGACTCTCACTCTTAAGTGGTTGGCGGCAACAGATGGCGGCCCTCATTGGCGTCGGCTCTCGAGTAAGAGAGTGGCCTGTGGCACTGGACCAGGGTCCTCGTTCTAGCGATTTAATTTCATTTCAAGGCCTGTCGTGCCCCTCCTCGTCTCTTCCACTCTCCTGTTGCTCGAGTGCCACTAGCATCACCCGAAAACCCGTCCACGGCCGACAAGTCGAGACTCAAACAACGGGCCCGCCGGCTTGCGAGCCCATTTGACGCCGTCATAAGCTTGCACAGCGTCCCACGGACAGGACAGAAAAGCAAATAAAAAATAGCATCAACAACCCCTAGCTTACTACGTACTGCGTTGCCGCTATCCCCTATCGGGCTGCCACATCTGTGTCGTCTTCAGGTACCCGCCTGCGGCGATCGTCACACAAAAGGTACTCGTACGGTCATACCCACCTCGAAAAAGAGCAAACAGGGGAGTAGGGAAGAGAGAAATAAGAAAGAGGAAAAAAAGACTCCATAGACAGGCACCGCACCGGCAGAAGCCAAGCTTCCAGGGGACCTCCCCCCAAATATTCCCATTTCCCTTCCTTCTCCAATTAATAGCCCGCCCGCCATTCATTCGCCCCTGAACGCAGAAGAAGAGAAGGAGCAGGTCCCGGCTAAAGGCGCGCAGCCTCTCTTTCTAGTTCTTGCCCGAGCCCAAAGCACACTCAGGACGCATCGCCGTCTCTCCTTCCATCCTTTCTCTCTTTCTCATCCCCCCCCCCCTCCTTCTTTCTCTTTCCTCACTTACATTCCCGACTGGAGACTTTTCCCTCGTTTCGTTAAACCCAGCGTTGTTTTCCAATACCCTCGGCTGCTGATTGCCCGTCACCGCAATCTCCTAGTGGAATTCCTCGCGTGGAGGACAGTTCCGACAACGTATAATTGAGACTGGAATCGACAAACGCGCAACCTCTCGCTCTCTTGACAATACTTTCCCCTATCTTGTCCGCTCCCCCGCCCACGCCGCCCACTCCGCCGACTTCAAATCGACGCCCGAATATTAAACTTCCCGCGTCTGAGATTCATCCATCAAGCATACGACTTGCGACCGACACCTCGCCGAGGTGGTTACGACCCCGATTGCCCGTCCATTCTTCTCTTCGAATGCCTCGCGCCTTTCCCCCGCTCCGACCAGCAATCGCCTCGATAAAGGCGGGCTTCCACCGACAACATGCCCAGCCTCTTCTCTCGACTGAAGACCAAGGACGGGTCAAAAAAGTCCAATAAGGGCTCCAATTCCGATGCTGCTGACCAGCTTTCAGCAAAGCCAAAATGGGATGACGCCTATACGAGAAAGACGGTCGAGCCTGAAGAGATCCAGGACTTGATCAGGCGTTGCACCGGAGAGCTAAAGGCACGAGGTGGGTTGGTTGGACAAACATCCTCTACCACTCCTAATACCGCACCTTGCCTCCGTGCCATCTATTATGCCTATGGCGACTAACATCTTCCTCCGATACAGCTCTTGATCACCCTTTCCTGTTGTTGCCGTTCCGGCCTACCTCGGACCCTAGTGCTGTCCGGACCTTCATTCGACATTTTTTCGATGGCGCCCAGCCTCTTCGTGGCGAGTTTTTGTCGCAAGAGCTGCGTATGACTGAGCCAATGGTGCGTGATCTCCAAGAAAAGCCCGTCTGGGCATGCTAACATACAACGAGGTCATTGCGGGTGTGGTCAAATGGTGCTGGAGTCGCCTCTCAGGCGGTGTTGTGGGCTGGGATGCGTACGAGCTCTTCAAGGTTGGCGAGCAAGGTATATTTCACCAACTCGTTGATTTCCCCTATCTGCGTGCTGCTGTAGCTTGCTTACACGCCTCCCAGATTCAAACATGGCCAGAGACTCCTTCAAGACCTTCATTCCCCTCAGTGTTGAAAATGGCGCCCGATCGTGTATTATCTTCGATCTTTTCGACCTGCTGTCTGCTATCGCCGCCCATGGCAAGATGAATGGTCTGGGTGGGCGCAAGCTCTCTCGGATGGCCGCATGGTGGGCGTTCGAGCACAAGGACACGGGTAGCGGCTTCGAGGGTGGCTACAAAGCTTGGACAACGTGAGTAAAATCGTCCTCACAATTTGGCACAACTAACTCGTCGCAGTGCTGCCGACGCCACCAGTCATCTCTTCTTCGCGTACCTTCGGTCCTTGGCCCCCCAGAAACAAACTCAAGGCGCAGTCTCTATGCTTCCAATGTCTCTGCAGAAGCTGCTTCAGGAAACTGAGTACCCCCCTCAGAAACCGTCTTTGATGCAATCGTCTACGTACAAGGTAGTCATGATTGTCGACGCTGTCTCGCCAACGCCTTTTGCCCTTCTTCGCCGAGCAAACCACTTTCAGTACCGCGAGGAAGACCGAGCTCTACGCGAGTTTTCCGAGTACGAGGACCCAGTGAAGGCCCTGACCGAGGAATGCCGCCGTGTGCTGAAAGCAATCTCGTCAGCCAACCAATCCCAAGTTTCCAGCGCAAAGCACTCGACGAGCTTACGAGATGCGTCATGGTCACGGTTTGAAGACATCGGCTTCACCAGCGCGCTCGAAGATGACGACGAAGACGACGATGCTCCTGCTGCTGCTGCTGCTGCGCGCAAGCCTCAAGGCCTGAGAAGTACTCCTGCGGCCGGAAACGTTGGTCTGGGCCGACCGACCACGCCTTCTTGGGCCGATTTTCTCTCTTCTGGTTTCGTGGACGATAACCCCAACAGCCCTAATATGCTGTTGCCTCCTGACAAAGTTCTTCCCCCCATCGAGACGGCTGCGCGCCAACGAAGCTCCCAGTCTCACAACCCGAGACTGGAATCCGATCGTCTGGAGCCAGGAGAATTGGCGAGCATTGCTCGATTTGATCTGGACGAGAGCTTCTGGTGGGTTTGGATGAGCAGCCTCGCCCCTGAGGAGACGCAAGAGAGGAAAGCGGCCTTTGGTCGCTGTGCGGTAATCGAGACGGCTATCAAGCGTGGTCGATGGTTGGTCATGGAGGAGATGGTGGCCGGAGCAGCCCCTGAGCCCCAGGAAGGTGCCTATATCGCCGAGAAGAAGGGATTCTTTAGCTGGACTAGACGCAACAAGGGCGTCAACCGTCACAAATCAACAGGAAAGCATGCTCTCGAGAAGGGTAACAAGAAGGCCGATCCCAATCTCAGCAAGTCGAGCATTGGACCTGACCAGCAAGCTCGGATCCAGGCGGCTGCCGCTCAGCTTCAGGCGCGCCAGCAGCAAGAGCAACAGCAGATGCTCCAAGTACGCCGAGGAAGAAATGATGAGTTGACAAGAGAGAAGACAAACAGTGTGTTGACTCTTCAGCCCGAAATCATGCGTCAAGCTTCCCCGGCGATGAAGTGGGCAAACAAATACGACAAGGACGCGATTCGGGAGGCATACCTGGCAAACAACGCCACTGGTCGCGGCCTCGGCGCCTCTACCATGCAAAGGAACGGAAGTCATGGCCACAACGAGCACGCGAACGGCCACACCAGCCAAGACGAGTTTCGTCCTGAAGTCCCAGCCAAGTCTCCCTCCTTACAACCGCAGCCGTCCCCGTTGACGCAGAACTCTTCATCGGGTTTCCGCTCACCATCCCCGTTGCCGCCCAACCACCGAGATGACGAACCTGGGGTAACGCCTGAGAAGGAGATGGAGGCTCCGAGCGGTCTTCACCCTGCCAACCGATTCGAAGATGGCCGCAGCTCTCCACTGCCTCCGCCCAAGGACTCGTACGACTACGGACGGGAGAACATGTTTACGTCGGAACCGGATACCAGCCCCAAGGACAAGAAGTCGAAGAAGCTTCACAAAGAGAAGGCTGGCGGAGGTGGTCTTCGCAAGCTCTTTGGCCGCAATAAGAACCGGAACTCGAAATTGCCTGAGAACGCCGCCGCAGACGTGAACGGTATGCTCCAGCGTGAGACAGCAACCCCTGAGCCGCCAAAGGCTGCTCCTTCTCCCGTCCCCCAGCCCATTGCTTCAGAGTCCAACCTTCCCACACCAACACCCGCAGAGGCTTACATCACGCCATTGGAGACTCCTCAGCCAGCCCCAGTTGAGACCCAAGCTCACGAGCCGCAGTACGAGCCGTCCGTTGATGAATCCCTCTCTCGCGTCGATACCGAGGATGCCAACGAGGCTCAGAACGAATTCTCACGCTTCGACCAAGGGCCTCTGCAGGAGCAGCCTGCCTTTGTCCCCGACGACGATTCCGAGGATGCCATTCCACCCCCCATCGCGCGACATGCGAAGACCCCCGAACCCCCCACGGAGACCTCGCCTGCCTCGACCGATGACGGACCTCGATCCCCGCCCGCGTTAGACCGATGGGCGCAGATCCGCAAGAACGCCGCGGAGCGCGCGGCGCAACGCCAGAGTGAGGAGCAAAGTCGCGGCGGATACAGCAAGACCACTGACGGTGACGACGACACGAGCGGAGAAGAGAGTAAGTACCCATGAACCCGCTTGCCAAAACATACCCAGTTAGAGATCTGACAAGGGCTTTCTTTCTTTGCAGCGATCGAATCTCGCGTAGCCCGTATCAAGGCGCGTGTTGCCGAGTTGACGGGTAACATGGAGAACTCGCAGGGTCCTCCCTTGACGGTTGTTCGAACCCCTGCCACCCACCGCTAGATTGGAATTTTACATCCGAGCTGCAAACGTCGGGGCCCCGGTTCTCCCCGATTGCACGAATTACTGCAGCGGCGAGCATCACCAATACGATGCTATACAAGTGGCGCATCTTTTCCGGTTTCTAATCATTCCGAAATACTATGAACGTACCCGGTTATCGGATCCCTGGCCGGATTTAGGCTATTCCAGTTATTAGTCGCTAATACCTTTCGTACTGTCTTGCTTTTGCGGGTTGTTACACAGAAGATGATACCATTAGAATAGCGAGCCGATCACGCACAATATCAATGGCAGGTTTTGATTTCTTTCCATATGCGACAACTCAAGACATGTAGTTGCACGGTGAGGAATGCCGCCGTTCTAGCTTGGCGGCGGATTATGTCGCTGTTTGGCTCAAGTTCGATTTGCTCGGTGGCCGCCCGCCCCTGGGACAGACCAGGCAGAGGCAAGTCCGGCCTTGCTCCAAAGATATCAAAGATACCGGCGATGAAGATCTATCGCGCAATGGGACCAAAACATACACTATTCAGTGAAACAGACACCGGCAGAACCACCATACTGACACGTACAGTCGGTCGGTCGGCTGGCTTGTGGATGATGGGCAATCCAGAGAGAGGTCGGCAAAACTTGTAAAGTTCAACGAGATACTCAAGAAATACATGTCCTACACCCAGGAAGTTCCCAAACGCCGGCGCTGAATATGCTTTAACGTCCTCCCCTGCCTCGTCCAGCTACAGTCTTCTTTATAAGCCGCCTCTTCATCCGTGTAATCGTACAGCCAGTGAACCGAGTCTAGTGTCCAATACCACCCGCGGCCCAGTTGTTCCATTCTGGGTTACCAGGCTGCGGAAACAGGCCCTGGCCCTGCTGTTGCCCCTGGGGCGCGGGTGCCGCGGGCTGGCCCTCCCGACGGCGCTGCTCCTCCTCCTCCCGCCTGTGCTGCTGCTGCCTCTGCTGGCGGTAGTAGAGAAGGAGCACGAGCGACAGTGAGATGAAGACGATGATGAGGCTCTCGGCGATGCCGTCATTCCCAAGAGGGTTGCCGTCAGGGCCGGTGCCGCCAACGTTGTCGTCAAATATGTCATCGTAGTACGGGTCGTCATAGTACTGCTGATCGTCTCGCAGGAAATTGGCGATCCACTCGCTGAGTGACCAGTCTTTCTTGGGTTCTGCTTAATTTGTTAGTATACGGAGCACTTTCGTCGGAGTCATAAATGGGAACCTACTAGGATCGTCTTGAATCGAGTGGATGGGGCCATGAGTAAAGGTGTTCCAGGCGCTTCTAAGGCGGAGCTTCAAGAGACTCAGGGTGACGGGGAGATACGCTTCCTCGTTGACCTCAAGGGCCTGGTCATAGTACCTCTTGGCAAGGTGGAAGTCCTGGGTCAGTCCGATACCGTTCTCATGCATCCAGCCCAGGTTCCAGAGAGCTTGGGCGCTCTGCGAGTAGTCCGAAGCGCCAGTGTAACATTGAACGGCCTTGTTTACATCCGGCTCGGAACCAATGCCATGAAAGTAGTAGTCGCCCATCTTGACTTGCGAGTCCACATTCGACTGTCTGGACGACCTAGTCCAGTACATGAGAGCGAGCCTTTGGTTGTCCAGCAGACTAGAACGGGTGTGTCGGAGACCAAGCCACTCGGGGAGTGGCAGCCAGTCCGGCAGGGGGAGCCTCGACTGAACGGGGTCAAGAATGAACGCAACATTGTTCTGAGCACGCTCGTACCCCTGTTCTGCCGCCATGACATACTCCAGAAAGGCCAGCTCCTCGTCACCGTAGTAATAGGCTTGGTTTGCCTCGGCCCATGAAGAGACGAGAGGCTCGGCTTTCTCGGCGACGTTCTTGTAGTATCCTAATGCCATGGAGCATGTCTTATCGCGGCCCACGCCGTTATAAACCATCTCAGCAAGGTAGTAGTGTGCTTCAATCTGACCATACCGGGCGGCGAGCTCGAAATAGTTGTTGGCAATTCGAACGTCCTCCGCTCCACCTTGGTCCAAGTAGAGAACGCCCAGCTCGATCTGAGATGGCGCGTAGTCCTGTTCCGCCGCTGCCTTGAAGAGATCGGTGGCCATGGCGATGTTCTTGGGTATTCCGTATCCGTGGAGCATCATCAAGCCGAGTCCGTGCTGAGACTGGGCATCTCCATGCGAGATACCCCGTTCAAACCACCTCTTGGACTGGTCGAAGCTCTGGTCAACGCCGTCGCCTCGGAGGTACATGCGGCCGATGAATCCGGCGGCCTTGCTCGCCGTCTTCTCGATGCCCTGCTTGTGATTTTCCATGATACGACCATCCTTCTTCCAGTATCTCTTTGCAACGGTGAAGAAGTACTTGCGAGCGAGATCTAAGTCTCGGTCTAGTCCTCTCTGCCCCTCGTAGTAGATCCGTCCTAGATTATAGGAGGCCTTCGCGTCGCCTTTTTGCGACATTAGGTCAAGATACTCGATGACGTCGTCGATGGCGGCATTGGCGTCCGAGTTAGGGCTCGCTTTGATGGCGTTCATGCCTGCACTCGAGGCACTCGCACCCTCGCCGTAGACACCGCCGAGCTCGTCGGCAATACGGTACGACTCAACGACCCAAGCCATGCCACCGGGAGGACCCGACCGGTACCACTCTATCGCCTTATCCGCCACTCTCTTGTAGTACTTGCTCGCCATCTCGCAATTCTTGGGTGTCGCGATGCCGCTGTGGTGCCGGTAGCCAACGGCCATCTCTGCGCGAGTATCACCCTGTATCGCAGCGAATGTATAGTAAAGCAGCGCCTTGGCCTGGTCGAGCGGAACGACATGGCCGATTCCAGTCGCGTGGTAAAGACCGATCATGTACTGCGCCGTGCGGTTGCCGTGGAGCGTCGCGAGAATCTGGTAGTGATCGAAGGCAATCTTAAGGTCTCTCGGATAGGTGTAGTTGCCGTAGAAGTTCATGTCGGCCAGAAGGTAGAGTGCATCAGTGTTGTTCTGCAGCGCGGATTGCTCCAGCAGCTTAACAGCCTCCAACAGCGGCCCGGTCAATCTTGTTTCCTGTACCGGGCTGCTGCCGGGAACCGGAGCAGCCTTGAGGCTAGGTACAAACTTGAGGACATATCTGATTACCGTCCAGACGAGGGTGTAGCGACGTTCACGTCTCGGGTAGGTGCGGGGTGGAAGCTTGGCCAGTTGTTCGAGGGCGAGTTCGACTAATTCCGCTCCTGTGTCATGTCAGTCCTCGCTGTCGTGAGCCTCCCCCACCATCGCGACATTGTACATACCGGGCTGTTTCGGAGGGGTGTTATGTTCGGAAAGAACATCCGTCTGTATCTTGGCGTGTTTTCCTTCGCGGTCATCATCGCTATTTGCGTGCTCGTGCAAGACCTTTTGCTCGTTGGAACAGAGGACGATGGCGGCCTGCAATAGCACTGGTGGATATGTGAGCTTCCAGCTGTGTACTAGTAAATGCCAGATAAGAGTTGAGAAACTCACGGACGATCCAGAGAAAAGAACGCCTCATCTTGGACGAATATTATGTGCCAAAGTCAATCGCCAAGGTCCGCGACATGTTATTCCGCGAAGACACTTTTTGGTAAGCGAATGTCGGTCGGTGGTTGCAGTAGTTGCGCAGCTTGATGCTTTCAGAACAGCTGGCCTGGCTCAAAGGTCCACGTAGTTGGTAATTGAGAGCTCGAACGGACAGGGTAGTCCACTCCTCGAGACATGATTGGACGTTGATCTGATAGCGGAGAATACCATTTTACCGGGGCTCTGACTGGTATCCAGATTTGATTGCATATATGGGGGCTTTGTACCAAAGAGTGCTGCCGCTATGCTTTCCTTCATTGGCACTTTGGTTCTGAATATGGACTAAAGTCTTGTGTGTCTGTGTGAATACGAAGATTCTCAGCGGCTAGAGGCGAATTAAAAGAGCCATTATCCTTCTAGCCTCTCTGAGTCGATCGAGGTTGGAAGCGTTATTTCGCGTCTAGGTAGTGTTTATTAAAGGAGTATCATCTGGTAAGTTGAGAGTGCTGGTAATTTCTTTTGCTCTGGGCCCATGCTCACAAACGACACAGACCCCCGCCGACAAGATGTACAACCTCTCTTGCGTAGATGGCCACCACTTCTCGAGCCCGCATGATGTTTACGTTCTTGATATCCAACGGCTTGGTGCTGGTCTGGGTGCCATCTCTTCGGACCAAAAACTCAGCCTCTTCAACCCTGCTCGACTGGGCCAAGGCCCCGTTAAGTCGTACCCGACCAGCCATGGCAACCTGACGTGCCTCAAGACGTTCGACTGGCAGAACTCAACTGTCTGTACTGCAGGTGAAAACGGAGAGGTCTCGGTCTGGGATATGAGGGAGTCCTCTAAGCCACAGGTTGCTCACTTTGCAGGTAGGTGTCTACCTGAGTTGGCTCGTCAACGGAGACCACTAATACGCCATCCAGCCAGTCAATCGCCCGTTATTTCCTTGGCCTGTGATTCTAGGACAAACACAATAGCAATCGGCACAGAGTTTCAAAACCATGTGGCATCCGTACTTCTGTGGTACGCCGCCTATCCCTTCACATCCGACTCTCTCGTCTGGGAACACAAACCCACTAACAAAAACCACAGGGACATCAGAGCCGGTCCGGCGCAGAGGCTCCAGTACGACGAAGTTCACAGTGACGACGTGACGGAACTCCGCTTTCACCCCTCTGAGCCGCACGTCCTCCTCTCGGGCTCGACTGACGGGCTGGTCAACATTTACGACACGCGCATTTCGGACGAGGACGAGGTCGTCATCCAGACGCTGAACCAGGGCTCCGTCCACCACGCCTCCTTCCTCAGCAACACCGAGGTCTACGTGCTAACGCATGACGAGAAGCTCGCAGTTTACAGTGTCGCTGATGACCATGGCTCGGGCGCCGCACTCGTGGACTTTGGCGACGCGAGGGAGAGCCTCGGCTGCCAATATATCGCCAACGTGACGACCAAGGTTGACGGCAGTGGCGCCATTGTTGGTGCTGGCTCGCAAGAGTGAGTTACCCCACCACCAGAACTCGTAAATGGGCTTTTTGACTTGTAACTAATCCCTTCTCTCTCTTTTTTTCTTCTTTCCTCTTAGCCGCCAGGTCTTCGAATTAGTACATCTATCGCGTACGGCAGAGGGTGGCTGGGGATTCGACAAGTCGAATAGTGTCGGTCTGCCCGGTGGCCACGGAGAGGAGCTCGTCCGTTCGTTCTGCTTCTACGACGATGAGCAAGTCGTCTTTACTGCAGGAGAAGACGGTAACATCAAGGCATGGAGACCCAGCTGAACACCGAAAGACAAAGAATGAGAAAACGGTAGAGAGGAAAAGAGAGTTTCGAGCGAATGCTGCTTTTCTTTCTGCCATGTGAGATTCTTTTCGCCTGGGTATCAATCGTCCCCCCTCCCCCTGCCAAACCGGCCAAGTCGCGCGGAGCTCTCAGCCATACTTGTCATGTTTGCCCTTGACCTTCAGTATGAGCAACTGCTCATGGTAGTCACCCTCTCTCCTCGCCCTCTTCAGCTTCCTCACTTCGTCGTCCTCCAGCCTGCGGCCCACGGCCTCCTCGAGCTCCTTGCGACTGATCTTCTCCTTTGCCTTCTCCTCCTTGCTCGCCTTTAGTCGCGGCTTGAACCTCGCCTGCATCCGGATGCGCCAGGTGGTATTGAACGTGATGGATTCCTCGTCGCCCCGGACGTCGTGTGACGTGACGTTGGGCTTCGGTGGCTTGATCGCGAGGAAAGTGTCGCGCAGAGTCTGGATCTGGAACGTGCCGGGTGTGTCCGCTGTCGCAATGATGTTGAACGATTCGAGCGGCGAGACCGCGGCCGAAGTCGCGGACAAGACGCCGTTTTTGTCGCACCCGAGGTACCTGCCGCGTGTTAGAGCCCCTGCTCCCATTGGCAACATGCCCAACCTTTGACACTTACTGTCCGTGGTGGCCCTTGAACCTGAATTGTTCCGTCCCGGCTATCCTGTTCGCGACCCAAACTTGTCGCACGTCGTGTGGCTCCGCTGTCGCCGGGTTCGCGTCGACAATGTTCTCAATGCCCAACGTAAACACCTTACCGACAGCATCGCACGCCAGCGCCGTGTGGGGGTCCGTCGGCAGGACGAGCATGATAGGACCAACGACATCCGCCACAACGTCGGCAGACACCCAGCTGTCGTCGTCGTCGTCGGCGGTGGCGGCGGCGTTCGCGTTCGCATTCTGTCCCGTGGCGCCGCTGGCGCGGGCAACGTCACCACTTTGGACATCACGCTCCTGCGCCTCAGCATCGGTGCGCTTTCTCTTCTTGGGCTTCTTATCGCCCTTGAACGACAGGGGCTTCACCATCGTCGACTTTTCTCTCGTGTTTGGCGTCCCGATCGAGAGTTGGCCTTGATTAGGAAGGTGGCTTGCTGAATGGTACACGATTTTCGGCGATAACCGGCGGTTTCCATTGCTGAGTGGTGCTGTAGCTTCGACGTATAAACTGGCGATGGGATGCTCCAATCCGGGGCGAGGGACGGCCGTGCTAGGTATGTCGATTACATAAGCTTTCAACAGTGCCCCTCCCTCACCGAGTGTACCTGGTGTCTACCTACCTACCTAGGTAAGTAGCAGGGAGCAACGCGCCATCTTGTCGATACAGACATGGTCTGACTGTTGCCCGGCTCATTCCATTCACTCACGAAAGTATAGCATTTGTTTCTCTATAGATTCACAATGGTTCAGATTGCACAGCCTGTTGTTGTGTCGCTGAACGACCTCAGACAGGGTAGGTTTATCCCACAGCTCCGCAGGCTCTGAGCAACGACTTACATGCGACATATGTTACAGGCAACATTCCCTTTGAGACTCTCGAGGGGGCTTTTGGGCCGGAATCGCTGGGGATATTAGTCGTGAAAGACGTCCCCCCCGAGTTTGCCCACTTGAGACACCAGACATTGTCGTACGCTTCTTACTTGGGTAACCTGCCCGAACAAGAGTTGAGTATGTGAACGAAACCCACCCACCCTGCCAGAGGATCTTACTTACACAAGACTAGAAAAGCTCGAGAATGAGAAGGCTAAATACCTGACGGGGTGGTCGCTGGGGAAAGAAACGCTCAAGAGCGGCCAAGTTGACACGTTCAAGGGTTCGTACTATGCCAACTGCGCGTTCTACGTCGATGCTACCCTCGACTGCGCCAAGCCAACCGCTGAGTTTAACACGGATAACTTCCCCGAGTATCTGTCGCCCAACGTATGGCCGGCGCAGGCTATACTTCCCGGGTTCAACCCCAATCTCGAGAGCCTCTGTCGTGTCATCATCGACACGGCTGTCCTCGTTGCCCGGGCATGCGACAAATACGCCGAATCCGAAATCCAGACATACCCCAAGGGGTACTTGGAGCATGTCGTTAGCACCTCGAACACGACGAAGGCGCGTTTGTTGCACTACTACCCGCAAACCCAAGAAGCGCTCTCCAAAATGGGGGCCGCCGACGATGACTGGTAACAGCGAATCCAGCCACAGTTAATGGTCACAGAAACATAACTGACACGCAAAAAGGTGCAGCGTCCATGTAGACCACGGGTGTCTTACTGGCTTGACGTCGGCCATGTTCGTTGATGAAAAGGATACCTCGACCGCGATACCGGAAATCACAAACGACATGTCGGCGAGCCTGCCACCGCTCGCCGAGCTAGCAGCGTCACCCGACGCCGCCGCCGGGCTGTACATCCACTCGAGAACGGGGGAGACGGTGCAGGTGAAGATACCGCGGGATTGCATCGCCTTCCAGACGGGAGAGGCCCTCGAGCGCATCACGGGCGGTAGGTTCAGGGCGGTGCCGCACTTCGTGAGGGGCGTCAGGGCGTCGGTAAGTGACGGCCGGGTGGCGCGCAACACGTTGGCCGTCTTCACTCAACCGAACCTTGGCGAAGAGGTCGACATTGAGCAGCACATAACTTTTGGCGAGTTCGCGCGGGGCATCGTCGCTAAGAACACGGTTTCATAGAGTATTTTCCCTGAGTGAGCGATGAGGGAGGGTCCCGGAAGGCGAGAAAGTGGGGAGAGGTACAATACAAGAAGTCGGGTTATTAGTTGCCCCGACATCGATGAGGTTGTAGAATAACAATGAAAGAATGACAATAACCAACTCCGTGGATGAGTTTGTCAAAAACGGAATCTGTGCCAGTCGGTCGTCATCCCGAACAAGAGACCAGTAAGTGTCGGGCCCGGGAGTCGACAGATGCTCCGAGATGGAAGCTCGGAGCCATGAAAATTCCAAATCCATATGGCTCGAAGTTGGGGGGGGGGGCAACCCGTTACTCTGGGGAGTAGAGCGCAATGACGGTGGAGTTGCGCAATGTGATCGGCCTGTGCCTTGTGCTCAGTCAGCAACAATTTTCGTGATCGATTGAATCATAATTTCATACGGATCCAGCTTCACGTCTGTGTCGGAAGCTGGGGCGAGGGACAGCTCTAACAAAGAATCAGAGCAACCCCGCCCCCGCCTGCTCCAATGGGAGTGGTTCTTGGTCATCACTCGGAGCTGCTGCTGCACCACCGTCTCTGCACGACGACCACTGAAGCTCCATGAAGCTCCCCTCGCAAGCCATATTAAGCCTGAATCGGCGCCGCCTTGTTGACGAGTTTTCTTCACCCATCCCATCACTTACATTATTCACGCAATCCACATTCTCCGGCAGGACCGCCGCCCTCCCACCCCATCATCGCCAGCTCAGTACCACCCGGCCGTTCGAACTCCATCTCACACCACCCATAATGGCCGTCCCACCCAAGTTCGCGGCCCACAAGCTTAAATTCGGACCTCCCAAGTCCCTCGCCGATGGCAACCCGGCAGGCGGCGTCCCTTCGCAACCCCACACGCTTGAGCTCTACCTCGACTACGTCTGCCCCTTCTCGGCGAAGCAGTTCAACACATTCTACAATGACGTCGTGCCCGCCGTCCGCGCAAACCCAGCTTGGGCGTCCAACGTCGAGGTCATCTTCCGTCAGCAGGTCCAGCCGTGGCACCCGTCGAGTACGCTCGTACACGAGTCGGCCGTCGCCGTGATCAAGGTGGCGCCGCACAAGTTCTGGGAGTATAGCGACGCGCTCTTCAAGGCGCAGAAGGACTACTTTGACGTAAACGTCGTCAACGAGCTGCGCAACGACACGTACCGACGTCTGGCCAGGCTCGCGGGCTCCGTGGGCGTCGACGAGGACGAGGTGCTGCGGCTACTGCTCGTGTCGGACAAGCCCGACAGCGAGGGCGCGCTCAACGTCGGCAATGGCGTGACCAACGACTTCAAGGTGCTCATCAAGCTCGCCCGGCTGACGGGTGTGCACGTCAGCCCGACAGTGCTGTTTGATGGGTACCCGAACAATGAGATCAGTTCTGGTTGGACACTGGATCAGTGGAAGGAGTGGCTGCAGAAGAACATTGTCTGACTGGAAGAACCGCGGGGCGCAACTCGGGAGCATCGGCTCTGAGGAAGGACGATACCTACAACCATACTGTACCTTAATTGCCTAGGTAGGTATGTGTTAGTGGTCACCTGGCAGGCTATAGAACGGGGAGGGGACTACCTACCTAGGTCCTGAGGGGTTCGGCGGGTCTTCAGTCGCGTCTAGTCCGGAATAAGCCGCAATTGAAGAAAACTTGCAAGATCAAATCCCCCAATGTCCTGGAATGTCGATTCGAAGCTCGTTGTGACACTGTTAGTCCTTGTGAATCGTTGGCTTGTAAACATGAGGGAATGGTTGTGTAGGATGCCAACAGTGAACCAAGTCACGTCACGTAATGGAAACAAGAGCAATTAGGACAGGACAGGCAGGGTCAGTGCTGTGCATCCACCACAGCCATCTCATCTCATCCCATCAAACTCTCCCTAACCTAATCCACTCACTCACAACCACCGCCCTTCGTCACACGCCCGCACCTCTGCCCCTAACCTCCAGGGCTGCATCACAATGTCCCTTCTCCGCCTCATTATACGGAGCGCGCCGCCGCCGACAACACAACCCATCTCCTCTCTACGGCCATTCACGCTCCGTCTTCTGCTCCGACAATCTCTTCAACCCCGTCAGCCATGTAGTCTGAGGCGGCCTTTCGCCTCTGCCGCCCCGAGTCCCGTCCCCCGGACCGCAACATCAAACCCGACCGGCGCCGGGGGCTCTGCCCGGACCGGAAACCTCCGTACGCATATCCTCTCCCTTTATATACCGTGCATGCCGGGTTCCCCGCGATACGGGGCCGGTCGAGCGTTTCCTCATTTATCGTTTCACAGCGGCTAACTTGATGGACAGAGCTGCCCGAGAGACTACTCATATACCACTCAGGCACCGGCCGCACAGCCTTCCTAGCTTTTTGGAAGATCACGAGTGTCTTTTCGTGCGCCTTCTTCTGCCTAGTCGCCGCACCCAGCTACATCCGTGCCGAGGACAAGACCCTCGTTCAGGCGGCAGGATGTAAGTCGTTCCCTCCCTTTGCACATGTGTTCTCTCAGTCCCCTCGCGCCCCCAAATCTCACGCCCGGCCTCATCATCTTCCTCGCCTTGTCACACGCTACACATTGTGTCATCTCATCTTCGCTTCTACTACCTGATTGATATCCAGTTATGTGGGCGTGCCTTGCCGACCGTGACTAAAACTGACCAGTGGCCGCCTGCGGCATCATCCCCCTCCTCTTCGTCGCCTACACCTCGGCCCCCTTTGTTACCTACATCTATCTCCGCCTGCCCCCCTACGCACGGCAGTCCCGCGCCCTCCTCGAACGCTACGTCCGCACCCTCCCGCCAACGGCCCAGCTCGAGG
Organism: Colletotrichum tanaceti; assembly: GCA_005350895.1. Lineage (NCBI taxonomy): Eukaryota > Fungi > Ascomycota > Sordariomycetes > Glomerellales > Glomerellaceae > Colletotrichum > Colletotrichum tanaceti. Next base: position 243,924 of record PJEX01000025.1, read on the forward strand.
TTGGCACAATGGGCCTCGCCACGCGGCCCCGAACGACCCTCGTCACGGCCGCCGACCTCCGCCCCGTCACGCCGGGAGCCGCGGGACGGAGCCTCGCGGCGCGTCTCGGCCTCGTCACGCACGTCCGCGACGTCTCGGCGCTCACGGCGAAGCGCAAGTGGCACCACTACCGCCCCGTGAGTCAGTTCGGCGTCCGCGAAGACATCGCGACCTCTGGCGGTGGCAGCAAGAGCGGCGGTAAGGGCG
>PJEX01000025.1:253323-265950 GCA_005350895.1 Colletotrichum tanaceti
GGGGGTGACGGATATGTGTGCGACCAGTGCACGGCGTGGAAGCCCTCCTCGCCTCCCTTTCGAGTGTCAGGTCGAATAGGACCCCGAGCGCCCTCATGGTCCGCCCACCTCACTGACAGTTAGGGCCGGCAAACGGTGAAGAAAAATGCGAGACCGACGGGTAGATATCAAGTATAAGACTCGAATGGAATGCACTGTACATATATTCGTTGAAGTACCTAACAAGCGTGTCTTCGCCTCATCTTCCTGCTGTGTGCCACAGGTGGCAGCAGGGCAGTGTCACGGATACAGCGTCGAATCCACACTGTGCGAATATACAAGCGCGTCTAGATGACCTGGTCCAAACACGGGCCACAAAGTACCCGCAGCAGCTGAAGGTGATGGCCTGTCTGTACCTACCTGTACTTTCTTGGTACCACAAGAAACTCGAACAAGATGGCCCAGTCGCAAAACGGATAAGTGCGCGCCAGACGACGGGGTGCATGGGGAAAGAAGAAGAGAAGGTTGAGGCGGCGTTAGGTGGAATTGAAGAATGAGCGAAAAGAGGGGGACATTCGCCCATGCATCCCCATGTCATCATAATAAGTGGCCATGCTCGTTCGATATTGATATCGAATTCCAACCGCACTACGGATCCATACGGATGCCTAACCAGGCAATACCTGTACGCAAGATGCCGAGGTGCGACTCAATAGGGCGAGTTGCCTGAGGCGTGTACATGCCTGCGTATGAGTTCTCTTGATGGGCGTGTCATGGATTCATGGATGCGTCCTATTTCCCATTGCGGATGCTCTGGCCGGGATTACTCGCCCTCATCCCACTTCAAAGTTGGCTGCACGTACGGATATCCATAGTGGCATTACCCATTTGCCGGGTGCCTCGACGCACTGTGAATGTCTCCGTTGGGTCTATGTCCTACCTGCCTGCCGCATCAGCATGGCATACGGTAGGGAGCACCCGCGAAGAGAGTGGACAGATGATCCGCATCCCTGAGGAGACGGGCACGGCCATGGTCCGTAACAAATACCTTGCAAGAAGCTTCTGATATAGTGTATGTACGCAGTACGGATAGTGTAAATGGTACGGATATCGGGAGAGCAATCCAGGAGGGCGGGCGGGTTGGCATTGGCAGGCAAGGTACACGCACCGCAAGGTACACGCACCCCGTGCCCGTCCGGAGCGTGTAGCCGTTACCTTAGCCGCACTCGTGCCCTGCTCAGTAGGGCAAGTCCACCCACCCTCCTCTATCCACTTCGCCAGTTTCTCTGGCACTCGTTGCGGGCTTTCTTTGGTCATGGTTATTGCGGCCGTGGGGAACCTCCTGTTCCTGAGAGTCATGGGTGGGCGGCTGGAGACCCTCAAGAGATTGAGGGCAGGATGGCAGAACGGATACTGAGGTGATACCTGAGGCCTGGCCCCGTCCTATCTTGCCTCGGTGGGGTCGGAGGTTTGACACCCGGTGTCCTTCGAGAAGCTGAAGGAGTCGACGACGAGTGTCCACCATCCCCGGGGAGGTGGAAGGTGGAGGGCTGCGAGGGTCCTCTAGCAGAAGCTCTGCTCGGGAGTCGAGTCTGCCATGTCGGCCCCAGACCGCCCTAGTCCTGCGAGCGAGACGTATCTCGATACATACCTAGGTAGGTACGGATATCTACCGCACAAAACAGTGATGGGAAATCTCAGTTGTTTGTAGACGGACGTTTCGCGATGCCCAGGCCCTGGTGCCAGGACTGGGTGTGCATCATCGTTCTCCGCCAGACGGGCTTTGCGTCGACCAAGAACAGAAATGCAAGATCAAAGAAAGAAGGGCGACCTGCCACAACTGCCGGGCCCAGAGGCTATTGCACCAACTCCAAGGCTGGGTTTCCCGCCGTCTCATGTCTCTTTGCCCTTCGTTTTTTTTGGCGGACGTTGTGCCGCCTGCCGTGGTGCCAAACGGGACAAGATCAGAGAATGAGAGGCACCGAGGGCTGGCAGTGGCTCAGATGGCCGAAGATTCCCTGAGAGCTTCTAGCCTGGAGGCTTGGACAGCACCGGTCGATGTTGGCGTCTACTTTTTTTTCCTGAGGCGTCATTCGTGTCCCCGTATGGCTGGTGTAGGTTCGATTGCCTGCCCAAGTATAGACCTCGAAGCAGTGCCGCGTCCAAAGTAAAACCCTCGGTGCTGTGCCGTGCCATGGGCTCTCATGGGTGCCGGGTGGGATGCGCAACAACGACATGGGTAGATGGGAAAAGGGTGGAATCCATTGGCACGGAGACACGGCATCTGCCGCACCGCGGTAAGGTACCGCAGCAGTCGCAGTCGCCAGTCGCAAATTCGTAGTTGGAGTCGCGGCTGGGCTAGCTTCTGCTTGGCAGTAAGGTGCATCTAGTGCGTCTACAGTATCCGTACCTAGGTAAGGTACCTAGGTAGGTAAGGTACCTAGATACAGATACACTACTCCGTACCTAAGCCTACCTACCTAGGTAGGTAGGTAAGGTACCTAGTGAGAGCTGTGAGGTGAGGGAAAGCAGAGACTTGATCTCCACGGCCTGACTGCAGGCGCAGGCACAGGCATAAACGTGGGTTCGATGCGCTCCACTCCCCGCTTACCTTATCATTACAGGCTGGTTCGTAACCTGACCCGGCCCGTATCTTTTTCTTTTCCTCCACCGACTAGTGCTCGTTCACATCAGAAGTGGCAGGGACTAAACATTGGCACTAACAAGCACACAAGCTGAGGGACTCGAGGACCCAGACGCTAGACTGGGAAACCTCGACATGCCAATCTTCTTGCTGATCGTCTGGCGCGGCGGCAGCGGTCTGGGTACCTACCGGGGCGAGTATTCACAATAGGTAGGTAGATCGATACCTACGCTACCTATGAACTCTTGCTGTTTCTCTCTGCGTGCATCTCATTCTTTTTGATGTACTGCAGGTACCGCCCTTAGACTAACTACATCGCGCAAACTTCACATTGGCAGCAGACACTCCTGCAGCCATGCTCATCGTCTTGCGCCTTGGTATGCAAAACTCTCTGCCATCACCCAACTACACGGTACTTTCTTTCCGCGTCCCTCCCGATATCCGCCTGTACTTACCGACGTACCGATACATCTCTACCAATACATTGCCTACGCGGATGACAACACCTCACCGAAATGCGGGAATCACCATGTCGGTACGTACCGTTTTCTTCTCGGCAAATCTGCATCTCAGATGTGATAACGCACCTCACCTTGCCTGAGATACATCCTTCTGCTCTCGTGCTGGCAACGAGCCAAACTAGCGAGAAGAACTCGCAGTGCTGCCCTCCCTCACTTCACGAACCAACGCACCAAAGCCAAAGTAGCTCGACGTTCCTTGACGCACCTCATCACTCGATCCTGAATTCGTCGTGGCCCCCTAGATACCCCGCCTGGCTTCGATTCCCTGCCGACCAGCCCAGGCGTCCACGCTCGCCCCTTTCCCCTCTTCACTTCAGCCCAGCTTCCAACCGCTCACGCCGCTCCAGGTCTTACAGGGCCTTCTCCTCTCTCTCGCCAGGATCAGCCTTTCAGCGGGTGCTGCATGATGCGAAATGGACCTTTATTCACCACACACGCCACGCATGCTGGGATGCAATTCCTGAGGCCCCAGACTGGTGACCGGGTCTGATGTTGGACGGCAATCCTTGGACGCCCAGCATGCCAGTTCCTTCCATCGCAGTCGAGGCCCAGTCGCCATCTCCTAGCTCCTCTTTCCTCCGAGGAACTGGACTCCGTTTTCCATTCGCAATTTAGAGTCAGAACGTCGGCTCTCAGAAAGTGCCGCCCATTTGGGTGCCTCAAACCGCAACAACGCTACGCTGCGCCGGTCTGCATCGTCACCCACCCCATGTACCACGTCTGCTGAAGGTCGCAATAATATCAGATTTCGCCAACCGTACCCTGGTCGACGGATTTGAAGGACCTTGGTCAATCTCATTAGTTACCAGGACCAGTTGTGTTTGTCTCCTGATTGCGCGGGCATGTGCTATCTCAGCACAACCACCAGCCAGTCATCAAGTAGTTGTCGTGTATGTCGATGCGTCCGCGCAACTTAGACTCTCGACATTTGATTTTATGTGCGGCCCAGTCTGCCAGAGTTGGTCATTGCCACCCAGCCGAATCCTTCTTTAGACCTTCGACATCAGTTCTGGCCTGTCCGCCACCTCACCCGCACTAACGGCGCTAAGTCAACTGACAATCGGCCACTACACCTTTATTGCACTTTCTGCATCAGGGTTTCACCGACCACCGCCTACCGGTACTTCTACACTAATACTCCGCATGCTCTCCGTATGATGTCTGCTGGCTAGCTTGGTGATGTGGAACCATGCCATTGTTCCACATCCATGGATCGGGCAGAAGCGTTCAAGAACCCGCCCCTACAACCGTGGAAACTCTACATCAAACGCTGCATCCCGCCACCCACGGCGAGGCTTCCGCAGCATAATCGCCCTGGGGCTACTGCCAAAATATTTGATGGGCTTTGTGGCCTCCAGGAGAAGGCTGACAATTGCCATGCTAGTCAAATCGAGGCTCTTCGGTTCTTTCTTCCTCCGGGAAACCATTAATCGCGTTCGACATTTGGCGACGATTACATCTCCAACGCAGAGAAACGCGTCGATGTACGTGAGGAGCGTCTGCAACTGACGTTGATCTATGAAAAGTTGGAAACAGCCGGTGGCAGCCCAGCCCATCCACTCGACAAGCAGGCCTATCTAACTGGCGCCGAAACTAATAATGACGAAAAGTGACTGAATGGGGTTTCACAGATCTGCTCGCCGAGTTATCACCCAAATTTCCTGTAGCTTGTCAATTATAGACCAAGTAACCGGGTGATGAAGAGCTGGTACGGATTGTTTCATAGGGGCTTGTCGACAACCTGACAGCTTGAGAACTTGTTGGAGATCGCGGTGTCTGGTCAACCTCGGCCTCAGCCTACGCCACGCAGAGCTTACTGGCCATGTTTAACACCGTCAAACCACCTGCCCTTGCCCGCTGTAGGACTGAGGCGTGACTGGGGCCAAATACGCAGCTCTGTTTACAATGGTCGCTACCCTGTTTTCTTTCGGCCCCAACTCTTAGTCACAATCCGAAACTCGGAAAGGGCACCGACGATGACAGCTCGGCGAGGTACATGTCACTCGCCTGAAGCCTGCAAGTACAAGCGACAATCGGTAGTCCTTGATAAGACATTGAGCAGAGGTTTCAGTTCCTCATGTTCAAACGTTGGGCGGCCAGGGGAATCCGTTCTCCTCCGTATCACACTAACCCACGAGGCAACCCTTCCTCCATCACCACCACCCTCCTCCTCTTCCTGGAAAGGCTGCCTGCCTTCGGCTGTCAACGCAGCAAATAGAATTCCAACAGCAGCGCCTTTTACCCGCCAACCGAAATGGGGAGAGTCGCAAATACACGGTCAGCAGGGGGCCCGGTCAAAATACGGTGTGGTTGAACCGGTAGTGTCATCGTTCACATGCTAAAAACTAGCGGTGGCCACTTGGCTCGATAACATCGCATGCCCTCGAAATGGCACCTACCGAGGAACCCGTCGCCTTCTCCCACGCCAAGTTCTGCCTTGACCTGTTCTGTCCTGTCGAACCTGTCCTCTGCATGCAGCCTAGCCTTATTTTACCGGCGCAGAGCCAGTCCACCCACACCCCATCATCAGGCCCGAAGAGAAGAGGATTCGTTCCTCGCTCAATGGCTCTGCAAAGCCACTAAGCGTTCTCTCGCTTCAGCACTTTCCATGTAGATCAAAGGGGATTTTATCCAACGAACTGGCACAGTGGTGGTTTCAGGCCGCAAAGCTCGCACTGCACCCCTGGGGCTGCGTGTGTCTCGGATCCGAACTCTTGCAATCGGGCCACACGCCTAGCTGAGAATTAGCACCTGTCACACTCGGTTGTTCCCTTTCGTGCAACTGGTTGGTTCCTGGAACCGTTTGTCCAGGGGGGAGCTGCTCCTTCGCCCCCAAGATCTTGGGCAGTCTGGTGAGCGTGGCTGGGTGGACAGGGAAGGCCGCAGAAGGGTGGAGAAGGCGCCTCATGGCGACACGAGGGGCGTGTTCAGAGATGTAACGGTCCGAATGGGCGTCTAGTTTCAAAACAGGATGCCCACTCTGGCGCTCCTGATCCATGTCCGTCAGATTAGGTTGGTCGTCGTGACTCGTATATGGGGCAATTACCATTGAGGCAGCCCTACAATGCGAGAAGCCCATGAAGACGATGGCGCAGACGATGACAAAAAGATGAAGAAATCCCGGGGCCTGGCGCACGTCGGATAGCGGATGATGAAGGTTGACAGCCAGGGATGTGTACCAACTTTACCATGTGTGCGTGGGTGCGTGGAGGTGGCAGCAGTGACTCGGCCGAATGCAAGGGTTGTGACAACCGAACAGGGTCAGTCCCGTCCACCCGCTCCGGGGAAGCTTCAGAGAACGGGTAACGGACCAAGACGCAGTGCCGCTCAACGACGCCGCTTATCCCAATAAAGGACGAGGCGTCCGGCGCGACTGCGACTGGGACGTCGGCACCTGTCATTTCTTTGCCGAGAGGGGGGGGAAAGAGTCCGAGGCGCGAGGGAATGACATAGGAGCCCGACGGCGAGCGCAGCGCGGAGTGCAGCATTGCGTTTGTCGAACTGCGGACAACCTTGCGGACTGAAGGGTGTCAAAGAAAGGAAGAGAAGCAAGAAAGAAGAAAGAAAACAAACGTGTGTGGATGGCGCGTTAAAGCGGAGCTTCTGTGAAGCTTCCTCAAGGCTTCTCAATTTCGGCAAGGATCGTGGCGTGGTGAAATCACTGCCTCATTTTATTCCATTGATTACGCGAAGCGGCAGAGTTTCTCACAAACTTCGAGAAGAACCAGATAGGAAGGTGCGTTGTTGCGTTGATGCTGCATCACGTCCTCCTGGCATATCAACGCCTAGTTAAGAAATAGATACTTCAAACAACCGGGTAATTAATGGAGAACATGGGTTCGTACCCGGGACCGACGGGGTGACGTACGAATAGAACCGCGGGCATGGCTATCAGCATCAGAGTTCATTAGAGCCGTCCGAAAGGGGAGGTTGGAAAATAAAGGAGATGAAGCATAATGCAACTACGCGGCTCGCGACAAGCGTTTGTTGACTTGGCCCGGAGAAGAAGATGCAATTAAACCTTGAACAGTTATCTCCCCTTGCAAGCCAGTCCAGTTCCCCTTTTTCTCCAGTCAGTCCCAGGGTTCGATCAGCCTTACGCCGCTGCTACCACGAAGGGGCAAGGCTCACCAAGATGATCTTGGCTCCCAACAGAGTATGCGTCCGAAGATGTAATAGATTGGGGCACGGGGGTGGGCCGCGGTACGGGAAATAGAAACATCGTCGTCATCCACAACCTTTTTCTTGCTTTCTTTCCCTCCCTTAATTAAATTGTCGTATCCATCAGCGGGGTGAATGGGTTCATCATATCGTACATGGCATGCAGGGCCAAGTACAGATAAGCCCACAGACTATCGTGTACGTTCACATGGTCAAGGGTGCCTTCATTGGGGATGGATTCTTTACCGTCGGGCGTCGAGGTCCTCCAGAGGGGGGCCAAAGGGGTGGAATGGAAATGGGCATCGCTAAACCTCACTTTCCGCCAAGTTCCAAGCGGTTATTTTAGATTTATTTGAAAAATCATCGACAACCCTTTTTTGGTGGAGCGCTGACGACACGGCGGCTGCCGTATCCCTCCCCCCGGGGATGATGGCCCCGCATTCAACGACCGATTCTGGCAAGTGAGGGGCAATATTCGAGAGCGCTGTCCTCACTGCGAAATTGGTGATTCATGCGCTGTGTCACCGAAAGCGCGGTCGCTTATCTAATCCTCGTCCGCTGCGGGGTCGTATGGGGCCCACCTGGGCCAAAATATTGATTCTCTCATGGCAGGTCATTTCTTTTCCACCCACAAGCCACCCACCGAGACGCCGCCTGTCACCCAGACGAAATCCATCCCCCCAAAAGAGTGACAAGGGAAGCCGAAAAAGTAGCATCGTTTGCATTACGAGCCACAAGTTAAGCGACGCCATCAATTCAACATCATCTTATCAACCCATCTGCTACTACCGAATAGCAGGGGAGGATTCTGAGAGCAAGAGGAACGTAGCCCCAACAACAAGGCCATATCGTCCCCCCCCTCTCGGGTTATCTTATAAATCCGAGGGACATCTGTGACAGTTGCAAAAGCACACCGAGATCGCAGCGGAGAAATTTTGGGGGTGAGAAGTGACTGCGCTTGCTGTGGTAGCGACAGAGACAAAGCCAACCCATACGTATCTTCAAGACAAGTTGGAACAGGCACGCAGCATTACAAGGGGCTTTCCTCACAAACCTGGCACCATGGACAAAGATCTCGACAACGCGAACCCGACCATTTTGAGCGCAGCTCAGCTGCCGACACGTCAGAACAAGCGTTCGGTGCCCACGGCCGGCCCGGAGGACATGTTTGACGATGTCATCTACGCCAAGCCTTGGTACCTCTGCCAACCCTTCTGTGATGACGACTCGCTCTGGCCCGACGCCGATGCCGACCAGTGGACTCCAGAGCCCATCGACGAGCAAGAAATTTATGGTGAGGCCTCCTTATTTCCTCCCTCATCTTGTCATCCATCGCATCGCTGCTCCTATGGGCAAATCCTGGGAAGCCGCCCGCTTTGGTGCCGAGCCTTGACCATCAGGCGTCCATCCTGGAAGCGAGGCAAGCGCCCTTCCCTGCATGCCAAATCCTCATTTGACCGTTCCATGTGTGTTGTTCATGCATCATTGCATTGCCGTTTAAGGTTCGATGGGCGTCTGTAACAATAGGACGTCCATCGTCAGGGCATTGTCGCTTGAAGCGTCATGCCGCCAATTCAGATCGGGTTGCGCATTTCCTACCAATCTCGACCCCTAGAGAGGATCACGCAACTGACGTTTCATAGATTTGATATCAACAATCTCTGATCCAGAGCACCCGCTCTCCCTGGGACAGCTGGCTGTTGTCAACCTGCCCGACATCCATATCAACCCTCCTCCTCATGCGGGAGCTATGGATTCTAGTAGACTGGTTCAAGTCTTGGTCGAGCTGACGCCGACCGTTTCCCACTGCTCCCTCGCCACCGTGCTCGGTCTCGGCGTCCGGGTACGGCTGGAGAAGGCGCTGCCTCCCAACTGGCGCGTGGATGTCAGGGTCAAGGAGAACGCGCACGCCCAGGATGACCAGGTCAACAAGCAGCTCAGCGACAAGGAGCGTGTCGCCGCCGCGCTGGAGAACGACACCCTGAAAGGGGTACTCGACAAGATGCTCGAAACTTGTGTCTGATTGGTTAACTATCTATTGCGCAGATGCCGAGTTTTGAGTTTCATCTGTTGAATACGAATGCCAAGATGCACGGTTTCCCTGAGTACGGATACTGGCAACATCAAAACCGGGTGTTCGTCGGATAAAACTGTTCGCCCAACTGAGTCACTGTCTTGTGACCTTCTTCCTCTCAGAAAAAAAATGTGATCGACGTTCTGCGCTATTCTCGGTCAAGGCATCGCCACCTTGGCAGGGTCATTCTATCGATTCTTCTGGTATATGACGAATATTATGGCGGACCGACACTGCTCCAAGGAATCAAATCGACAGGGACCATTCGCCCGACGCGGACCGCAACCCGGAAGAAGAAAAAAACCGCAAGGGAGGGGGGGCCCCGTTCGTCTGACGGGATGCTGTCGCCTCTCTCCACCCGTGGAAGTCGGAAAATGGGGGTTGGCGGCGGGATCGGCTGACGGACCACGGTTCATGACTCTTACAAATCCCGCGGCAAAGTTCCGAATAGGGCTGTGCGGGCGGGCGGGAGAGAGGAGTTAGGGTGTGTTGTTGTTTGCTTGGATGACGGGCTTAGCCGTCCCTCGGTGGCATTGACGAGTCGGATCTTCCGACCAGCCTCGGTAGCCATTTGCCATCATGATGGACACTGGACCGCCACCTTATGGGAATGAGAATGAATGACTCTTGTCCCAGACGTGCTCAGTACCCATTTCTACGAGTATGTCTTGCGTGTCGGCATCCGGATGTGCAACGAAACGTAGTGTTCGAGCAGTTGCCACGCTATTTTGGGTGCCTATGCACAATTCAGCGGACTAAATAGCCGACTCAGATGTCGATGGACCGCACATCCCAGACCACCACTGACGCGACAGCCGACCTGTTTACCAATCCAGAGCGACAATGACGAGACGAGATAGAGGCGCGCTGTCGGTATGTGAAGATCTGCAAACTATTGACTGTCTGGTCCAAGGCAAACGGCCAGCTCGATTTTCCCAAGTGTACCTCGCCTAACCAACCTTTTCCCCTTCCCAATCTTTTTTCCCTCTTATCCTTTCCTTATTTCTTTCCTTACTGGCTGCAGACAGGAGAAAACCTTGACCTGACGTTACATTTGTGGCACGACGGGTGTAGTGTGACTACGTAGTACTATCCGTAGTATGCATCCTTTTCCACGACCAGATCTATCGACCGTGAGAAGGCCGAACGGGGGGGGGGGGATGGGGCGGCGTCTATTGAAGGAAGGGAAATGATGCCGTCAACGTTCACCCTGCGGAGGGTGTCCAATGCCCGCTGCAGATCCCCACCCTCCCCCCCCCCCCCCGCTGGCCCTCGTGGCAGCGACTGCCCTAGAGGCCTTCGCTCTGGAGGACTCTACGTAGTAAAGCTGAACAAAGATGAGGCGGCTGCTTACCGCAGAGCTTACTTAACTGCTTGTGAGACATGTGGGAATTGCCGGTTTCTTCGTAGGAGAAGGGACGGTTGTGCCGGTGCCGCGTGCCGGCGGCGACGCCAGTCACAAAGGATCCGTCGGTCGGTCGGTCGGTAGGTAGTTGGGTAGGTAGGTCGGTAGGTATCACTGCATGTGAGTGGGTGGGACAGCAAGCTGCCTGCGCGCGAGGTACATCGTAAGATCGAGAAGGGAAGCAAGCAAGAACCCGTCCGATCTGCAGACGCTCCCGAGAGGTCTTCCGTGGCCCAAGCTCGCTTCCGTCGCTCTAGGTTCCAATACCCGATATTGATGTCGACGTCGGTGCAGCGAAGTCTCGCCGATTGAATGCGCCCGGGACAGGTACAAGTACAAAGTACAGCAGGCATCAGGAATCTACGCTGAGTTGAGTGTGGCAAGAACGACAGGCGAGTACGATAGTTACACTCGAGCAACGTGTGTGGGTTGGGTTGGCTGTCTGGCATCATCACAACCATCATTTCCAAACACAGCAGCACCCCATCCAAGATGGAAGGTCGCACGGTCGGCAAAATTGCGGCGAACCTGCACGTCCTGGCGCGCAGCCCTATCCCCCACGCTGTGGATGTTGACGCGTCTTTGGTTGCCTGTGCTGACTTTCTGCAATAAAGAAAAGCAAGCTGTCCGTCCACACGTGCGTTGAAGATTGACGTTCGACGATAGAGACACACAAGCCACAACGCAGCTCCCTGTTCAAGAAGGAGTTTCGAGAAACGCCGCCCAATGGGAATGGCCCTCGCGCCCAAGAAGGAAGTTGCCAAACAAATCCGTTAAGGGATTGGAAGGGGGGGAAGGGGGGTACTCGTGGGGTGCGTCGGGGCGTCGAAGAGGATGTGCCGAAAGTCGTCATGGCGCAGCCAAAGAGGCAGGTACAGGTACAGAAACCCGTCTACTCAAGCCTCTCGTCCCCCCTCGAGCCCCGGCAACTGATGCCAGAAGCGCCGGTTGTTGGAGTTCCCTTGGGTTTGGGGTTTCTTGGGGATGCGCTGTAAGGTTGCTGCAATCTGCCGTACACGGAGGGGTCTGCCAGGGGCCAGCAGATCTCAGGTGAACGCGGTAGGTGAGAGGGAGACTGTGTGATTGTGTTGGTTGAAACGGGTGACTTGCAGGAATGGTGTGTGTAAGGTTTGTGGATATGTCCTTACAATGTAGGAGACAGACAGAACAGCGTCATTTTTGCGAGGTGTGGCGGTGACGTGGAATCCGTAAAGGGTGTCTTTGGTCGTGTTTACGAGCCAATCAGAGTCAACCTTAAGCCGAAGGCTTGTTGTCTTGTGCGGGACATGCCTTGAGTCTCTGCTCATCACCGCCCTGGACGAACATAGGTAGTCCGGCGTGCACATAGCAGCCTGAGAAGGAGGGTGATACCGTGTGCCGATACCACTGGTTGTCTATTTCTCGTCTCTCTTCTTCACTCCGTCAAGTAACGTCAATAGCACTTGACTTCATGCGCTGCGCAGACTACCTCAAGACCCCCAAGTCCAAGATCTATAAGTTTGGTGAGGTAGCCAGATCACCTTCGGACGGCCGGAGCCCGCCGATCCCTCTGGCAGGTAGAGGACAGAAAGCCTATGTACCTGACAGTACCGTGTACGCCTGCAAGACTCGGATTACCGGCGGCATCCTCGGCGTGAGCCCCCGTCTCCTCGGCCGCCCTAGAGTTGTCGAGGCATCAGAGACGACAGACGAGCTATTAGCATCGTAGATGGAGACATCCAAACCTTCTTCTCCTTTTTTCTTTTTCCTATCTTCTTCAGTTTTGTGTGAAGCCAGGTGCTCCCAAAAACAAAAGGCAAGGACGGTGCGGTTCGGTGGGACGGGGGGGGGGGGGGGGGGGGGA
>PJEX01000026.1:0-60869 GCA_005350895.1 Colletotrichum tanaceti
AGTAATAAGAGCTATATAAAGTTAGATAGATTTATAGTAATAATAACCTTATAGATACCTTTATAAAGTTATTACCTAACTAAGCCCTTAAGGGATTTATTACTACCTCTATAGCTAATATATAAATAGAGGGATAGGTTACCTAACTATAAAAACTTTACTTAACTATATAATCTTAATATAACTATAATTATAAGAACCTTACCCTAACTGTAAGAAGAGCCTATAAGGCTAAATATAAGAACCTTACCCTAACTATAAGAAGAGCTTATAAGGCTAAATATAAGGGAGATTAGGGGATATTATAAAGGAGTATAGAGATTAATAGGATAGATAGATAAGTAGCAGTAAAAATACTATTAAATAAGTATATATACCTTAGAAGCTTTAGCTAATAAGAAATGCCTGTAATTATAATGTTATAAGCCTACCCTATCTATTACTAGTAACTATATAGCCTAGGGATTATAATAGTATATATAGAGGATTATAGAGGAAGAATAGAGGGACTAGGGATTATATAAGGACCTATAAAACTATTATACTTTTCCTTTTATTGTATTTTTAAATAATTTAAGCTAATTTAAATAGACTAGATCTCTTGCATAAAATAGAGAGTTTCTAGTATTAGTTTATTTAAATTAGACCTTTAGGGATAAGGGGAGGATTAGGGTTAACAGTAGCACAGGCTAGGTAGTTAACTCTACCTAGGTAAGCTGCCCTACTTTAGTAGGCAGCCTACCTACCCACTTAGCCTGCTCCTGCTGCAGACCCTTGCCTGTTATTTCCTTCCCTCTCTATAGCCAGTTCAGTTCACCAATAATTAAAGCTATCACCAACCCCAACGTTAACGTCCCTTTGCCTACCAACATAATCTATACATACAGGCAAAGTGGTGGGAAAACCTTATTAAGCCAAGTACTCTCACTGATCTCTTCATATTTGTCCAAGCCAGGGAAGCTACCAAGTCAACTATCTATAGAGACCCCTTCTTCTAATAATAGTAATTCTTCTTGGCTCCACGGCACAAGCCAGAGCCTCTGGGGTTCAGGGACTATATGTTTTACAGCAGTGTTCGCAGTTCAGAGCCTTGTTGTCAACGCAACCCCAGGTCTACTTCAGGATGCAGCCTTAATTACCAACAATACTTTCTGACAATAGTGTAGCAAACGCAAAAAGTCCTTTTGACATTCACAGTTACCCCTCGTCCTGCTTTGATCCCCGCCTCGTTTATAGGGACGAATAAACAAGGCTGAAATGAACGTGGGTCGAGGGGGATAATTATAGTAACCGAAGGCAATGCGCAAAAAACAATCCGTCGCATCAGGCCTCAACGATGGAAAGGAAACATCTGAACATCCAGCGTGACTGGGGCAACCTTAAAAGCGCCATAACTGTCGAAATGATCGACCGGGGGGACGTTGGACGAAAACCTGAGGTTTGATTACCTGAGCCATTGATCAAGAATACAAAACCATACCCAACACTGCTTTTATCTGTTTAATACGTTAATTACCTACCCTGCTCCTGACATTATGCTCTCTTGGCAGACCATTCGATCCGCCACGGAACTCTCTTGGTGCCCTCCAACATGTATGTTTGAAGGATTAATGATACAGGAGGAGTTTTCTTGAGCCGGAGTGCTGATTGAAAATGTTACGCGTTGCGAGAATCGGAGGAACATTCCACGTGCTGTTGTCGCTTGCGAACATCTAAATCTGTGTTTGATGAGCCCAACCCTTTTCTCGACATAATCGGACAATTACATTGGCATGTGGCCTTCGGAAATGGTTGAGCTGGAGCGTTGGGTAAAGTTTCGATCACGGACCACGAGGAAACCAACCGGATCAGCAAATGCGCGCGAGCTTCGTAATTCATCAAAGGTGGATGGACTTATCAAGGTCTGTCCTGGAAGAACCCAGGTCACTTATTGGGTTTTTATACGTCTGGCCACTTTTAAATTAAATTATATAGGTAGATGAGAGTATAGCCTAGGGCTTGGAAGGGCCTTAAGATCAATGGAAGCCCTTGCTTGATTCTTGCACAGCCTCCCCTTACGCTCCTCACCTGTCACGCAATGGCACTCGTGACGGCTCAACGAAGCCAAACGATATGCCTCATCAGAAGAGTAAAAGTGCCAAAAATCTTGAACTGGGTAGGGTTGATTGCTGCACAGCAACTGCATGTCTACTTTTGTAATAAATACCATCCTCACATGTGAAGGGCTTCGAGGGTCTTTTCTCGATAAATTAGGCATAACCGGATTCATTCACGAGTATTACTGGGATCGGGTTTACGCAAGACTGAGCGTTTCAACACGTTGCTCCAAGACTACCGATTCACAGTCTCATCAGATCGCCCGAATGACAACCCCAGATGTTGCACCAGCGGACATGGCGAAAGACTCGGTAAGCGGTCAGGTCCAGATTCGAGCCGGCCTATGGCAACACCGGGTAAACCCTTGCAGTAATTATCGATAGGTATCCCTGAGATTATTCGGCTCATTCGGCATGTTCGGACGAATGACTTGTTGATCCAGCTCCCCGATCCTGTTGTTGCCCAAGGCCTAAATGTTGTCTTTTATCGCTTCAAACGGCATCTGAAATCAGCTATGCAACTGTTTATTCAAGCCCTCGATTGTGGGATAGAAACATCGCCAATCGAGATTTGGCTGGACAACAATTATCAAACGTACTCGGCGTCGTAGTGCACCTGTGTTAATCATCAGCCCTTGTTCATCAATCTTTGTGTGGACTCTCAAGATCATGCTGGTATCAATAGCAGATAAATTACCAACTGAGCCATCAAGTCCACGGCGAGATGGCAATAGTAGGCTGGCCAGAAAATACCGGCCCCCTTTCTACTCGTGTTTCTTAGAGCAGTGTCTTTGGCCGAGCCCAGGCGCGGTCTCCCATCTCGGACTCTCCTGGGGGTGTTGAGCTTCCATAGTTAGTTCGAGAGATGGCAGTGCGTTTGCGTACTATCACAAAAACCAGTAGAGATCGCTCTAGAGTTGGCTTACGGGAAAGGAAGGGAAGGGTAGTGAGAGAGGGCGAAGAGTGTTGGGATTTGGGGTATTATTACTGTCGAGGAGCAGGTGATGTGGCATTGGCGGTGATACAACGATTGGACAATGCGCCAGTCCGCGCTGGCCAAGGCGGGCGGGGATGATAGTCATGTCAGCCCTCGTGCGAATCACTTTCAGACCAGTGATTTAGGCGGTGGTATCTCGTGTTAACGTGCATGTCCACGAGGCGGACTGGTCCAGATGGGTGTAACGTGTTAAGCGTGGACCAGAAGCGGAAGAGACATAATTACAGAGGTGGTTTTAACAGCTTAGCGTAAAATACCTAAAGGCAGATGGGACAGAGACATTGGTGAGTGAGCCCGGGGCTGGGGAAGCCCAGGATTCGCCCCCAAATGCCATGCCGATGCAGTCAGCATGGCTTCAACGCACCAAGCCACATATTCAAAGAATAGCACACGAGTGACGATGAAAACAAGCGAGGGGGAAAAAAGCACGATTCAGAGAAATCAGAAACACGGAATCGCAACGCACACCCCTCGGCGAATCGAATCACAGTAACAGCGGCTAGCTTACGGCAGCCTGCAACATCCACTGGTTCAAAAATCAACCAGTTACTACACCCACCCTAATAGCTAGAATACAGTAAATGCATAAATGATTAGTAAGATCTAGACATATTAGAAAGGTAGGGCTTTACCCTACCTCCTTATTTCCTTTATTTCTAATTCTTCTTTTTCCCCTCCTTCCCTTTCTAATTATTCTACTACCTCTATTGCTATACCTGCCTGTAATTACTATACCTGCAATTACTATACCTATAATTGCTATACTTACCTACAATTATTATACCTACCTATAATTACTATACCTACCTATAATTATTATACCTACCTATAATTATTATACCTACCTATAATTACTATACCTACTTATAATTATTATACCTACCTATAATTACTATACCTTCCTATAATTACTTATACCTACCTATAATTACTATACCTACTTATAATTACTATACCTACCTATAATTACTTATACCTACCTATAATTGCTTACACCTGCCTGCTTAGTAATTATACTTCTGTAACCCTCCTTATGTTAGTAGGCCTATATATCTATCCCCTTAGACGCAAGCCAGCCCTAGACCTACTTATTTCCCTATACTATATATTATATAACTAGAGTACGTAACGCAATACTATTTTTCTAGATATTATTTTGTATAGTAATACTACTAATATTATTATTATTATTAATACTATAATATCTTCTTATAATTCTAATGCTTTAGAGGCCTCTATAAGCTCTATCTAGAGCTGTATAGAGGTCTAGCCTTCTAACCTTACTGCTACCTATACCTAAAACTGCCTTCTAAAGTAGTATAATAACAGTATAGTCTAGCCTAATAAGGCTCTAGATCTAGGGCTACTAGGCACCTTTAAACCCTTTAAAGTACTAGTCTAGGCCCTAGAGATATTAAGGCTTCTAGAGACTCCTATTAACCTATTCCTCTAATTTATACTCTACTACCTTATTAAGCAGTAGGTTACATAGATAAATAGTTATAGTAGTACTATTTATAGCTTCTTTAAGCTAAACTTATAAATACCTATATAGAGGGATACCTTAGTTAATAAGATATATATCTTCTTGTAAAGGGTGTAGCTGTTGTTAGTTAACAATAGGGGTGCCTTAATTGAATGTATCTATACTGAAGAGGGGAGATAGAAGAATCTACACTCTAGCTACTCTCTAGGGGATAACTAGCAGCCTACTAGGTAGGCTGTAGTTAGCGAAAGGTTATTCTATGCATAAGCTCTACCTATACTTATTATCTATAGTAAAGCCTGTAATAGTATCCCCCCCCTTAGGCCCTAGCGCCCCCCTAGTAGCCTGCCTATAGTCTTCCTAAGCCTATATATTCTTAACCTAACTTAAGGGTTCCTAAGTAGGCTTACTATATCTAACCTATTTAACTAGCGCCTATAGCGCTCTATTTCTACTATACTCCCTTATAGCTAAGATCTTTTTAACAGCCTATTTAGGCTTACCCTTAATATAAGTAATAGGCAGTAAGTAGAAGTTATTTACCTATTATCCTAGTAGGGGGTTACTAGGTACCCTCTAGAGGAGATCTATATTAAACACTT
The DNA here is from genome assembly GCA_005350895.1 of Colletotrichum tanaceti. Taxonomy (NCBI): domain Eukaryota; kingdom Fungi; phylum Ascomycota; class Sordariomycetes; order Glomerellales; family Glomerellaceae; genus Colletotrichum; species Colletotrichum tanaceti. The sequence goes on from PJEX01000026.1 coordinate 5,182, forward strand.
TATATACCCCCCTTAGCATATCTAGCTCTACTATATTAGATAAAATAACCTTTATAACTCTATACTTATAATATAGTTAGTTAAGTTTTCTTAAAGGCCTTAGTGTAGTTATATTTACTAGTAATAGCTAGACTATATCCCCCTCCTAGTACTGTTTAGTAGGACTCTAGTAACAGTTAGCTAACTCTTCTTAGTTATACTTTACTGCTATTATAGTAGCTTAGACTATTTAGATAGTATTCTTCTAGTACTATACTAGCTTAGTAGTAGTAACTTCCTAGCTATCCTTTAGTTCTATATTAACAGTTAGGAATAGGTCTATATAGAATCTATAGTCTAAGAAGAAAGGACTAAACCTAGTTATAGTTACTATCCTATTATTAAGCGCTAGCTAAGCAGCTAGTAGGTAAGTGTCCTAGTTATCCTATATAAAGCAAATAACTATCTAAAGGATAGCTTAGATTTCCTAATTAAACTGTTTAGTGCTACTATCTATTTAAGGGTAAAAGGAGGTACTAAGGAGCTACTAAGTACTAGTAAGCTTATAGAAGTAATACTAGAAGTAGCTAGTCTAGTTACTACCTCTATTACTAATAATAGTCTTTAGTATACTATATATAGTATAGAAGATCTTTATAAAGCGTTTAGTATAAGCCTCTACCTCTATTATCTCTATATCCTTTAGTATAATATCTTTACCTAGCTAGTTAATAATAACCTATAAGTAGTAAGCGCCCTTTATCTTTATTAGTAGGAGGTAGGTAATAAAGTCTATTAAGATCTCTAACTACTTATAGTTAGGTACTAGTAGGGGCTAGAGTAGGCCTTTCTTAGCCTACTACTAGATATAGCTATACCTATATATATTATAGTTACTAATAAATCTCTAAACTAGCTTACTAAGGTATAGCTAGTACTATTTCCTTATAATAAGTTTTAGGGTTCTATTATACCCTAGGTAGCTAGCAGCTAGTGTATTATAAGACATTTATATAATCCTTATATATAAGGTATTAAGTAGGTTATTAAAGCTATAGCCTCTAAGTACTTAGATCTTATCTTAGAATAATAGCCTACCTTATTAATTAATTTAGTACTCTATAATCTAAGCCTTTAATTATAGCTCTAAGGGGAAGGATCTAGCCTACTAGAGTACTACTATATAGGCCTTATAGTACTCCTTATTATAAATAACAGTATCCTTCTAAAGCTCTTATAGCTTATTATTATAGTTAAAGACTATTATATCTAGGATATTATAAGTAGTAGTATATTAGGTAGTTACTAGTTAGGCTAAATTAGGGATAACTTAGATTACCTAGCCTTATTCCCTCTTATTATCCTATCCTTTTAGTATATCTTACTCTCTTTAGGATAAGGCGTTAGGGACTACTATAAGCTTCTTAAGCCTGTATTCTAGGTAGAAGTTATACTAAGTAAGCTCCTCTACCTACTAGCTTTACTACTCTATAAGTTACTACTTCTTTATAAAGTACTAGAGACTTTAGTAGTTAGTTAATACTTAGAACCTAGTAGTACTCTAGAGCTCTACCCTCTAGGCTTAGAGGTATATTAATACTACTAGTAACTCCTTATTATAGATAGGGTAGTTGTATTATACTAGTATAAGCTTCTAAGAGTAGTATACTACTATATAGGTGTTTCTGTCTTTATCTTCCTAAGATATTACCCCCCCTAAGGTATAGCTAGAGTAATCTACTTCTATACTAGTAGGAGCATTAAGGTTAAAATATTAAAGCACTAGTTCCTAGGTAAAAAGGTCTTTTAACTTCTAGAAGGCTGCCTCCTCTATATTACCCTACTAGAAGGGTATACCCTTCTTTATTAGGGTAGTAAGGGGTTTAACTATTGCAGTATAATCTAGTATAAAGATATAATAGTAATTTAAGAAACTAAGGAAACTCTATACTACCTTTAAGCTAGTAGGCACTAGCTACTCTATAATAGCCTTAATCTTATTAGGGTTATAAGAGAGGCCCTCTCTAGTATTTATAATAAACCTAACATACTTAACTAATATAATAGAGAATTTATACTTATTAGGGTTAAGGTTAAGACCTACTACCTTAAGGGTATATAGCACCTAGCAAACCTTTTCTATATAGTCCTTCTTAGAGCTACTAGTATATACTAGAATATTATTAAGATACACTATTATAAAGTTATTAAGGTACTTCTATAAGATAGTATTAATATAGCGCTAGAAGGTTACTAGGGCCTCTATAAGTCTAAAGGGGTAGACTAACTATTTAAATAGGCTATACTATATATAGAAGGCTGTCTTATACTTATATCCCTCTATAATCTAGATCTTATAGAATATAGTAATAATATCTAACTTTATATACTATTTTATAGTAGTAACCCTCTAGAGGGTCTCTAAGATTAGTAGTAGCATATATTAATTATATTATATAAGTATATTAAGGGTATAGTATTCTATATAGAATTAAATCCTACTACCTAGCTTCTTAATAAAGAGTACTAGGGTACTAGTAGCAGAGCTGCTAGCCTAGATAAAGCCCTTATCTAATAAGTCCTCTAGGGTTTTCTTTAAAACTAATAGTTCCTTATATAATATATTATATAGGGGTCCCTAGGGGAGTAGTAGATCCTTACTATCTAGTCCTTTCTCTAGGTATATCTTATAATTAACCCTAAGCTAGTATAGTAGCACTAGGTAGGCTTTTGTAGGGTTAAACAGTTAGCAGAATTTATCTAATAACTCTACTAGGACTTTTATTATAATATCTATAGCTTCCTTAGGCTTTAAAGCCTTTTTAATATCCTTTAGGCTAATAGCTATAACCTAAGCTATAGCTCCTCTACTAGATAACTAGTCTTAGTTTACCTATTAGTATATAGCTCTAAAAGATAGGGCTAAGAGGAACTAGGCTAACTAGATCTCTTAGATCTATAATAGTTCTTCTTACGTTATAAGGTATACCCTTACTTACCCCTTCCTATAGTATACTAGCTAGTTCCCTACATTATATATAATATAGTTAGCCTATATCTATAGTTTCCTAAGGAATATATCCTTATCTAGTCCTTTAATAATATAGGTATATATCCTTTATATATAACTACTAATCTCTATATTTAGTATAGCTACCCCCCTAGCGTTAACTATATTAGTATAATTAGTAAAGGCGCTAAGTATATATCTAGTCTAATCTATAAGCAGTAGGTAGAGGGAGTAGGTAAAGGTATAATTTACTATAGTATAGGTATTATACCTAGAGTCTAGTAGGGCCTCTATAATATATCCTTTATTAACTTATACTATAATTAAAGCTAATAAGCCCTCTATATATCCCTCTTCCTTAAACTCCTTCTACCCCTCCTATTCCTCCCTAGTAGGCTTAGGTACCTAACTTTATACCTAAGCTACTCTTTTTCTAAGTCTATATCCTTAGTTAAGTAGTAGACCTTATTATTAGAGTAGGTAGGTACTAGCTATTAGGTTAGTACTATAGCCTTAAAGACTTAGAGTGTCTTATTCTTAGTGCGTTATAGGTAGTTCTATTATAGGTACCCCTTCTTATAGTAGTAGTAATAATAGTATATTTCCTCCTTACCTAAGGAGACATTATCCTTAGGAGCCTTAACCTTATAGGTCTTAACAGTACTTATTATCTAGATATCTCTATTATAGTTAACCTAGGTAGTTACTAAGTACTTTAGTCTATAGGAGTTTATATAGTCTAGTTTCTTAGATATAGTCTAGACCTTATTAAGCTAGCTACTATAGTTTACTAGTAGGTTAACTACTGCTAAGCTTCTCTATAGGCTTAGCTTTAGAGCTCCTTTAAGGAGGGTAATCTTAGTATTATTAGCCTAGCTTACTCTATTAGCTTTAGCGAGGGCCCTCTCCTACTTTAGTAAGAAGTTAGAGAGTAACTAATTTTCTCTCTAATAGAGAGTATATAGTAAGGTAGTAGTATAAGACTAAGTATTTAGGTCCTTATATATCTAGTTAAGGTATATTATAAAGTTATCTAGGTTATAGATACCTATATTTCCTCCTATAGTGTAAAAAGTAGTAACTACCTACTAGGGACTAGTTTCTAGGTAAGAGTTAATTAAGTACTAGATCTCTATATTTAACTAGTAAAACTACCTATCTATAGTAATTTTATTTTATATCTATTAGGCCTAGCTAGTATACTTACTTCTCTTACCTATAAACTTTAGGGGACTAAGTAGTAGCTTCTATTAATAGATAGGGTTATTAGGGACTACTAGGGGGTTATTAGCAGTATAGCCTAGGGTTATATTCCTAGTTATAGGTATTAGTTTAGCTTATCTTAATAGCTTATTTATAAGCTTAATGACTCTCTGCTAGAGGGGGCCTACTGCAGCATTTATTACTGCAGTAATCTAGGCCTCTAGCGTCTCTTAGGGGGTTAAAGCGTCTATAGTGTAGGTATACAGTAAATTAGTAGGGCACTAGAGGGGCGCTAGTAGTTTAGTTAAGTATAGATATATAAAGGGTATAGCTGTTATTAGTTAATAATAGGGGTGCCTTAATTGAATATATCTACACTAAAGAGGGGAGATAGAAGAATCTACACTCTAGCTGCTCTCTAGGGGACAACTAGCAGCCTACTAGGTAGGCTGTGGTTAGCGAAAGGTTGTTCTATGCGTAGGCTCCGCCTATGCTTATTATCTGTGGCAAAGCCTATAAGACTTCTTAAGGATTCTAATTTATATAGGTTTATACTAAGAATCTAAATTTAAGGGATATTAGTTAACTAGCTATAGTAAATTAGGCTTTACTTATATATTTACCTAATATATATCTTAAGATTAGTTTTAACTCCTCTTCTAGTAGCTCTATATATTTAACCTTACTAACTTCTAGCTAAGTATAGCTCTATCTTCTAGTTAGCCCTAGCCCTAGGCCTATACCTAGAGTAATACTATAATACCTAACATATACTAGAAAGTTAACTAGTAGTTAGCCTAGATCTAAGAAGCTAGGGATTAGTATTATATCCTTAGATCTAAGCTTATAGTTAATAAGGCTATAGTCTAATTTATAGGCTAGGCTTAAGAGAAAATAATAATACTAATAAAGCTAATTCTAACTAGCTTTAAGGTATAGGTACTAGCTTAATTAAGGTACTATATCTAGTAGCTCTAGTATGTCTATAGGAAGAGCTTGTATAGGCTTATCCTATAGGCTTATCTTACTTTTATAGCCTATAAAGGTAATATAGTAGCTTAGGAGGCCTACTTAATGCTAACTTAGTAGGTTATAATAACTCTTATTAGCCTAGTCTAGCTAGCACCCTACTATATCTTTCTAGATAACCTCTTTTCTTCTATCTAGCTCTTCTATACCCTCTAGTGCCTTAGTATTAGAGCGTCTAGTACCTACTAAAAGAATAGTAGGATAGATATATCCCTTATTACTAAAAAGGAAGCTAAGGGTAAAAGTATCTCTTAGGGTAAAATTTATACTATACTAATATTAGATAGGTTAGTATATTATAATAAATATCTTTTCTATATATAGCCCTTACTAATAAGTTCTTACTAGTATAGGTTAACTAGTTTAGCTAAAAGGATAATACCCTTATACTATTTCTAATATCTATCTACTAGGCTTATCTAGAGGATAAAGTTATCTACTCCTACTGCTAGCTAACTAGGGAGACACTAGCTAAGCAGGCTGCCTAGTAGGTCTTTAGCCTTAATGTTACCTAGAAAGACCTACTAGTACTAGAGCCTATTAACTAGTATAACTACTATATAAATAGTATAGATATTAGTAACTAGATAAGGTCCTCTTATTAATAGTAATACCCTATTCGTTAAGGTAGCTAGCAGGCTCTTACTTAAGAGTTCCTTCTACTAGTCTTACTTATAAATAGCTTTATACTATAGGGTATTAGTAACCTAAGCTAGACCTTAATTAAGAAGTAATATTAATAGTATAAGACTATTACTAAGCAGCTTATTTAATAATTTAGAGTATTAGCTAGAGGTTAACTATAAGCTAGGCCTTAAGAGCTAACTAATAGGTAGAATAACATTATTCTAATTAAGGACTATAAGTAAGGAAAAAGAGGTAAGTAATTACCTTATGTCTACTATAGTAAGGTAATAGTATATAAGTATAGGGCTATTACTAAAAGTAAGAACAGCCTTACTTTATAGGCGCTATAGAGGAAAAGTTAGTATAGCTACTTAATGTGTAATGTAGCCCTTTATAGATTTAGAAATTACTAATACCTCTAGTATAACTAAAAATAAGTGTAAATAGAGGTACTGTATATTTTGACTCCTTTTAGAAGTTATTATTTATTACTACTCTATATTTAAAGTAGGTCTAGGGCTAGCTTGTATCTAAGGGGATACCTTTATGTTAGTAGGCCTATACATCTATACCCTTATATTAGTAGGCTTATACATCTATACCCTTATGTTAGTAGGCCTATATATCTATACCCTTATATTAGTAGGCCTATACGTTTATACCCTTATGTTAGTAGGCCTATATATCCCTTATGTTAGCAGGTAGTAATAGGTATAGTAATTATAGGTAGGTGTAGCAATTGTAGGTAGGTATAGTAATTGCAGGCAGGTGCAGTAATTGCAGGTAGGTACAGTAATTGTAGGCAGGTGCAGCAATTGCAGGCAGGTGTAATAATTGTAGGTAGGTGTAAGTAATTGCAGGCAGGTGCAGCAATTGCAGGTAGGTGCAGCAATTGCAGGTAGGTGCAAGCAATTACAGATAGGTACAGTAATTGCAGGTAGGTGCAGCAATTGCAGGCAGGTGTAAGCAATTACAGGCAGGTGCAGCAATTGCAGGCAGGTGTAATAATTGCAGGCAGGTGCAAGCAATTGCAGGCAGGTATAATAATTGTAGGCAGGTACAAGCAATTGCAGGCAGGTGCAGCAATTGCAGGTTAGTGCAGTAGTTACAGTTTATGTAATAGGTATTAAAGTATAATAGATATCTGCACGGGTGTAGTATCCCTATTGCTGACTCACGTCCCGATTAGGAAATTATTTATTTTTGAACCAGTGGGCGTTGTAGGCTGCCGTACCAGCTAGGCTGTGAAGCGCCACCGTGTAATCGTTGCCCGAAGATCCTCGTCTTCGACCACTCACAAGTTTGTTCCAAGACTCCCCGCGTCCCGCGGGCTGCCCTGCGGTCTTGGCTGCTGAGTCGCCAAGCCAGAGCTGGCCATCACTAACTTGGGAAGCAGAAGTCGTCACCCAAGCGAGTGCGAAAGCACTGCCTCGTCAAGATATCTTGTTTCGAATGGGAAGCTCTCGTAGGTATATGTATACTGTCTCCAGCGTCGCTCGATCCCACCAGCCAGATGACGTTCATATCGAAGTGTAAACGACAAACCTCAACAACAATACGTTTCCATTCCCATATACAGTAACGAGAGCCCAGCGTTGGACTGACCCTTCGTAAGTTATCCAAAGTAACGAAGCCCAAGTGCAACCTTCTTCCATAGTTACGGCGGTCACTTGGTACCGTATTTTTACTGCCTGCACAATGCCCCGAGCATGATATTTCTGGATTTGCTAGTTAACTCGATCAATACTCAGACCCCTATTCACAATGTTATCCTCCACAATCGACGTAGGCAAGGGAACCTCATCTGCAGCTTCTGGAGCCGGTTCCATGATGATGCAGGGTGTTTTGCGAGAGAGAGACAAGCTGTTTACAAGACCTGGCGAAGAGGTTCGTAAGAAAGACGGTCTCGTTGAAGAGATTGTCAGATCTGCGGCCGGAGGCATCGGAGTCATCTCGGAAGCATTGCATCATCGGAAAGAGAAGAAGGCAAACGGCTTGCAGCAGAACCAGAAACTTTCACGCACACAGACTTCTCCCGAAATAGCCGAGAGTCGACCGGGCGAGGCCGTATTAACACCCGGTTCCCATAACAATATCGTGGACCAAGAAGCAACGACAGGAGAAGAAGAGTCGCGATCCCAGAAAGACCAAAAGGACTCGGGCAATCTTGCCGCGGCCTTTATCAATCGGCACGCGTGCTTGCCTGGAGACCATGCAGCAAATGGAAGAGGGCTTCCCTTGCCGGTGATTCTGCCACAACGGCGGCCCGAGAATAGGGCACGAGGGTTCCTCCGCGCCTACGCGCCACTGCTCGCCGACGTGGGCATCGACGAGACCACTTTCCTCGACTTCGTCGACACCTTCAACAAGGCCCTGGAGCCCAGCCCCTGGATCAACGCGCTCAACCTCGCCGGGTTCGCGGGGTCGGCGATGCCGGAGCCGGCCTCGATGCTCTTTGGGTTCGGGGTCGAGTACGCGACGGAAGCGGCCTTGGAGGGGCACAGCCGCTACAGCTCCAACGTCTTCCTGGACCGCGTCAATTCCCGATTCTTCCACCCGCGCGGGCTCGTCTGCCTCGTCGTGACCTGGCAGCCAGACATCGGCAACAATCAGCTGCACGTCAACTTCGACGGCGAGGTGTCTGCTTCCCGCCCCAATCCCGGCGTTTCGGAGAGGATCGGAGACATGGCGGCGCAGAGAACTTCGGCAAAGGACGGCTGGCAAGGCATGAAGGGTCAGATTGGGGAGATGATGAAGATGTCCAACGGCAACTTCAACTGGCCCGAGCCGGCCCCGCTGGTGTTCCCGGCTACAAAAAGTGGCATGGCCGAGAGCGGAAGCGAAGACGGTACCAAGAAGAAGAAGAATGCTCTTGACCGTATGGAAATATGGATGGAGGATATGTCGGACAAACGAGCCCAGACCAAATGGGCTGCCGAGAACAGCGACAAGCCCGCGGCCAGTCTGATGCCGAACCATGAGTTTCGATCTCGTTATGCTGATCCCAACCATCCAGCTGCGAGTGGCGACTTAGTAGCCCTTGTTACCGGGGGCCGTTGGACATACGTGGACAAGAAGAAGGACAAGAAGTCGAAGAAGGACAAGGAAAGCAGGGAGGAGGAGGAGGAAGAAGAAGGTGGATCCCAAGGCTTGACACGTGCTGCAGACAGTGGCAAGCCTGAAGGTGACAAGCCTGGAAAAGACGACGTCAGAAAGGCCCCCGACAGCGTCAAAAAGGAGGCGAGCTCTGAGGAGGATGAAAGAGACGAGAGGTTGAAGAAGGAGGAGAAAGAAAAGAGGAAAGAGGAAGAGAAAAGGTCAAAGACAGAGAAAAGGGAGAGGGAAAGAAAGGAAAAGGAAAGAAAAGAAAGGGAAAAGAAGGAAAAGAAGGAAAAGAAGGAAAAGGAAAGGAATGAGAAAAAAGCGAAGAAGGGCAACGATGACAAAAAGTCGAAGCAGGAGACGGACAACAGCAAGCATCACGAAGACCACGAAGGCGGTGGTTCCAAAGACGATAGCGATGATAAAAGCTTCCAGAGAGACGACGACAATCAGGCATTGACGAAGGAGGATAAAGACAACAAGGAGCCGGAGCATGACGCGGACAGCGACAGGCTGCAGAAAGAAGACGATCGGAAGGCCAAGGACGTCAAGAAGGCACGAAAGGAAAAGGAGAAGGCCGACAAGATAGCCAAGAAGAAGAAGGCGAAAGACGACGACTGGCTTAGCAGCCTGTTCCAAAAGGTAAACAGAAACGCTCTCCCTTGCGGCCTGCAGAGACCAGCTGCTAATCTTGACATGATGTTAGGACGTGCTCTACCTTGTGGTTATCAACCTCCCATCCGAGCAACAGGTGGCGGCGGCAGCGCAAGCCCGTGGCTCGAGGATTTGATCGTTAGAGATAGGCATTGGAATTTGAAATGGAACACCACGAAAATCTGGCCTTGGAGGCAGCAAGAACCTGTATTATCTTTCGCGCGTGGATAATTCAACTCTGTTTCCAACTGTAATATACGTCATCTGTTTGAGGATCTGGGCAGCTTGACTGTCAATGCAATCTATCTCAGTGTCTTCTAACACAACAATGCTTTTCTTAATGTCTTGATTCCAATCGAAATCTTCAGTTCAAAACCTTGATGTAGAACTCATTTGACGATCCACAGTCTGTTATGTTCGTTTCGTAGCTGATTGAGCATGGAAAGCAACGAGGAAACCGGTTGACTTGAGTCAAGTCTGCGCAAAGACACTACAGGCTAGCTGATGCCACCCCCCAGGCCCAGATGAAACAGTTAGTCGCTGGCGATACTCGGCAGAAGACATTTCGCCAACCCTTGCGAAAAGTCTCCCCTCTCGGCTGTTGGCACGTTGACCCTTCCGCGTTGAAAGCATGTCTCTCTGTTGGACAGGCCGCGATCCTACGCCTCGACATCCCTGCGTGCTTTGCGTTGGACCAACTATGATCATCCAACCGTCGCGGCCAAGCTCCACTGTCGTTGTGACCCACGCTTTCTCAGCTGCAAGCATCAGTTTCGAGCCAGCACAATGTGCTCGCCGGCGCCAAATGGATCACGGCGGCTAACACGGGCGGTAATTACCAAGTTGAACTCAACAAAATCTCGACTGTGCTTTCAGTCCCTTCCTGATTCCATCCGAATCTATAAATGGTCCTATCCGCTCGATATCGTTGGCAACACTGCCATCCCATTCCATTCTCACATTGTAACTTGCCTACGGCTTTTGCTTGAAGTTTCAGACGAGCCCAAATCTTACTTCAGATCTTTGTTTCATTCAAACTAGCGCGTTCTTTCAACATGTCTGATACCTTGGTCGCCCAAATTCCGCAATCATTCCACCATGAGTCTCAAGAGGTACCTGGCCAGTCATACCCGGAACCGAAGCCGGCAGCTTTGAGCGACGACCTCGGCAACGAGCTCTATGAACTACTGCTGCTGGCCTTTGATCAAGATCAGGCTGTTGAGGGCACCACCAAGGGTTTGTTCTTCCACTCTCGCTCGATCCCTGACACATCATGTCGGCGGCCGACTTTCCGTTTGTCGTCTAACAGCTCAAGCCACAGTTTACGAAGCCGTGTCCAACGGCGAAGCTGAGCTCGTTGTCTGTGCAGCCGATGTAGTCCGGGACTTCGCCTTGGATCATGTGCCGGCGCTATGCGAGTCCCACGGCGTTCTTCACGTGTTCGTCCCTAGTAGATATGTCTTGGGGCAGCGCTGTGGATTCGATTATTCCATTTCTGCAGCAACGATTACAAGTCATGAGGACAGTGACCTAGCTGCGGCGATCAATGAGCTGAAGGAGAAGCTGCAAGAGAATCAGAGTAGAATGTGATGACATCGAGGATATACGGGTGTGAAGAGGGGTTGTTTGGGTCAGCCTGTGTAATTTATTGATATCTTTGACATTTCTCTTTTCAAGAGTCAATTCACTTTCTATGAGCAGCCGGTCGCGAATCTTCTGGAGCCTTGAGAAATCATCGTGCTAATGATTTCGACTGTCCATAAAATAGACAGTAATTAATTAGAACATTCTCAACGGTGCGCCAAGCCGCTTGTCATAGTCACATCCCGTCCCGAGAAGCTTCTGTGACAAAATGCGTCAGGGTGATTTGTCATAGGTAGTAGGCAAGTGCCCAAGGGCGTTCACGTTTGCGGCACGACTAAAAATATCCACTGTTCATGCACTTGTGAGAAACGTCAGATAACTCCCTTCGGCTTCGGAACAATGCTCGGGCGGACACTCAGCCGGCTAGCCCGCCCATCACAACTACATTAATATCGAACGTTATATTACTCCCAGCAGGGTAATCAAGTGACAAGAGCGATCTATGCAATACAACATATTATTAACATGGTTGCGGGGGCTGGCCACCCGTTAAAGTTCAGCCAGCATCCACCACGTTCCCATACAGAATTTATTATGAATTATGCTATTGCTCACTCACCTGTAGTAAGACGACGTCTATTATTTCGGGAGACCGCGGGGTCTACCACGGCTTGTCAAGTCCAGTGGCCTTTGAACGACATCTCACGGGGATCCCCTGCATCAGGGTGTTTCGTGTTTTTCCAAAAGCGCATTTCTCCTCGCCTGGCAGGGAATGGGAAAACTTAGCGGGTGACATGAATGATGCAATTCATCTATCTTGAGATCTTTGCATGACATTAACAAGGAACCTGAGGCGGAGCCAGCAACGGCCGTCGGCCATCAGGCGACAGCCATTATCTTGAATCTTAAAATACGGCTTACTACGCCTTTGAACTTTGGCCGATGGAAAGGTATTTGACTGGCCTGTTTTCCATGTTCGTCTGATCATTCTCTAACTAGCATTCTTTTCTCTAGATTCCTGTCAAAATGATTTGGTCCAATCAAGCGACACTTCTCGTCAGCAGCGCGCTGCTCGTGGCCGACGTGCTTCCCGTCGCAGCCGGGAAAATCATCATCCCCAAGAGCAGCTTCGACTGCCAAAAGGCCTTCGATCTCGACTGGAACTACAACTACCGCTGGGGCACCGACCACAACGGCGGTGCTCGCATGACCGTAAACAACACCAAGATTGACGGCGGCGTCCTCACACTCACCGCCAACAGGGTCAAAAACCAGCCGCCGGCCAAGCACGGCGGGAAAGACATCAAGATCAACTACCTCAGCGGTGCGATCCACTCCAAGGATCACTTCACCTTCGCGCCCGGCGGCGGCTACGACTTCAGCGCCGAGCTGCGGGCGCCGACGGGTCTAGGCACCTGGCCCGCGTTCTGGGTCACGGGCTTAACTGACTGGCCGCCCGAAATTGACATTGCGGAGTGGAAGGGCAAGCGCAAGATCAGCTTCAACACGTTCAACACCAGCTCCGTCGTCGCGGCCAAGGACGTCGATTACCCGGACCCCGACGAGTTCCACAAGGTCAAGTGCGAGACGCGGGACATCAACGGCAAGGACGTGGAGGTCAAATTCTACCTCGACGGCGAACTCATGACGACGCAAGTGGGCGGCGGTTACGTAGGACAGACTATGTACTTGTCAGTGAAGCTTGTTTTGATTAAACCTACAAAAAAGCCTTGCGAGAGTGCTAATTATAGTCATTCTACCAGGATTATCAACTTGCAGATGGAAGGCTCTTCCGGCCCATCCGGCCCCCCCGGGAGTAAGTTTTGTGTTCGACCCTGACATTTTTGCTTTGGAGCCAGGCTGATCCTTTTCCTTGTGCAGCCACCATATTCCAAGTCCGAAACGTGGAGGTAGTGAGTCATAATCCTAAAGACAATGATGAAAAGGATTAGAAGACGGCTTGAGATTGCGCAATTAATACATTGGTCTAAACTGAATTTACTTGTCTGGAATCATCTCTCTGACTTTGTTTTCTTCAATCCTACTGGTACTACACACTTTAGAAATATTGCAATGGAGGGGCCTTGCATTGCATTTGAAGAAAGGGGTAGAAATTCTAGCTTATTAGACAGTCTCAGCATCTTAATAGTCTTTACAGTCTTTACAGTCTTAAATTAACTTCAACAATATTTCTAATGTCTTGCTAGTAGACATGCTGCAAACTTCAAAGAGCTTTGTTAATGTGCAAGACTCTGGTAGATGAATCAGGCAACACGTTTTGATAGGCGTTCTACATGTTATAGTGCAGAATGCTGTACACTTCTGTAGGAGTCAGCTCAAATGGTTCACTATCCAGTACTACTAAACTAACATCTGCCTACCTAGACTAAAGAATATGAATTGTGTGTAGAGTTGTATTATTGTAGGCTATTATATACCTCACTTAATACTAGGCAACAAATAGATTGCTTAGCTAATAAGCTGCTTACCTAATAACTTATGATGCAGCTTGTTTGCAATTGAGTTTAAAGAGTCATGTGACTGCGCGTGAATGACGCGACTGGTCCCCCAGCCACCTTAGGCGCGTGATCCTTCTTTCTCTCTCTCTTTCCCTCTCCCTCTCTCTCTCTCCCCACCTTTAATCACTAACCCACCCAACCTTTGTCGCGTCACCTTGCTCACCTACCTGACTGTTCACCACATTTCCCAGCCAATGCGACAATGGATGGCCACAATGCCGCTTTGCAAGACCCTTCAGACTGCTGAAAAGAAGGACCAAGAAGGCAGCATTGAGTCCCAGGACAGCCAGGCCATTTTTAATCGCTATGTGGCTGAATACAGGATCGGCGTGGTATGTGAAGGTCCTGGGCCATTTTTGCTTTTTCTTTCTTGGTGGCACCGGGCTGCATTTCCTACATTTCCCAGCCTGTTTCTGGCATCGGATTGGGTTCATTTGATTGATCGAATAACTGGGCTTTTGGCGGCAACTTTCTTTTTTGGCATTGCGACGACACAGGCCTCGAAGCGACACCTGCGCTAACTATTTCGGGCGTCGTCCACACACAGACAAGCAGCTCGCCTCCGCGGCCATCGTTGAGCGATTCGCGACACAACTCGAGATCCAGCAGAAGAAGTCGCGATTCTGTTCCTCAGACGCGTCATTCCGATCCTCCAGGCTACACCGAGAGTCAGCTCGCAGTCGCCGACGCAGTCGCCGACGTCTCTGTTCCTAGCACAGCGCCGCCGGCCGCATGTACCGGACACGCGGTTTGTGGCGCCCCCACTGCCCCAGTGCCCCAACAAGGATGTCTCATATCTATGCTGGGATGGCACTGACCTGCTACAGCTACCCCGGCTTGCCCGTCAAGGCTCACATCACGAAATTCCCCTGCTCGCGTCCGCGCCGCCTGTTGCCCCTGCTGTTGCGACCGCAAGCCCAGATTGCCCCCCAGATCTGCCGAGTCCCAAAAAAGCACACGCCTCTTTGTCTTCGAACAATTTCCTCACGAGCGAAAATACCTCGAAGCCTCCCGAGTCACTTACTGTGCCAAACGCCGTCAATGGCGCCGCGGTAGAGTCACCGTCCGACGCGTTCCCCGCACCATGCCACGAAGAGAGGCGGCCAGACCATCACGTCACTGCCCTGCCTCGAGCTTCGGGCCGCCCGCTCTCCACGAAGCCCAAGATGGACGTATCTCAGCAATCGCCGACTCAAGATAATGACGGACGGGATTACGAGAACTACTACGAAGGCCCCTCATTCGTTGCGACGAGCCCCATTTCCCAAGATTTGGTCGCCGAAAACCAGACACCACGCGACGATGACTCGGCCGTTGTCGACTTTGGCAATCTCAGCCACCTCATACACCCCGAAACCCAAGCCGACGAGGAAGAGCCGTCGTCTTTCCCCGACGATGCGGCACCCAAACACGTACGAGGGGATTGGCGCAATCGCACCTCAAGCTCCCAGCAACAGTCCTCCGTCCAACGCCCCAATGGCCAGTCGCCCATGCCGCCCCCCAATTCTCTGCCGCAAACCCCGGCGAACCGTCACAACCCGTTTGCTGGGAAACGGCTGGGAGACACTGCCTTGTCCGGATCCCAACTCTTCAGTCACACTCAGTTTTCGTCGGCTGTCAAACACTTCAGCCCTACCTCCTCGCGACCGTCTCCCATCATGTACGCCAACAATTCTATCTCGCCCAACATCGTCGAATCCTCCCCTGCGAAGAACCGATGCAACGTGACATCCCCTCCTGACCTGCTCTCCTCAAGCCCCCAAGCTGCTAGAGCATACCATCAGGTGCCCCAAGAACGAGAACGAAGCCTCAGCGAGTCCGGTCTTCCCGATGATGGCACCGTGCCAGAGTCGCCGCAATTGGCGCCGGTCAACGAAAAGACTGGGCTTGCGCCTATCGGGATATACGAAAACATGCTGCATTCGCAAGAAAGGAAGCGGACGAATGCCAAGTTCAAAGGCCCTGCCTCTGAGGACGAGGGTGACTCGGACGAGGAAGCGCTCAAGAGGGAACGGCGGAGGCGGGTAGAGTCCAAGAGAAAGGCGGCGGATCGGAAGCTCACGAGCATTCCCATACCCATCGGCCGACGACATTCTCTCGAACCCATCGAAGTGCCGTCCACTACCAAGAAACCAAGAAAACTCCCCACAAGGGCGGGTCGGTACCGATCACGCCGTATTGTAGACGAGTCCACTGCTTCCGAGGACGAAGATGACGAGTTCACCGTGGCCGACTCTCAAGAACAGACCACAGCCCAGCCACCTTGTGCCCAGGCCTCACCCGATCTCACCATAGCACGCATCGCGACGAAGCCAGCGTTGGTCTCGAGCAATGAAAAGGTGCCTGACAGTGCAGGTGCTACCCAGAAGTCTGTCTCTAATGGAGTCATACCGGGTGACGAAAGTTCGGGCAACAGCTCTCGGCCGAAGGACCTCATACCAGAGACGAGCCCCAACAATACTCAATCACAGCTTCCGCCCAAGAGCCGAGGCTCATCGCCTGAGCCGTTGCCTGTCATGGCGGTCAATGCCGAGGATCAATCGTATGCGCCAGCTGCTCAGCCCAGGGAAACTGGGTTAGCCGTCGAAGTTCCGTCAGACTCTGCCCAGCCGACCCTCCCGCAGCCATCTCGTCGCTCCGCCCGCAAATCCAAGCCAACCCTCAAGGCGCAAGTCCTTAGAAGTTCTGCTCGTGCCGTTCCATCGTCAGAGCCCATCAGCACCGACGAGATTGAGGCACCTACTGTAGGTGTACTAGACACGGGCGACGCGTCGAACGGGGCGGATGTAGGTGAACAGAGCGCCGATGCCCATTCAAATTCGAATCCTCCCCATGCAGAGATCATTGTTATGGAGGAAGACCCTCCCTTGCCATCTTCGCCACCGATGTTAATGCTTCCCACTAAGAGTTCGGGTCTTTCAGACTCGGCGGTTCAGAGAAAAGTTGTAGAAGAACCCCCTTCCACGCCGTTTATTCCTGGGCAGACTGCTGCGGCAGGTGCTCCGGGGTCTGCAACATCAACACTCAGTGTTCTCACTACGACGCCTGTGCAGTCGGATAAGTTGCCTTCAGCATCTCAGGAATCCGTCGAGCTTCCGCCTCTGTCGCCAGCAGAGCCAACTCGTGGACGCCAGGCCGCCAGATCATTGCCTAGGCTTGCCACCGGTTCGCGGGTTGCCAAACCGGAGACACGGAAGCTGACGCGAAGAGCAACTCGTCTTGACTCAGGGTCGACTGACGAATTGACTGGATCACCTATGGTGAACGGGTTTGAAAACAGTATTATCAGGCCCGCTAAGATGACAGCTCGCGGCAGCCGCCTATCCATGCTGTCCTACACCTCCAAAGAGAACAACGGCAAACCAGGCATTTTTGCCGGCATGGCCTTTGCCATTTCCTTCCAATCGAAGAAGGACGGCGAGAAAACCGACCAGTACGAGCATCGCCTCGAACAAAGTCGCGAAATCGAGAAGATGATTGTCCAGTCCGGTGGCCATCTGCTGAGAAACGGATTTGATGAGCTGTTCGAGTCCAATGCTCTCAGGAGCACAGAGACGAGTCCGGTCTCGGAGGGAAAGGAGGACAACCCGTTAACCCTGACCTCTTTTGCACAAACCATTGGATTTACGGCCCTAATTGCGGACGGACACTCCCGTAAAGTCAAGTACATGCAGGCTCTTGCCCTTGGGCTGCCCTGCATATCAGACAGGTGGGTTGCCACTTGTGTAGCGAAGTCAGCCGTGGTCGACTGGCTTCCGTATCTGCTTTGCGCCGGCCAGTCGACCTTTCTCCGCGATGCGATCCGTTCTCGATACCTGGCGCCCTACTCAGCAATCAATGCGCGGCTCGTTGATGTTGTCGAGACGCGACCCAAGATGCTACAAGGAAGCAAGATTCTGCTCGTGATGAAGAAGTCGCGGGCTGAGGAGAAGAAGATGCCCTATGTTTTCCTGGCACACGTCCTGGGTGCCGCGCTCTCTCGGGCCTACAGCGTGGACGAGGCCAAGGAGACTCTGAGACACAGGGAGCTTCTCAAGGACCCTTTTGACTGGGTCTACGTCGATGAGCATACTGGTTCAGAAGAGGGACTGTTCAGTCCCGATCCTCCCTCGACGAAGACATTGAAAGCGTCGAAGAAGCGAAAGAGAGCCGCCGCAACAGCGGTTGGTGGGGCAGATCCACCGCCGAAGCGGATTAGGACTCTTAGCAACGAGCTGGTCATCCAGAGCCTGATTCTAGGTCGGATGATTGAGGAGGGCGAGTTGGAAGCATGAGCCATCAAAGCGACTGAATATGTTGCGGCTCACGGACGAGTCAACGATTGAAAAGACAATGGGCGTTGGCAGATGGCATTTAATGGCGTTTAGCGTTGGAGGAAACCGGGATGTGTAGGATGATACCTTGGGCGGGGATGCATGGCCCTCCGAGCCGCTAGGGCCAATGATGGTTGCTGGTCTTTGTAGGAAATGAAGCCATGAGGGCCTTTCATGTGCCTCAGTCTCTCTCTCACACTATGATTGTTGGAAAGCCGATCGGATCGTCGATGGGAAAGTCGAGACGGTTTCCAAGCTGGGCCAATTACATCACGCGGATCCAGCTCCGCCAGGAAGTGGGTCCACCCGGCCAGCCAAATCACGGCTTCCGTCGATTGCTAATTTGCTTCCCTTCAGTTGGATCCTTCCTCACATACACACAGAAATCTACGAATAATCCCATAGCCACATGAGCCGTTCGTTCTCACTGCAGTGACCTGTGATACCAACAGTGGTTCTGAATGTTCGGCATTGTTTTGGTAACATGCAACATCACATGAGGCACGAGGTCACTGGGTGAGAAACGAGTTGTAATTAGTGGACCAAGCAACAAAATCATGTTCCCAAGAGGTATTGTATTACAACTAATACCCATCACTCGCTGCTCGCTTGCTGTAACGCATCCCATGTTCTCTCGGAGCGCCAGCCCCCCTGTACCAATCATCAACCATCGCACTGAAGACTCCCATATGCTTTTCGAGCCAAGTGCATTCCCAACAACGCTCCAATCAATCAATCAATCAATCAATCAACCAACCAACCAATCAGAGCCATCGCGTTGCTCTCTCTCTCTCTCTCTCTCTCTCTCTCTCTCTCTCTCTCTCTCTCTCTCTCTCTCTCTCTCCATCCTACCCAAGACACTACTCTGAGCGTCCAAGGTAAGCTCTCAGAGGGACTTGCTCTTCTTGACCTCGGACCACATCTTCAGAAGGACCGTGAGCTCAGTCTCTTCGCCACCGGCGGACCCGCACCCGACCCTCGCGGCCAGCACGGCATCGACGAGGGCCATGATGGTACGGGGTCGCAGGCCCGCCAGCTCGTAGCCCGGAGCCCACATCTGGTCGGCGGCGTGGAGGGAGTCCAGGCCGAAGGCGACCTCGCTGAAGAAGAAGAGGTCGCGGTCGCGGTCGCCGCGCCCGAGACCGAGACCGACCTCGCGCGCGCGCGCCTCGGACCGGTAGCTGTCCCGGCGGCGGAGGCAGGCGCGGAGGACCTCGACGAGGTAGTCCTCCACCGAGCGCGGCGGGGCGTTGCTCTTGTCGAGGCCGAAGGCCTGGACGAGCTCCTCCTGCACCGCGGGGAGAATGGTGAGGGGCCGGCCGGCGAAGTCCAGGTTGGGGATGGCGCGGAGGGCCGACTCGAGACAGGCCTTGGTTGTCTTTGTCTTGGCCGGCTCGGGGGTCGGGGTCGGCGTCGGGTACCAAGGGACGCCGGCCGCGACCCGGCGAGGAGGGGATGACGATGCCCTGGACTTCTCGATGGAGTCCAGGGCCGTGTCCTCGCTGGGGGGTGCGGGGACGATGGCGGCGCGCATGGAGGAAGCGCTGCTGCCGAAGCTGGAGATGGGCACCAGGCCGGGGATGGAGGCGGCTGTGGTGGCGATCTTCTTCTTGAGGGTGGTGGCCTTGGTCGCTTTGGGTTTGGGCGCGACCTTGGCGGTGCTTCTGGCCATCTTGTCGACCCTGCCTGCCTTGACCGTCTTCAGGGGGAGAGCATGAAGAGAGGCGGAGGCGGTGGAGGTGGTGGTGGCAGGGACCGAGGTGTTTGCGCCGTAAGCGGTGTTGTTGTTGTTGTTGTTGTTGCTCTTGTTGTCCTTGTTGGAGGAGGAAGAGGAGGAACCGCGGACGGTGTTGTATGTGAGCTTTCTGACGCCGCTGCCGGAGGGTTGGAGAGGACCCTTCTTCTCCTTGATCACGCGTTCGACGCGGACGGAGGCGGCGGGACGGGCGTTGGCCTTGAGGATAGGCATGGTGAAAGTGGTTGTAAGAAGAGAAGTAAAGAGGAGGTTTGTAGAGAAGAGGAGGTTTGTAAAGAAGAGGAGGTTTGTATAGAAGAGGGTGGTTTGTATAGAAGGAGGTGGTTTGAAGTGAAGTCTTCCAAGGAGGAAGAGTAGTGGTTGTTCAAGGTGGTTTGTATATCTCAGCGCGAGCTCGGCTTCAAACAGCTGGATAGAAGAGGAGGTGACTCAAGAAGAGTAATCCAAGAAGAGTAATTCAAGAAGTGTGATTCAAGAAGAATGGTTATTAGAAGAGTGGTTTGTTCAAGAAGAAGAAGAGTTTTGAAGAAGAGAAGATTGGGATGGTATGGAGAATGAAGAGTAAAGGAAATCCAGTCTAGGAGGGACCGGCCGGGGGATTGAGTTGGTTTATATAGGGCAGAGAAAAATGATGGGGGCGGCAGCGGTTCTCAAATCAGTGAATCGAAGAGAAGATTTTTTTTTTCGGGGATGAAAATCGAGGCCCGGAAGGTTCAGACGTTGAACGGTCTCTACCGTCGCGAGGCATTGGGGCATTGAGAGTCGGCCTGTGGATGACCCGGGGAAAAGGGAAGAGGTTGTGGGAACAACCTAGGCAGAGACCGTACTTTGGGTGTGGACTCTCCACCCTGGCGGTGCGTACCGGAGATGAGGCCATCGTGACTTGGTCTGATGGGGCGCGCGGTTCGTGGGATTCAGTGGGTGGAGGACCCGGCGGAGTGGAAGGGAGCCAAACAATGCGTCAGAACCACAGCCTCACAGGGCTGATTCACCGTCGGGATCTTCTCTCCTGGACGACGAGTCTGGTACACCCACGAAAGTCTATTTTCTTAACATCCCGTTCAGGAAGGAACGCCAAAACCGGGGCGCATGCAGGCTCGCCGCGGACTGCCCAACGACCCCCCACAACTCTCCCCCGTTGGTTCTGGGTCCGGCTAGAAGGGTATCGGTGACTCAAATGTAACGGAGATAGGTAGCCAGCCGACCTCCAAGGTGTATGGTCCCACGGATGCGTAGCAGGCACAAGGAGCGTCCGTCTTCTTTCTCTGGTACCAGGCGATCCTGTTTCCAAGCCCACGGATTGTGGTGCGATCAAGCCACTCCGACACTTACACCGAGGCAAATCAATCCTGCAGCATCCTCGGGATTTTTCTCAGCCGCCAAGAGAGAGACAGACATAGCGCCAAACGTTACCCCGTGCTGGAGAATCCAAACTAGAGAGGGCGATTGGGGGCGCTGCCGCACGCGCCCCAGTCAAGTCAAGTACGTTTGCGGGTGCCTGCTCGAGAACCGCGGAAGAGCAGAAGTCAATTTATTGGAGCCGCCGTGGGAGAGGAGAGCCCCGGTCCTTCGGTGCCCGCCCGCCACACCGCACGGCCCCACACTGCGGCATCGGCCCGGCCGGAGGTTTGCCTTGTCGGTCGTTTGGGGGTCTCAGGGTTTACCGTTTTTATTCAACGGCTTTTCCCGCCACGGAGGCGCCTTTTCCGCGTTGAGCCGTTTTAGCCGTTAGGCAGAGGGAGAGAGAGAGAGAGAGAGAGAGCAAGTTTAATTATTCGCATTGTGTGATTCTCTTGCCTGAATGGCATGAAAGTGGAGCATGCCTCAAGACGGCTTGGTTAGGCGGCCATGACCCCTTGAGATGGCCCATCCGGGTAATTAGACATCTACGTTGTTGTTGCAACGAACAGGTTGTCAATCACATGTTTTGTTTTTTTCAAACCACTCCGAGGGGAAGTAACCGCTGCCCATATCCAAATCTCTCCGCAGACAGTTCTATTTCCTGAATCCTGCACCACAATTAGGGAAAACATCAGAGTGCATCCCTACCGCTCACCCTCCCTTCAGTCACTGCCCGCCCGTCCTCGTCTCCGGCGGGCCCAGATAACTTTCCGGAACGGCCCCGTTCACCGCGAGCACGATCTTCTCGAGGTACACCTCGGGCGAGTTTGCCCGCCAGCGGAGCGTGTGCTTCCCCGGGCCCAGAGGCGGCAGCGGCACCAGCTTCTTCCAGACGTGGTCCGCCACGCCCGCCGTCCACTCGGGCGGCGTGTCGCCCGCCGTTGCCGGATCTCCCAGCAGTCGGGTGAAATTCGCCGCACTACCGCCGCCGCCGTCCACCGGAGAGAGGGAAAACTCCATCGCCAGGCCCGGGTCCGTGTCGAGCGCGCCGTTGACGTAGACCGTCGCGTTGACGCCCCTCGCCGCGTTGCTGAAGATGAACACGTCGTATTCGACCCATGCGGCGCGGGCCGAGTCGGCCGACTTCCTGGCGGCGGTGAAGGGCTTCAGCGCGATCGAGCCCGACTCGGACCGGGAGCCGAGGAAGGGGATGTGCGAGAACGCCACGCCATTGTCATTGTCGGACCCGTCCGAGGCGCGCTGGAAGTGCGGCGCCTCGATGGAGATGAGCCCGTTGGTCTCGGGGAACCCGACGAAGCCCTCGGGCGCGCGACGGTTCCGGACGGGGAGGTGGACCAGGTCGAAGTACGGCGCGGGCTCCCATTCGACGCGGATCTGGACCGTCGCGTCGAAACCCTCGGGCACCGAGGCCCAGTCGATCGAGACCTCGACGTGCTGCTCCGGCTCGTCCTTGGACACCGCGCCCGAAGTGTGCGATACGCGGACCCAGGGGTGCGGGACCTCGATGGACCAGGTGACCGGCTTGCGGTTGTCGCCGCGGTGGAAGAGCTCGATCAGACGGGACGCCGGGCCGTGGGGCTCCATGGTCAGCATGCGCGGGGAGAAGCCTTCGAGTGTGGGCAGGGAGGGGTTGATGGACGCGCAGACGCGTCCCTGGCGCAAGGCGCTGAGGCTGTGCTCGACGTAGATGCCCAGGTCGCCAAACGCGTAGTCAAAAGCCTGCCGCAGCTGGACATACGAGAGGTTCGCGACCGCGTCGCTCGAGGCGGGCCGCCAATCGCCAACGTCCATGTCGTACTTGGGCGTGGACAGTAGACCCTCCCACTTGCCGTCGAGCATGCCGTTGAACTCTTCCGTCAAGTCAAAGTCCTCGTCAAAGTGGTCCAGAATCTGTTGGGCGAGAGCATTGGCCGAGTTACGCCTCTCATAGGTGTGCTGCCGGTTTCTCGCCGAATTGATGACGACGAAATGGTAGTGATACCCGATGAGGGCGGGGTACGTGAGCAGATGGAAAAGCGCGTCGCGACGGTCCGCCGGGACAGCGGCTTGGAGGGCGCTCGCCTTGTCTGCCAGTTGCTTCCAGGCCTCGAGAACCCGTTCGGCTTCGCGGTAGTTGAGCACCGAGTAGGTCGTCGGCTGCACAATCTCGAACTTGCGGAGGCCGACCAGGTGGCTGTACGTGAAGAGGGCGGCCGATATGTCTTTGGCGTGCTCGGGGCCGAAATCCCGGGATGCGAACGCGTCGAGGTAGGCCGGTATCCGGTCGTAGTCGAAGTTGCTTGTGTTCCATGCCAGGTCCATGGCAAATGAGAACGGGAGCTCGTAGGGTTTGATGTCACCGACGTTCATGACCCATATCTGATCAGCGCCTCGTTCGTACGCCTGAGAGAGCTCCTTGTAGACTTTGGGCTGAGCAGAAGGTGTTAGTCAGGGCGTAGATACGGGATGGGGGTACAGGGTAAAGGATGCCTACAAGATTGTTGGTGTTCTGAGACTTCCAGCTCTTGGGTCGTCCAACATACTGGAAATGAAAGTAGAGCTACGCGAGAGGTTAGCACGAGGTTCAAAAGCAAAGAATACGCGATGATGACGGAGAATCATTGACTGACCCCTATCCCTCCTGACCTCTCCTTCTCCTTCTCCGTCGGAAGTCGTTGAACGTTGCCCCAATTGTCATCCGTAAACATCAAGGTGACGTCGTCAGGCGGGTTCAAGCCAGCGGCGTAGTACGTGGCGACTTCTTTGTAAATGGTCCAAACCTCTTCAGGATGCGAACGTGCTTGTTAGTCTCCATCTCGAGAACTCAAAATCTTGGCCCGCCAGGTATAGATAGACACTCACGGTTTGCGGCTGTCAGGTTGCCGTAGTACTTGGCCAGGATCTCTCGCTCCGTGGCAAAGACATCTTCGAGCACCGCAATCGGATCGTCCGCCTGGATGGGCCCGTCGTTCGTCCCTCGCATGCCTAACGTGAAGTACGTCTCGTTTTTGCCGGCTCGCCGAACACCCTCCTCCATGAAGGCGGTGACGTTGCCCTTGTTCTTGATCCAGTCCCAATCGCCCCTCGGTTCCTGCTTCCACTCGTTGCTGGCCCGCTGCATGGGTTCATGGTGGCTGGTGGACACGATGATGCCGTAGTCGTCGGCGAGCTGCTGGTTGCGAGGGTCGTCGGTGAAGAAGATGCGGCCGGGTTTTGGGATGAAGCTTGCCCACATGGCAGGCCAGATGAAGTTGGCCTTGAGGCGGACGAGCAGGTCGAAGACGTGCTCATAGAACTCGGAGTCGAGGGTGAAGTCGGTGATGTTGTTCTTCCTACCCCACCAGCCGACGAGCGCGGGGGCTTCGTCGTTGATGAAGAGACCGCGGTACTTGACGCTGGGCTCGCCGTGGGTTGTGACCTTGTTCAGGGCGTAGATCTTATCGTGCTTGGTCGCAGGGACGTCGGCCCACCAGTGTAGACTGGTCGAAAGCCTTGGTTAGCTTGGCTCAGAAGCATCGCCGCCTCTTCCAACGCAACGCAGGTACTTACGGCGACTGTCCGCTCTGCTCGGCGAGCGTGTAGACTCCAAACATGGCACCGCGCTTATCGCTGCCGGCGATGACGAGGCCCCGAGAGACGCCAGGGAGCGGGCTCTGCACGACAAACGTACGGAAAGTCTCCCATTTACCGCGAATATCCTCGATGTCGACCTTGCCAACATCCTCTAGCTGTCGAAGCAGCGGCGAGTCCACAGTCGCGGCGATGACGACAACGTCGGCCGCGATGGTCGAGTTCGTCACCCTGCGGCCCAGTTGAGTCGAGTTGCTCTGCCCCAAATGGGTCCATGAGTGGACGGGCGGCTTCGTTCCCGTGATTTGTTCAAAGTCGCCGGCTAGGCTGTTAATCGCGATGCTGATACCAACGGCATCGCTCGAATCGTAGACGAGCGATGCGCCTTGCAGTTCGACGGAGGACTCAGATGGTGTGAAATTGACAAAAGACTCTTCAAGCAGCGCCGACGCGAGCCCAAGGCAAGCTGTCAGAGCTACCAAGGCCTGACGCTTCAGTATGCACATGGTGACAAGGGCCTCTGGCGCTCAGTGAAGTTGATTAATTGTCAACATTTCCTACAAAACGGAACACGGCTTGTAGACCGGGTCCATTCGACCGAGTTATACTCCGTGGTGGCACTTCGGTTTCGGACATGGGGCAACTCTTAAGGTGTGTTGACAATGCTGTGAGTGATAAGGGCGACGATCCCTTCGCAGCTAGCTTGCCCGAGCTGCACGACAGAAGACGGGTTGACAACGACAAGGGCCGAACGTCTGGGGTATACCCATGGCATACAGAGTACACACCCTTGCTAAGCGGCACTTAAGCTGAGGGGAACCCGGGGGAATCCAATTTCCCCGCGGGGAGAGCGATGCGACTTTCATCACTTCCGGCAGAGAACTAATGCCTTGGCGCGGGGTTGCAGGGTTGAAAGAGGAGATGAACTAGGTACCGGTAATACATCTTCATGGTCCAACAGTTGCGGAGCTCATCTTCTTGAGTTGAGCACGCAAGCGAATCAGCTATTGCCCGAGTGAGAAGGTCGCAGTTTGCCAAGCGAGAGCCGATTCCATTCAACCGGAAGAACTCGCGGACCCAAGACACTGTCCCGAAGCCCGAGGCGCTCACGAGCCGCGTCTGTCATCGACAATCACCTCGATTGGGACAAGTGCAGCAATCTTGTGGAGATCTGCCCGAACGACTTCCAAGTCCATTCGTGTCGTCGTCTGATTCTAATGTGTAAGTTCGTCGCTCTAGGGGCCGCCTGTAGCTAAGACCTTTCGGTTGTATCCATCTCCTCTGCCACGCGGAATTCTGGACTTTTGAAACCCTGTGCACAGAGACGGTAAGCTTATGCACTTCAAGCGTCGTCGTCGTCCCAGTTAGTATCAGAGTAATAGTCGAAAGATGCTGGAAGCGGTGCGTCTTTGCTGTTGGGACCATCCGGATCGACCTCGTCGACCAGATGCTTCTTGACTTCCTTCGCGACAGGATTGCTGGTATCCACAGGCGCCGTCCCCTGCACTGGCCCTGGCGAGTGATGCGTGTGGTCTGCGCGCAGCATCTTCGTCATCCACATGGCCCATTCCCAGGGTTTCTCTCGTCCACAGGGCAAGCTGTTGAAGTACTCCCAGCCCATAACCCCTCCGAACCGCGCATAACGGCCCCGGAGCGTGAGGAGCACAGCACCGAGCATCTCCCACGGGACCCATCCGCCGCCGTTCTCGGGATTCGTCACAAGCCCCATGACGACCTTCTCGGGCGACCACCCCTTTGCCAGTATCATCTCGTACATGACCGGGCTGCTGCAGTCGCCCCAGCCGCAGTAGAACTGGGCGTTGTACCAGGCAACCTCCCTCCCGCGCATCACCTCGAGCGCCTCGTAGTCGAAGCCGCTCAGGTTGCTGTCCGGGTTCAGCAGCGCCGCGGCGACAGGCGCCAGGGTGATGATAAAGTCCTTGCCAAAGTCCTGCCGTATGCGGTCGATCAGGCGGATGACGCCGCCCAGGCTCATGGCCTCTTCGACGTCCAGATCGATACCGTCCAGGCCGCGCGAGCGGAGCATGTCGCGCAGCGGCACGTAGTATTCCTCGAACCTGGCCTCGTCGCCGTCGAGCCTCCCGTACGACCCCTGGGCGGCGCCGCCTAGCATACCCAGTACCTTGATGCCGCTGGCCTGTAACACGCGCAGCTCGGCCCACAGCGTTAGGAACCGCGGGTCGTCGGGGGCGTGGTCGTTCAGCGTGAGGCCGTCGCAATCATCGTTGATGTGTATCGCCGCGAGGATGACGTGTGTAACGCTGATGCCGGGCTGGGTGAGGAGCGGGAGGATCGATATGGGCTTGCCGTCGGGAGTGTGATGTGTCTGGTAGTAGGTGATGACCCGCGGGAGGGGCTGCGACGGAACGGGCGGCATTGGAGCTAGATACGCGGCTGAGCTTTGCGAGATCGGCGACTTTTGAGGGATTGCGATGTCTCGGACGGTGAGCCAGCCCGACGCGCACGTGGAACGGTCGAAGGTCGCCTGCGTGTGGTTTCGTACACTACCTACGCGGGGGGCGCTGACTTCGGGAGGAACTAACGCGAGGAATGCGACGTGGAAGCTGGAAGCGGAAGATGTTTGCTCGGATTGACCGCGAGAGCTCAAGCGGGACACCGAGGGCTTACGTCATTGTCCCTAGAAGCACGAGAGTCAGGATTATATAAGCACTGCTTATCGCTTATCGCTTATCCTCTCTCATCTTCTCACTCTCACTCTCACTCTCACTCTGTCTGCTTGTGCATAGTACTCACCATCATCCTCAACTCCATTCAACAACGGTGACGCATAAGGCAAGAATTAATCGCAGTGCGGTCCCCCCCCTTGTTTTCGGCTTGTGCCTTAACTCTATCCACAATCACACTTATTCGTACACAGACAATCAGTACCGAGTTTTCCCTCTCAATCAACACACATTCTCACACCACGGTCCCGCCTCGCATAATATCTCCAAATCCAACCATGCCCATCGAGCGTCGGTCTACCAAATGGGATCATATCCACTCTTGTCCACCGCCCGCGTTTTACTCGGATACTGCCAGACAACATAAAAGCACCAGACCGAGTACATAGTAAGGACGCCACCGACGGCATAGTAAGCCGGCGTGTCGAAAATCTCCGGAATGATGAGGACGGGAAAACCGAAAGGGGTAAAGGTCCAGATGGTGCCGATGATGTTGACGATACACATCCCCAACGAGAGACCCTGTCTCGAGCCCGCCCGTAAGTAGTGGTGCGTAGGTCCCAGCACGATGAGGACGTTGGTGAGGCAGAACCACTGGATCAAGCATCCCCGGCCCATGAGCTCGATCCCGAGCACCACGACCGAGTACATGGCCAGCTGCAACGCCACCGCATACGTCAGGGCCGACGAGAACGACGGCTGCTTCCCGAGCACGCTCGCGAAGCTGGCCTCGCGCTCCTTGGTCAGCGCTCTGTGTATGCTCCATATCTCCAGCATCGTCCAGACGAACAACGCCGTCGACGTGCCCCGGAGGAACCAGTGTTCCCCGTACTGGGTTGCGGCTTTTCCGAGTAGGTACGACCACGTCGAGTCGTGGGCCAAGTAGAAGGAGTGCATCCAGAATGGCATCGGGCCCTTGCCCTCCCGCAGGGTGAGTCGGATGACATAGGTGTACTGGAGGTAGCCGACGATGTAGCTGACAGCCAGCGGTATAAGGAGCCGGGTGTTGTCCAAGGTGCAGACCGTCGTCAACCGCTCGTAGTAGTCGATGCCTGTCATTTTGGCCGATATAATGGTAATCGATGAAGGTTGTTGAGTCTTTGATGGTTTGATAATGTTGCTGATGAGTCTACATCGTCCGTTCGACTAGAGAGTGAAAAGGGCGTTATATACCGGATTATCGACAGTGGTTTTGCAGTAATTAATTGGGCACCACTCGGCTCACCGATTGTCACATATTTCGGCGCCGAACTTCCCACAGAGGAGAGTCCACGGACCATTGGCCTCTGAAAAGCTCCGTCCAGGCCCTTTTGGCGCAAAAGTCGAGCTAAAACATCGGCCGAAGCTGGGGACCACTCCGCCGGGAAAACCCTGTCGTTTTATTTACTCTTTTATCGCGGCAGACGCGTGATAATTGGCATGTGAAGTGCGGTTGTACCTAGGTACTGTAGCTAACAGACGTCGTAAGGGTCCAGGCGCCCACGGCCTTCGGAAAGACGTATGCCCGTAGGATGAGCCTTCCAGGGATATTAGGTACCTACCTTAGGTATTGTGAGCAGTCTCTGTGGCTGGTGCAACTGTGGCTGGTAGCTGCAAGGCGCCCACTAAGCCCCCCCCCCCACTGCACTTATCTGCAGGCCGGCCACCGCAGCAATTCTTAGCCTTCGTCGAGCACTTCTCAAGTTTTCAAAATCAGAGTGCAATCTCTACGCTCCTGGCCTGCAACGAAAATCTAGGACAGGATTGAGACCTTCATTGGCTGGCTCGCGGCCGCATGCCAGCCCTTTGCTTCTGGTGTCTCGGGCGCCCATCTCGTGGCATCCGGACGGGTAGCTGGCCTATTCCAACAATCAGAATTGCTCCAAGCCCACCTCTCCCACACTTCGAATGAGTTTTACCAGTGAAGAGCTCCCGCAACAGCACGACCCCAGTTGTCAGAATGGTCGGCATGATTCACAGACCAAGCTGTTTGCCTGTTCCAGCCCCTTTAGCAACACAGCGTCGCCACAGCTAGCTTGCTCGGTAGTAATCACTTCTGACGAAATCATCCACCTTCCTTGCGGACCCCAAATCATCTCGCCCTCCTCGAGCTCTGCGTCGTTCTCAATGTCGACAAGGCTTGTTTCGGATATCCGCGTTCCTAGCAGGAGCATGACAGAGCCTTTTGCAGAAAGTCGTGGGCGTTCTGGCTGCGTTGCAGCATGTCGACCGACTAAAGTGTACCCCGTGCTATTGAGGGCATCAAAGAAGCGTGGTTGTCTCAGATATACCCAATCGATGTCGGAGAGTGACTTCAGAAGAGCTAGTAATGCCAGCTGTTGATTTGATTTGTAGTAAAGCTTGACGAGCATGGCGTTGCCACCCCTGACCGCGAGGCTTCAATGTAGGGTAAACAATCCTACAAAGCCCAAGTCTTCTGCCCACATCAGAGAGGGCTTTCGAAGTTAGTCGAAGCGCCGTCAAACTGGGAGGCTGAGAGCGTACTAACGTCCAGCGAACACCCACTTCCAGGCAGGGAAATGGATTTGATCCCAACTCTCCCGACGCAGTGGTGGCAGGAGATATATCTCGAAGGTGGTAGAGTTCCTACACGCATCAAGTAGTTTGTATATGGCCCATCAAAACGAAAGGCAGACGGCCATCACCGGCGATGACGGACATCTCCCGACAAGCGACATGGCATATCCGGCAGTCGATGACGGGCTGGACACGCGGACCTTGGGGAAAGCGGAAACCTGTGCCTGCAACCCCCACATGTTGGCACAAAGAAGCTCACGTGGGGTAAAGATCTTATTTGAAGCAAGTCGAAGATAAGAAGTACTGAGGAAGTACCGAACAGTATGACAATATGTGACTAGATTCCCACGGACACACCACACCTCAAGGGTTGCGTAGAAAGGAGGCGGATGGGCGCCTGGCAATGCTGGCACTGGGTTGGTCTCTAGCTGCTGTCCTCAACATGCTGACCCGAGAGTATGCCAGCGCGCACTACTAACCTTGAACAAATCTTTAATACAAGGTTCGAAAAATGGAATCCTCTCTCCGTGATGTGACGGTAATATCCTTACTTGGGGCAGGCCGAGATCTCCATCAACCAAAGCTTTCGCCCCGGCATGTGGTAAGAACTAGAGATTTAACACCCTGGGCAAGTGACCCATCGTATGGATGGAACACAAACTGACATGCGGCGAAGATAAGCGTAAAGTAAATGTGGCTCTCAAGGCTAGGCTATTTGTATTGCTGAGATGAGGCTTTCAAATTTGAACTCGGCAAGGCATCAAAACTTTTTCCATACTGACAGCGCCGCTGTGGTTCTTTGACCAATTTCTATACAAGGCCTACTTCGCTATGGAAACTAAACGACTAAAGAGAAGCATGTCCGTGGGTCTCATAAGGTAGCCCGAAGCAGAATCCGCCCACCAACACCCACAAGGCCGCACTGGCGTATATTGGCACTACAGTGTATCCGGCGTACGTTGACACGAACGACGCCACGAGACCGCCCACACGAAGAAGCGTGGCTGCGACTCCTGTTCCTGTTCCGCGAACGGGGCCGGGGAACGACTCGGGTGTGAATGCGTACATCACCGCATACTCTACGACTCGCGTGTTAGCGTTGACAAACATGCCCTTTCATGTCTCCAGTTCTGGAAGAGGGGCAAGCCTACCAAAGTTTCCGAGAATCGCGGTGGCACACTGGAAGCCGATGTCTGCTGCTTCCGTACCGACGGCCGTGTACGCGAACAGGAAAGCCCCGGTCATCACGGCCGAGGCGGCCATCATCCACCGACGGCCAAAGCGTGTCTCGACGCAGAAGCCGGCGGCAATCGGACCGATGACACCGGCCGATGACACGATGCAGTACACCATGTACGTGTGGTCCAGAGAGGTATTCGCAGAATACGTCTCCTTGGTGGCCAGGTACGACGGGATGAAGGCGAAATAGAGCGGGTAGGCCATGCCCACGGTCAGCCAGATGAGGAACGTGACGGAGGTGTGCTGGGCCATCTTCCTGCCGGCAAACAGCTTCTTGTAGTTGTCGGCGTTGTAGTCTCGGAAGCTCTCCCTCAGTATCTCCACGTGCGAGAGTTTCGACCCCCCCGGCGTCACATCGGCCTCCACGGGGGCAGCAACGCTGCTCACGCCGTCGTCCTCGGACGAACCTGCGTTGCAGTGCCGGTCGACGGCCCGGAGCATGTCGAGGGTGAGAGTTTCGGGGCGGCCGTTGTATCGAGCGATGTAGTTCACGGCCTCGACGGCCTCGGCATCGCGGCCCTTTGAGATGAGGAACTTTGGCGACTCGGGGATCTTGAACGCCACGATGCGGATCAGGCCAAAAGCGATGGCGATAACGCCGAGGGTGATCATGAGATAGCGCCTATCGGAACACGTTAACAAGGGTTTGTGATCAGCCGGCGGTGTGGTATCCCTATTACCAGCCCATGTTGTCTTGCATGCGGCAAGGGGCGTCCGTCGAAGGGCACGCGAAACGGGCCAGAAACACCCAGGCCAGCAGAGAGACGATGACCTGTCCCAGGTTCCACCACGCCGACAAGCTGACCAGCAGCCACTGGTGGGTCTGCGGCACGAACTCCAAGAAGACGACGCTGTCGACGGGCACGTTGCCGCCGGCCGCCGTGCCGATGACGGCCCAAAGGACGCAGAAGCCGGTAAAGTTCCGGACGCCGGCCACGGCGCAGGCGAAGACGCCCCCGTAGAGGATCGTCGCGTTGAACGCGGGCTTGCGGCCGACGAGGTCGGCCGTCGTGCCCCAGAAGGAGGCGCCGACGATCAGGCCGACGTAGTACGCCACGGAGCTGAAGCTGAGGCGCGCAATGTCCGCGAACTCGTTGCCGATCGGGGGCCGGATGGCCGTGATGCCCTGGGACCAGAAGTTGTCGACGATCCAGCCGAAGCCGTTGACGACGAAGAGGATCCATTGGAACCTTTTGACGAAGACCACGGAACGACCGTTAGTCACCAACGTCCGTTCGATAATTACTGCCGTGTCGGAACCATGATAGCATTTGCCAATAGGACTGAGACTCACTTGCCCATGCCAATCTCTCCCAAGTGCTTCGCGATGAGCGCCGACTTCATGCGGTAGTTCTCGTTCACGGCCCCTGTGTAGAAGTCACGGACGGCCGGGTCGGCGTCCGAGTCTGCCTCTCCGTGTTGGACAGAGTCGGAGGGCGTCCGTTTCAAGCCGGTCTCCATCGCGCCTTTGCCGACGCTCTTCTCGCTCGGTGCGGCCATTGTGGACACGGATGATTTCGGAAAGTGAAATTGCAAGAAGTGAAAATAGAGGGTGCGGGAAAAACAAAAGACAAGATGAATGGATGACGTTGGGGGGGGGCTGGTCTCAGCGAAGAAGGACGAGAAGCCTGGGACCTGATGTCCGGGAACACAAGCCCCCTCGCAGGGCGCCGAGTCCCTTGACTTTACTGAATCCCATGTACGACCAAGGTCACAGGGACAAGCTGTTTACCTAAAAACACAAAAAGGGCCTTGCAAATCCTATGGTCGAACGGAGTCAGCCAACACGTTCAACAGCCGCTCCACCGCTGATATACGTGCTTTAGCAGGAAGACAGACTTAACCCAAGGGTCCTATTCCACCGGGGCTGATCTTTACCTCAGCCTCAAATCGGAAGAGAGAGATGGAGATGGAAATGGGCAACGTGCGGGTCACCATTTCTTCCCATGTCCTCCTCGCTCGTGTTATGGGGATGCGCCGATGGGGATCTATCTGTCACCGAACGGCGTATCGCTGCCTACGTCAGTGCCGGTCCCCCAGAAGTCTTTATACGACAACTGCAGTAGGATTCATCCCAGAAACCTACGGTCCCCCCGCCCCCCACTTGGGCATGCACGGCCTGTTCCAAAACCTGACGTTTGAGTCTCGACTCCATTCGTGCTGGGATGCTGGAACATTGTCTCTCCAATCAACTGGGCCACGCGCCGCGTCCAAGCCGTGTTTAGAGTTTGGAAAACAAGGGAAAAAGAGGACTATCTTCACGCATAGCGTGCTATGATTATTTCATCACAGGTGCGGGTTTGGGACCCGTTGCGCGAGACCCTAGAGAGGGGTGGGGGAGGGAGGACGCAATTCGGACGGAAACCCATAATAAATGTCTGCAAAATCTCTGCATGTTGTCTTTGGATGCCATGTGTGATAGGAATGAGTCCCCGTTAACTCCGCTACCTAGTTGTTCTGTATTGTTTCGCATGGAAAGCCGGGTAATACCTCGCTGCCGATCTGATATCCAAAAGTACCACACATCAGACTCATTTCCCCCTCAGAGATCAGATTGCCTTGGGTTGGACAAAACTTATACCTTTTTCAGCTGCATGTCACACGGCTTGATAGGTTGTTTCCTTTCTGTCTACACCGCGACGCCCTCATCCTGCCCTGGACCGCGGTAAGCGCCATTTGATCAGTGCTCGCTGTCTGCAAGAATAAAACAAAAGCCAGCATAGCACAGAGTAGTCAGCTAAATGTACGCCGCTAGTTTACTGGCGTCATTGTCTGTGACCCTGCCAACGAGCGATTGGTCCTACGTTGTTGTCGAGTCGACCGTCGAATGACCATCACCACAACTTCGTGTGTTCCAAGAATGCCCAGCCACTTGTCCGTACACGACCGACCAGCGGTGCCACATTGACCATTGATGCCCTCCAACCGCTTTGAGAAAAGAAAGAGAAGGCAGAGAAAGCAATCGCGAAGTGGCTCTTGCCGGCAACAATTGTGGGAGGGTTGAATTGAACTAGCTTTGGTCTTTCGTCAATGACTTTGAGGATTTGGCCGAATTCCTGCGAACCGAAAGACCTGCCTCCGCGGGCCAGCACGGAGAAGTGGGTCTAGGTCGCCGGAGATAGTGGGGAAAATACCCGAGCATCAGGCCGGCTGGCCGGTCTGTCAGCCGGTCTCCGGCGACGCAGACCGTTCGTGGACAGCCCTCTGCGATTGGCAAGCGTTTGTTCCGCAGCTTTTCATCTGCGCTGACTTGGCCTCCATCGGGTCGCTCACTTCGGAGAGGTGGACAGGAGACCATGGTGGCGCAAAACCGTGCCGCGGAGATATTGGAATGATTACGCGATCCGGTGGAAAAGATGCCGGTTCGGGGCTTCCTCCTGGCCAGACGTCCGCTGTATCAAGCGTTTTGGCAAACTTTGTTGGAGACGCAAGACGGCCATTCACTCTGGGCGTGGCCGGCCAGCCAGCGACTTTATGCCCCGAATTCGCCCGTAAACGTTGGCCGCGTCCAAGAACACTGTAGTTTTGATGATCGATATCTTCGTTTTGCAAGCCGCGGTCAACCCGGGCTTCCCCTAGGTTTAACATCTACCGACTTTAGTGCCGGGCATTGAGGGAAATGCCACCACCTTCGTCGCAACCTTGGTCAGATTGCAATCGGCATGCCGCATGAATTTGGCTCACATAAGCGCGAAAGATCTTATCGTGGACCCCTGCCAACAGGCGTGTTTGTTCTGTCTTGTAAAGTATAATGACGTCGATCAATGGCTCTGACTCACACAGATACATACATCAACAACTGCATTGGAGATTTGCGCGTTTTTCGAACACTGACTCCTAAACGCACGCCAACCAAGCTGGTGTTGAGCACGGGAAAACATGGCCGTTCTCGCTGAGCTCCTGGCTCGGGCGGCAAGGGACTCTGTGTCCTTGTTCCTCGTTGCCCCGCCGGCCGTATTCTGTTCATATCTCATCTACAATGTCTTTTTCCACCCTCTCCGCAAAGTCCCCGGTCCATGGGTGGCTGCAGCGTCCCCTCTCTGGTTATGGTACCACTCGTACATCGGCAACGAGACTACCTCGATCGAGCAGCTGCACGCGGTATACGGCCCGGTTGTCCGAATCGCCCCGAACGACGTCGATGTCAGCGACGGCGCAGCCCTTGCTCCCATCTACTCCGAGAGGGGCGGCTTCTTGAAAGCGCCCTGCTACAGCAACTTCGACTTTGACGGACATCCGACCATCTTTTCGTCTCTCGACCCGGCACACCGGGCGATCCGGGCGAAAGCCGTCGTCGGCATGTTCAGCCCGGCGTCCATCCGCAAAGAGGGAGATGCGGTGCTTCAGTCCTGCGTGAGAAGGCTTGTCGCGCACATCAAGGAAGAGGCGTCGACCGGGAAGCCCGTCAACATGCTCAACATGGGCAGATGCCTGGCGCTGGACGCCGTTACCGAGTACCTCCTCGGCAAGTCCTACGGCGGCATCGCCGAACTCGAGGCCTGCAGATCCAGCAACGCCCGCGCGAAGCTGTCCGCCAGCGAGTTCGTCGACACTTTCGTAGCGGTCGGGCGCTTCTTCCTGCTGCCGAACTGGATCTTCCGCGGGCTCGAGTGGGCTCTGCCCAAGCTGCATCCCGACCGAGCCGTCGATCAGTCGATGGATCTAGTCACGCGCTTCTGCAACCAAGCCGTTGCCGATGCCAACCCCGACAAGGACCAAACGTATCAGGCCCGGCTGCTTCGAGCTGGGATCGGCAAAGAAGAGGCCGCCATGCAGTGCATGGATCTCATGTTCGCCGGAACCGACAGCACGGGCATGAACTTTGGCACGATATGCTGGCATCTGGCGCGATCGCCCGCGATCTACCTGAAACTCCGACAGGAGCTCGCGTCGCCCGAAGCCGTGGAGGCAGATCCGCAGACTCTGCCGTATCTCCGAGGCGTAGTCCGCGAGGGGCTGCGCATGTCCATGGCCAACCCGACACGGCTGCCACGTCTAGTGCCGCCGACAGGGTTTCTGTTTTCGACAGTCATGCCGTGGTCGGGCGGGACGAAGACCTTTGAGATGCCCGGCGGCACCAGCATCGGGTGCGCGCCGTTCAGCCTGAACTTCAACGAGGCCGTGTTCCCCGACGCAAAGTCGTTCAGGCCGGAGCGCTGGCTCGAGCCGACGGAGGCGATGCTGCGCGACTACATGCCCTTCGGCCTGGGAACGAGGCAGTGCATCGCCCGCAACCTTGCTTCCAGCGAGCTGTTCTGGGCGGTGAGAGAGCTGGCCATCGCGGGGGTCCTTGACGGCGCTCGTCCAACGGGGCGCATGAAGGAAGGGATTGTTGTTGATGAGTGGTTCAACGCCAAGGTCCCGGGCCACGCGATCGAGTTGGCGTGGGGACATTGATGCGTATTATCAGACATGAAATACCTTTGGATGAGCCTGAAAGAGACTGGAGAGTGCCGCCAACTGCCACGCCTATCCAGTCAGACTACAAGCAACTCTACAGAAAAGATCGAGAGCGTTGGTTTCGCGTCGTCAGTATTCCCAGGGCAGTGTGTGGTGGTTGCGAATACTCTGTAGTCCTCTTACATAGGCGGTGCTGTTCCGCTACAAACATCCCTAGAGTCATTGGTACAAGCTTCAAGGATTGCAACGTCCCGCTGAACTCGGAGACGAACGCCAGTGCCACGGGAGCGGAGAATAATACCACAGCATGGCGGCGTCAACCCCCCCCCCCGGCTCGTCATGGTTGCTGACAAATGATTGAAGAATTCAATACTGGATAAGAGCACCTTGATCCGTCCTGATCACCATCAAAAGACCCAACTCGTCGAAACTAGACGTTGCCGTTTTGCCGGAAAGGATATCAATTCGTTCCTGTACACACTCAACAAACACACAGTCTTGGAAAATGTCTCGTCGTTGGACTCTAAACGGCCAAAGCGGCTTTGAAAAATGCCTCCAGTACGAGGAGAACATGCCAAGGACCAGCACGCTGGGGTCAAACGAGGTCCTGGTGGAACTCCACGCCGCCAGCCTGAACTATCGCGAACTAGCCATTGCCAACACCGATGTGAGTTGGCCCGATTGTGCAACATGGATAGGTAATAAGCTGACAGTTCCCCAAGGGCCCAACGGCGGCGCGGGCAGGCCCGATCCGGCCCAACATGGTCCCCGGCTCCGACGGCGCCGGAGTCGTCAAGCAAGTCGGGTCGGCCGTGTCCGCTTTCCGCCCCGGCGACCGTGTCATCACCCACCTGGCTCCCAACTTGGTCGAACGATGCGGTGACGAAGCGCTGCCCGCCTACCGGGACATTGCCGACGGCCTCGGCCAAGTCGTCGACGGAACCCTGCGGTCGGAGGGGGTTTTCCCGGAGACCGCGCTCGTCTCCGCCCCCGAGTCCCTGGACTGGTCGGAGGCCGCGACCCTGACATGCAGCGGGCTCACGGCTTGGAACTCGCTGTTCGGTCTCGGGGGCAGGGAGCCCGGACCGGGGACGTGGGTCCTCGTCCAGGGGACGGGGGGCGTCAGCGTCGCCGCGCTGCAGCTCGCCCTCGCGGCCGGGGCTACCGTGGTCGCCACGACGTCTTCCGAGGACAAAGCGAGGCGGCTGAGGGACCTCGGCGCGAAGGACACCGTCAGCTATCGCGAGAAACCCGGAGACTGGGGCGTCAAGGCCAGAGACCTCACCCCGAGCCGGAGAGGCTTCGACATCGTCGTCGACATCGCCGGCGATGACTCTCTTGCCCAGTCGATTGCCGCAGCCAGGACGGACGGGCTGGTCGTGGCGGCGGGCCTCGTGGGGAAGAAGGCCGAGCCCGTCCCGATGTTGGCCGCCCTCGGCCGCCCATGCGTCGTGAGGGGTGTGCTCCTGGGCAGCCGGCAGTAGTTCCGGGACATGGTCCGCTTCGTGGAGGAGAAGGGCATCAAGCCGGTGGTTGACGATGTGGCGTTCGAGCTTGCCCAGGCGAAGGATGCGTACGCCCGGTTGGACGCAAAAATGCACTTTTCAAAGGTTGTCATCCGGATTGACCATTGAAAGCAAGAGATGGACTTCTTCCGTATCGTGGAGATTAATGTGAAGCTGTAGTTATATAGGCACCTACATCATTATGGATTCAAGTCCTCTTATTAAAAGGCATGATACTGTTGTAATGTACGCAAAAGCATAAGCATCCTAGTATTGTTATCACTGATGCGACATTGCTCCCCTTGTATGTGCTAGGGACACTTTTTGCATTTTCCTAAGGTAGTGGAGTACAGTAAAAATAGTAATTAGTTAGTTATACGTATATTAAGTGTATTGTCTATTACTGTTATAGTACAACTAGGCCGCCTAGTAAGGCCTTTTGTCTGTTGCCTAGGGTTAAAACCTGTGGCATTTATTACTCTCGTCTTCGTGCGACCCGAAGCCACCACTTTTGGCACCTGTATGTGTACCCTCTAATTCGACAGCTTCGGCCACTAAACTCCCGACTCGTATGAGCATTACGCTGAGACCGTCCATCATTAACAATAGGCACGTTTGAGGCCCTTCGTTTGGCCAGTGTTTCCTTTACTGTCACGGCGCTCGCCGCAGGCCTTCTTATAGTCGTTCCATTTTAACGGGTTGTCAATACAGCATTGGCCCGCAACCGGGTTCCCCTTAATGGAAGTGCACAGCTTTTGGTCGGTTACGAAATACTCGTTTGTTTCAACTTTGATGACGCAGGAATATAACCTTGGTCTTGGGGGAGGGGGAGGGGGGGTGGTTGGAACGCGCCCCTATAGTCAGGTTGACAATTCTCTAAGACGCCTGTTGAAGTGGTGACTTACCTATGACCCGCGACGGAGGCAGCGAGGGCGAGAGCGACGGCGAATGAGATCTTCATCTCGAAAGTTCCTCCTTTAGGTTCTTGACCAGGCTGGTAGGCTTGTTGTCGAGTATGTGTGAGGAAGATAGGTGATGTAGTTTAGAGGGATGATGAGGGTGTTGTTCGAATGAAATCTATCTGTTGCGAGATGGTGAGTAAATATGGTAATCAACGGCCATTTACCCAGATTCCCTCAGGCAACTTCAGGTGCATTAATCAGACTAATCCAGCCACCTAAAAGTAGGGATTCCCGTGTCAGGCCACATAGGGGTTAGAGATAGTATAAGAACACAGGGGTTAGGATCAGGATCTTCCCAGTAACACAGAAGTCAGAATACACACACACACCAATTGTCACACAGTTGTCACTCAATTAAGGGCCTGATTTCGACGCCGATATAATATCGGAATGCTGAACTCTGTTCTGAAATATTAGTCAGAAACTGAATAAATGCTGCGCTAGACTGTTTTTAGGCTACATTTTTATAATTTCAGTTTATCCTTATAGGTATCCCTGCATTAACTACATACCTCACTTAAAATAACATTTTGCTATTAAAAAACAGCAGATATTTAGGTTTTTTACCCTGCTTCCTATATAAATAGTCTAATACTGTTATCTAGCTTTAAAAGCACCCTTTAATAGTATTAGACTGTATTAGAGTAGTAACAGTATAGGTAATAATAATAATAATAAGGTACTACTAGTAATAGCTATAGTAATAGTAGCTACTTAAGTAGTAATAAGCTACCTATATAATAATAGGCAGTTAGAAAGAAATGTTATTAATAAGGGTAGCCTAGTAGCTATAATAGCATATTACCTAAAGCTCCTTTATAGGTTAAAGAGTTATTTCTATAAGCTCTTTTGTATAACAAAACACTAGTTTTATACTCTAGTGAAATAGGTAAAGAAGAAGACACCTATCTGTTTATTAAGGTATCTATTACTGCAGCAGAAGATATTATTTATTCTACTTCTCTTAGTAATAGGCAGCACCTAGCAGAATGTTATATATTTCTTTAAGGTTACTTAGTTAACAATCTTAACAGTATAGAATAAGGTCCTGCTATACCTTATATAACTCTATAAAGAGTATATCTAACTAGTTTATATTAATAAAGTATTAGCAGAAATTAAGCTCTATCTAAAGCAATAGGACTTTATAGGGTATATAGGAGCTATTAATAGTATACTTATTAGTGCTTAGGTTATAGAGGATAATTAACAGCTATAGCGTAATTAGAAAAGCATTATCTTATAAAATATATTTACTATAGTCTGCTTTAATAGGAGCTTCTTGTATATACTTACTAAAGCTAAAGGCTTAATTTATTATGC
The DNA here is from genome assembly GCA_005350895.1 of Colletotrichum tanaceti. NCBI lineage: Eukaryota > Fungi > Ascomycota > Sordariomycetes > Glomerellales > Glomerellaceae > Colletotrichum > Colletotrichum tanaceti. The sequence goes on from PJEX01000026.1 coordinate 45,520, forward strand.
TAGCCTTACTAACTATACATTTACTAGAGGTTTTAATATACTAGCTAGTTAGTATTTCCTAGCAGACTTAGGATTTAGAGGGCAAAATAGGCTTATTGTTCTATATCCTAGGATACATTATTATCTAGAAGACTAGAGGGATAGGAATAGACTACTAAGGATAAAGAAAGAGCTATATAACTTACGCTACTGTTACCTTTAAATTATTGTTAAGTAGGTCTTTAGCTACCTAAAGCAAAAATAGCAGATTATTTAGTAGGTAGTACCTAAGTACTATATAAAGATATAGGTAGTAATAGTATATACAGTTACTAGGCTACATAACTTTATGCTCTAGTACTTAGCTAAAAGAAGTAGTTACCTAAAAGTAACTAGCTTTAGCTTTAGGCTGCTTAATATAAGGCCTATAAAGAGGAAGGTAAATAGGTTATATAGAGGAAAAATAATAGCTTAAATATAGGCTTAAGCAGCTTAAAAGATATAGAGGAGTTAGATTTATTAGGCTATAGAGGAAAATAGGTAAAAAAGTAATGTTTTTTAGAAGTAGGAAAAAAGGAGGGGAAAGTAGTGTTTTTTTATATATAACTACCTAAAAAAACTAGCCTATACCTACCTATACCTACCTATACTTAGTAAAAAAAAAACCTCCTTTTTCTAATTACTTAACAATAACCTCCTTTTTCTAACTACCTTTACTACTTAATATTAATATCCCTAGCTAACTCCTTAATATATACCTTTTTAAGCTTATTATTAGGTAAGAGATTCTAATATACTACCTATAGTATAAGCTATTTATTATGTTTTTTTATTAACTTTTATAAGGCAGCTAAATATACCTTCTCTAGCAGCTCTGTTTAAAATCTTAAGAAGTTAGTAAGGGCCTTTTAGACTGCTGCCTTATTATATAAGGGTACCCCTACTAGCTCCCTCTTGCTCTTAAAGAAGCTCCTTCTAAGGTCCTATATTAACTGCCTAATGTATATATTAGCTTTAGTAGCTAAAACCCTGCTTTAGCTATATAACTTAAGGGGTAGGAAAGGAGATATTAGGCCTAGCTAGTAGAGGGATATTAGTAATAAATTTAGAGTTAATAAGGTAAGTAAGCTAGTTAGTAACTGCTAACTTATTATTATTAAGTAACTAAGCTAATTCTCCTCTAGGAAAATAACTTTATTATTATTATTATTATCCTCTTCTTTATCCTTATCCTCCTTATTAGCCTCTTATTAGGTAAATAAGGCAGCTATATAAATACTGTTACCCTTACTAACTATAGCTAGCTATATCTCTTAGTATACAGCTAGCTTACCTAGGCCTTTCTTAAAGACCTATCTACCCTTTAGATAATTAGTAAGAAAGTCCTTTTTAGCCTCCTCTAAGTAGTATACCTTACTGTCTTCCTTATTATAGGTATTACCTAATTAATAGGTAATTAATGCTTAGGCATTATACCTCTTTTTCTTAATGTTATATTTATTTACTAACTAACTGCTAGTTACTTAGTAGTAAAGAAACTACTTCTCCCTATTTACCTTTATTATAAGCTGCTTAAATACTAGCTTCTAGACTGCTGCCTTCTTTATACTTAGGTTATTATTATAAGATAAGTTAAGTAGCTCCTCTATAAAACAAGCTATTAATTCTATTAACTATAGCGTATAAGCCTTTTTTTGTATCTAGCTAGTATTTATAATAGACTCTTAGGTTAGGCTCCCTAGGTCTTGCCTAGAGCTTCCTCTAACTTTATTAACAGCCTTATAAAGGGCTTATTAGCTTTATTTTGCTAGGCGCTAGGCTGCTAGCAGTTAGATAGGAGGTAGTTACTAAGACTGCTACTAACTGCTAGTAGGGAAGTTATTATAGCTTATAGTAATAGGGCTAATAATAACAGTATTGCTGTTAATAGATATTCCTTTTTCTTCTTGCTAATTAGTTATTCTTATAATAATAATAATAATAGTAATAATAATAACAATAATAATAGAGGGAAAAAAAACAACAAAGTGATAAGGGATTAACTACGTTAATATAAGGGGAAGTAAAACGTTATTTCGAACAGGCAGGCAGTTAAGGTATAGGGATAGCAACAGTACGTAGGCAGAAATAACCCTTAGGTTTGCTTAGCTGATTAATCGAAAAGGTCACTTTTACCTCAGTACAACCCAACTCCGATATTATATCGGAGGAGCAAATCTGGCCCTGGTGGCCAGGAAAAGAAGAGACCCCCTTAGTCCAGCTAGCCGTTATCTCGTCACAGGTCTCGTCCTCTTACGATGGTGTTGTGCACGGCGTGGTCTTTGGGGTCGCAGGTCCTTCAGGCATGACACGACCCGCGTACGAGAACGACACCTTCAAGGAGCCATCGTCAACATCGGCACAAACAAAGACATTCGCACATCCGACGAGGCTGGAAGCCTAGCCAAAAGAAAAGCCCAGCCGGCGTTCAAAAGGGTTGCTGTAGTGAATCTGGCCGGTGGGGGGTATCATTGATAGCGGGATGATGCGGGTGAAGAGAGGGTCTGGACAAGAGGAGGCCGTGGGAGGCGAGTCGGTGCGGAGAAGCCTCGTCTTTTTGTTGCTGGCCAGGGGAGAACGCCAGTGCTTACGCTCCTGCCGACCACTTAGACCCTCTTGTTTCGCGGACGAGGTGGTGTCTGAGGCTCAAGGCCGCCGGCAGCGAAGTGCCGGAGTAGGCACAACGCAAGGTTTCGAGGATGACGGAGAAGGACGACGCGTCGTATTGGGCGTGAGAGAGAGACGCATGACAAGGCAGGTGGTCCGGCGGATGGGATCAGACAAGGGTGGGGAAGCCTGGTGACGGCACTGAGACGAAAGGGCGACGGTGCTTTGTCGGCGACTGCCAGGTTCTTGGCCATGGTTTTCCAGCTCGGCCTAGAGGGCACATTCGAGTTGCCGCAAGGCCCCAGGGTGGGGCTACGAAAGGCGGCCGGCACGATATCGTCGTTTCTCGAACAGGAAGACGGTCTGGAGGATGGGCAAGTGCATGACAGCCGTCTTCGATAGCAGCTCGGAGGCAGACAGAGTCAAGCGGGCCCGAGATATGCATGGCAGAGGGAAGTCATGTAATTAGGCTCGTGGGTCGGCAAGGACAGCAGTTGACACACGCAAGGACTGGAACTCGGCCGTCGGGAAGACGTCGTCGAAGCGCGGGTCCGGCAGAGATGGCGGGGCCGTTCCAGACTTGGACCCGCAGTCCTCCGGCGTGGGCCCGGCCTTTGCCGGGCCCTTCCAACTCGTCGTTTCTTCGGCGATATTCCGAAGCACTGGCGTCTCGAGGACGAGGGAGACTGGCAGATGGAACCCGTCTGCTCGCAAGGTAGACTACAACTGCATGGCTGTCACGGAATCGCCGCCAACCTAGAAGAGATAATACGAGTCTAGGCCGATCGCGCTGCCGCCGCAAGAGCCAATTCTAAGCCATGAATTGCTTTCTATTAATAACCACAGGGGATTCTTCTAGGACCTAGAAAAACGTCGACATTAATGGGGCTAGGGAGAGAGAAAGGGCGTGGATGTTGTTAACGCAAGTAATAAGAGTTGTTAAAAGTGGCGGCCTCGGGATCAAAGTTGTACCTCAATTGTATGTATCAAGTGTATTGTATAGATAAGTATTACAGTACGACTATGCGGCTTAGCAAGGCCTTTTAGAACCCCTTTTTTGAGTACCCAAGGCCCTTACGAAGCCTATTACCTTGGGTTAAGCACCATGGTCGCCACCCCTAGGCGACGAGATCCCCCCCCTGGGGCGGTTTATCAGCGTCAGCCAGCGTCTTGGGAGCCGTTTTTGCGGAGTCTGGACGCGATGTCGTTTGGCTCTCCTCCGTGTGGATGTCGAATGATGGGCCCCCGGGTTCGTCTCCATCGCCTGGGCTTATTATGTGTTACCCCATGCATGTCTGTAAAGTGAGGGCGGTCTAACCAACTCGATGTAATTATCTTGCAAGTTGGAACAAACAATCACCAGGTCTGCGTGACACGACAACATTGAGGCCATTCTTCCGCAAGGTGTAGGCGGCGCTGTCTATGAGACTGCGGGGCTCTCGTCGCCGCGAAAGTTCCCTTTAAGAGATCTACCGTCCATCTGGTAAATCTGGTAGAATACTATACAAGTTTTGGGGGAGCAATTCCTTCTCATCGAGTCTTGAATTAGTTAACGGGTTGCTCACATTATCGGGGGATCAAGCCGCACTCTTCAATGGGTATTACTTGGAGCCGTCCCCTTATATATCGGCGCAGACTGATGATTCCAATCCATCACTTTGTCGGACTTCAGGCGGCCCACATTCATCAAGTTTTTTTGTTGTTGTCGATTTCTGGAACCGAAGCGACAGAGAGGGTCAAGAGACATGCGATGATGAGTTGCATGCGTGCATTTCCGTAGTTCCGTTAATCCGTAAACCCGTCGCTCCCCGAGGGATTGCCGGAAGACCGAATGTGGGGTTGAACTGCCCACTCTACTAATGTTGTGCGGTCGTACGTGTTGATTACTAGACGCGAGCAACATACCTTGTAGAGTGAGGAACACGACGAACGACACGTGAGACGGTTTTCAGCACAGAGCTTCTACAAATTAAGGGGAGAAACCGGTTACAGTACACAAACAATGATCCTTGTCCCGGCACTGCCGAGATACTCTGGAGAAGTCCCGCCACTATCCAGGGCCGGGCCCGGAGACCGGGGGATCGGAGTGGTTCCTGCAGGAAAATGCCGAAGTAAAAAGTCCAAGCCAAAGTCTTCATCTATGGGGTCCGGGATCATCATCAATCACCTGCTGTCTCATTGGCCAGTCAAGTTTCTCTTTCTCTTTCTCTCCCTCCCTCCCTCTCTTCCTCTCTTCCTCTCTTCCTCTCTTCCTCTCTCTTTCCATCTGCCCATCTATCTCTCCAGTGATGTGGTCATGACGATGAAGAACAACTCCACTTCAGTCAGCGCTGATGATTGCGGCGGGGGCAATCTAAGAGACTTCCTGTCCAAGGCGGAGCTAGAACCGGCCAAGGAAAACAGGCAATAATACTAATATCCATCACCGCCCGAGCCCACAACCTTGGAAAACGAGGACGAAACCCCCCCCCACCTCTGAGGAAACCGGTCTGGTCAAATGCAAAGCCGAAGCCGCGAACGAACGTCACGGAGCGCGAAAGCATGGCCCCTACGATCCATGCTCCACGATCCATGCTCCACGCGATACTAGTGATTCCGGGTTCTGGACGCCCCTATGACGGCACGGCATGTCCAATACACCACCCTTTTTTGCTGGGCCACAACAGGGGGGGGGGAAAAGTCTGAATCATCCAAGAGCCTGCCTGCCCTGCTGCCATTGGGTCCTTTCGGCATTTGCGCGATGGAGCGCGCTGCGCACTCGTCCGTTGGGGCGGATCTCACATCAGAACCAGTCATTCGGTGGTCAGCATCCATCCTTCATCCCTCCCTCCCAGTAAGCCCACGAACCCACAAACGGATTCCACTGCTTAGAAGGGGCTTTCGGCTAAATCTTCCCAGGTCCGTCATGCCGGCGGATGAGAGGAGTCTTGGGACGCGAGCTTACAGTACCGGTAGATGCGATGCGACTCTGACCGTTCTCTTCCGACGGTGGCTATATAAGCCAGCTCGGGAAGCTCGGCCTGTGCCCAAAAATTTGCAAGAATCTGGCAAAGTGAGAGAACAAACCATCCAAGACGGTGCGGGCTTCTTCTTCTTCATCTTGTTGTTCAACCTTGATCTACATCTCCGCCATGCATTCCTTCACGTTGGCGGCGGCCCTCACGGCCACGGCCAGCCTGGCGAGCGCATCCTCGGTGCTCCTCCGCGGCGGCACCATCGTCGCCTTTGACGGGGCGACCAACGCCCTCAACGTGGTCCGCAACGGCTCGCTCCTCATCACGGACGACCGCATCACGTCCATCTTGACGGCGGACCAGCCCCTGCCCCGGACGACCAACGACACCGAGGTGGTGGACGCGACGGGCAAGATCATCACGCCGGGTTTCGTCGACACGCACCGCCACGGGTGGCAGACGGCCTTCAAGACCATCGCCTCCAACACGTCGCTGGCCGAGTACTTTAGCCGCTACGGCGAGTACGCCGCCGCCGGCCTGCTGAGCGCCGACGACGTCTACATCGGCCAGCTCGCCGGCCTGTACGAGGCGCTCAACGCCGGCGTCACCACCACGCTGGACCACGCCCACCACACCTGGTCCGACGAGACCTCCGAGGCCGGGCTGCGGGGGAGCATCGACAGCGGCGCCCGCGTCTTCTGGTCGTACGCCTTCCACAACGTCACCAACTACACCGTCTCGGACCAGCTCGTGAACTTTAGGGACATGGCCACCCGGGCCGAGTTCGACGGCACCCCGACCAGCCTGGGCATCGCCTGCGACTTCTTCGGCCCGGACCCCGTCCTCGCCGATGTCAACGCCGTCCTCGACCTCGCCAAGGAGTTCAACGTCTCCGTCATCACGACGCACAGCCTGCAGGGGCCATGGGGATGTAAGTCTTGATATCTTTTTTTTCTTTTGGCTCCCCCCTGGACCTCGAAGTCTGTTGTTTTGCAAGTGATTTTTGCTGACATTTCTTCTCTTTTTTCTTTAAAAAAAAAAGACTCAAATAGTCCCGAGGACCTCCACGCCATCGGTGCGCTCAACATCAGCATCCCCATCGTCTTCTCCCACGCCTCGTTCCTGACGTACCGAGGGGCCTCCCTCCTCCGGTCGACGAACCAGTACATCTCCATCACGCCCGAGTCGGAGATGCACTACGGGCACACGCACCCGCACAGCCACCTGGTGCAGGACCAGGGCTCCCTGGGGGTCGACACGCACTTCACCTTCTCGACCGACATCCTGACGCAGGCCCGCCTCTGGCTGCAGAGCACCCGCCGGCTGCTCTACCAGCAGGTGCTCCAGCACTGGCGCGTGCCGACCAGCACGCCCATGACGGCCGACCAGGCCTTCCTGCTGGCCACGCGCAACGGCGGCCTCGCCCTGCGCCGGCCCGACCTGGGCGTCATCGCCGAGGGCGCCAAGGCCGACGTCGTCGTCTGGGACGGCGGCAGCCCCGCGCTGCTCGGCTGGGTCGACCCCGTGGCCGCCGTCATCCTGCACGCCAGCGTCGGCGACGTCGAGCACGTGCTCGTCGACGGCCGGTTCGTCAAGCGCGACCGCGCCCTCGTGGCCCCGGGCTACGCGGACGTCCGCACGCGCTTCCTGGACAGCGCGCGCCGGATCCAGCAGACGTGGAGGGACATGCCGTTCCCCGTCCTCGAGGGGGACTTCAGCGGGTCGGGCGCGCCGTACGAGGCGCCCCTGTCGGTCGACGTCCTGGCCGGCGACGAGACCGGATACGGCGCCATTCACGTGTAGATGATGATGAAGGTGGGGGAGTTTCGGAACAAGTCGCTGGAACTTGAAGTCTTTTTTTTTCCTTCTCTTCAATTTCGCTCCCTTCCTAAGCTTCATCGATGTTCTCGGATAGAAGATGAAGCGTAACAGTTTAGAAAGACAGGTATTTTACCTTTTAAGAACTATAGTCTATTGGTGATCGGGGGATAGTTAAAGGCAATATTAGAATTAATTCACTCGAGACATGAGAATAACGCCAGCGTTGCATGGATCTGTTAGGGCTTTCGTCTTTCTCGTCTCTTCATCCTAAGTGGTATCCTACCTCTACATGTTTGGGATGATTCGAAGCACCGACCACTCACAGAGTTAACGTTGTTTTAGTTCCAAGTCTGAGTGTTCGATATTCCATACATTCCTAGCCAGCACTCTTTCAGAGAATGCAGCTTACTGCCCAATTCGTTTGTTGTATTACAGACATGCGGCACCCCTATAATCACTGCTGAATCATAATCACGTTCCATCTCTTGATCTTGAATAGGGCACATATCGGGAGGTCTCGTGGGCAAATAGGCAGATGCCAGTTGGTTGTCGTAACTCTCATTAACACCAAACCCTGTCCGGCCTTCGGAAATTATAACCGTTCGGCATTTAAACTCGACGGGGGGTGTTCGGCCACAGTTGTGGGTCCGATACCGGCCGGCGCCACAGTTTCCGAGCTGAGTCAAACAAGCCACTCGGAAAACGTTGCATGGGCTTCTCACTCACTCACTCACTCACAGACACTCACTCACAGTGTGTTATTGAAACTCACCCATCCAGCCCAAACCAACTCACATACACACAACTTTTCCAACATGGCGCCTACTCTCGAGTCCAGCAAGATCGCCTTCATCGGTACGTGGTCACAACAGCAATGACAATAACCAAAGCAACAACAAACACACCATCTTCCATGATTCATCCGTGCCCCTCACTCACTCTCTCTCTCTCGCTCTCTCTCCACAACTCTTTTGTAGAATTCACACTAAACGCGGGGTAAAATCGTGCCAGGCGGCGGCAATATGGCCGCGGCCATCATCGGAGGCCTGGTCGCCAAGGGCATCGATAAGCAGAACGTCACCGTCGCGGAGCCGTGGGACGTGAACCGCGACAAGATGGCCGCCCTCGGCGTCCGGACGACCACCTCCAACGCCGAGGCCTTTGCCGGCGCCGACATCGCCATCCTGGCCGTCAAGCCCCAGGTCGCCAAGGCCGTCTGCAACGAGCTCGCCGCCGCCGCCTCCGCCTCCGTCGTCCCCGTCGTCGTCTCCATCGCCGCCGGCATCACCCTCGAGGCCCTGCAGAAGTGGCTGGCCCTCGACGACGGCCGCACGCCCCACGTCGTCCGCGTCATGCCCAACACCCCCGCCCTCGTCGGCGAGGGCGCCTCGGGCCTGTTCGCCGGCTCCGACGTCACCGACGACGAGAAGAAGCTGACCGAGGCGCTCATGGCGAGCGTCAGCAAGGCCACCGAGTGGGTCGACAAGGAGGAGCTGATTGACGTCGTCACCGGGTTGTCGGGTACGTCAGCATACCCCTTGTATAGAGTCGGGGAGAGAGAGAGGGGGGGCGTGACAAAAAGAGAAGAAAAGGGGGAGGGAGGTGGTGGTCTCGATACATGCTAACCAGCCCCCTTTTTGTTGCAGGGTCCGGACCCGCCTACTTCTTCGCCATGGTCGAGCACCTCATCTCCAGCGCCGTCGGCCTCGGCCTCTCGCCCGACCAGGCGAAGCGCCTGGCCGCCCAGACCTGCCTCGGCGCCGGCAAGATGCTCGTCGAGTCGCCCGAGGCGCCCGGCCAGCTGCGCAAGAACGTCACCAGCCCCAACGGCACGACGCACGCCGCGCTGCAGAGCTTCGAGGCCTCCGGCTTCCAGGACATCGTCGACAAGGCCGTCAAGGCCGCGACGTCCCGCGGCGAGGAGCTCGGGAAGACCCTGGGCAACCAGTGATGGATTTCTTCCATCGGCCGTTGGTCCAGCGGGGTAAAGATCTGGGGGATTCCAACGATATGTCGCCTGGAGATTTGGGAAAACAAAGAGCAAAAAGTAAAATTAAGTAAAAATGGCATCAAAATGGAAGTGCATGAATTCGACGATAATTATGGCTTTCAGAAAGTTTCGCCTAGACTTGACATGATGATATCGAAGCGTCTGCAACTTGACTGACATCAATCACCCTCCAACAAGTCATCGTCTGCTGCATACAGATAACACACACATCACCAGACTTATCAATGCCGTAACAAGACTGAACAGTGTTCACCGCTCGACTCGCCGTGGACTGCCCTCAGTGCTGTCGCAAACAGGACATCCACTTCGCCGTCCCGGCCCCCGTCTAGAGTCTCGACAACCAGCGCCTGGCTGGCCGTGCCTCGTTCGAGTCCAACGCCGTCGGCGATCTGATGCTTGCAGAGCAGAAACGCCCGCCCGTCTGCGACGGCTTGCCTGAAGCCGTGGATAGTATCAGCTTCCTCGTCGGCGCCGACCAGCACCTCACACCACAAGTCGCAGTCCCGGTCGCCCAGGAACAGCCGCATCGCACGACTCCCTTTTCCCAACACGAGCTCGGTGAGGCTCGCGATTCGCTCCCGATACCACGTTCCCCGCAGTCCTCCGTCTTCCCACGTCATGTCGCCGTGGACCGTCCCCTCGAGCCCGGCCAGCCGGGACGGCGCCCACCGCGGACTGACTTTCAGCCTCTTCGCCCCATACATCGCGACCAAGCGGGACGCGTCTCGACGGCGGTGCTGGTAGATGGCCTGCATGCCCGGCGCCGACGTCTTCCACGCCGGGTCCCACGGCAGGTCCACCAACGCGAAGAGAGAGCGCGCGTAGTCGATCTCGTACGTCGACTGCCGCGTCGCCGACGCAAACGAGATGTCGGTGAGGGAAAGGCCGGTTTCGTCGACGTGTCGCAAGCTGGCCATGGAAAGGTACAAAGAGTAGAACCTGCTCAGCCCGGGAGGGCCTCCTCGGCGTGACGCGTCGTCGTATTCGACAAGTTGGCAGAGATTCTCGACGATTTCGTCCCAGGCGTAGATCCGGTCGGCGGTCACGACGAGGGCCTTCTTTGCCAGCCGGATCTCCTGGTACGTCCATGCCCTCGAGATCCACGCCCCGCAGACGAGCCCGACGGCGACGTCGACCGACGAGGCGCCGTGCATCTGCAGCACCAGGGCATCGAGGACGACGACGGCAGTGGCCCCTTGGTAGACCTGCGGGAGGGTGTTGATGACCTTCACCTGCAGCTCCTTCTCCTCCGGGCTCAGGTTGAGGCCCTCCTGGTCGGCGTTCGGGACGGCGAGGACGTCCAGCCAGATCCATTCGGCCCCCGTGCTCGCGAGGGCTTCAAAGACCCTCGTCAAGTGCTGGCGGGCGAGGCCGCGGCCTTGGGGGTCGGCCCGGATGCCCTCCCCCCAGACGTGGGAGACGGCGAAGTAACCATCGCCGCAGAGCCCCCACTGGAACCTTTTGTTCACGCACAGCGCTTTCCTCTCCTCGACGGCCTGTCGCACGAGTCCCAGCGGTGGCCTGACCCAAGCCGAAGGCAGCCAGGACCCGAGATAACGCCCAATCGAGGTCTCACTCTCGTCGGGGCCGGGACTGGCGTAGCTCAGCGGGCAGTGGCCGATACGAGGTCTCTTGATCTTGGACAAGACGCTCTCGACTGCGGATGCCGACCAGCCTCTCAGCTCGTTGAGGGCGCATTCCTGAGATGTTTTGGGGCTCATGCCATGTCTCATGAGGATCTCCTTGACCCTCGAACTCGAAAGGGAACCATTGACAACCATCTCCGGGATTGAATTGGCTAAATTTGCGGGAGTTGGGTGTTGTTAGTTCGTGTCCCAAGTAATTATCACAGTGATCAGAACGAGTTGGCCATCGTTGGCCACCTCACAGGATCTCGCTCGGTGATATATATAATGTTCTCCACCAAAAATGATTGCGAATGGGCATCGCATCCTCTCCAGGCCTAGCTCGCATCACCGTTTCTGGCCCTGCTTCCAAGGCGGCTCGGAACCGAGACCATTGTCTGCGACTCTGCATCTTGCTGGGATCTCTTCTCAGTAGCCGCCCCCCCGACGACATTCTGGGTTAGCTTCCGTTCCCCATTATTTCTGCCTGCACCTATCTCAGTCGTCGCCTGATGGCCGATGTCACGCCAGCCGGGGGGTCTACCTCCCTTGACGTGGTGACGCGCGCCAAACGTTGGATCCTTGAACGAGAGTGCCCGGCAGATGGCTCCCAGAACGATTCCTCGGCCCCCTCTGGTATCGTCGACCACAACCATGACCACCGACGAGGGCCAGTCCAGCCTTCGGCTACAGGAGGTGCTGCAGCGTCATGGCATCGGGTCCCGCAGGGCAATCGTTGCGGCCAACACCAATCTCCGCCTCTGGGAGCCCGCCGACGTGGATGCCGTCCTCCAACAAGTCAGGCTTCGAGGCCTCAACCACAACCCGTGCGGGCGGGAGTTCAATCGATACCGCGGTCTCGGCCTCGGGGCCAAGGTCTTCATGTACTCTTGCATCGGCGGCGGCTTCGCGCTGGCGGTCCCCATCTATCTCGTTCACTCGACCATCCGGATGTTCAAGCAGCGGTCCGTCTCACTCTCCGTGTTCCGCCACACGTGGAACGAATACGGACTCACGGCGCTGCTCACCCTCGGGTCAGACTTTGACCGGTATATCAAGGCCCCTCTCGGCTTGGTGCGGCAGTCGGTCAAGCAGCAAGCGGCGCTCTGCGTCGACCGCAACGGGGACTTCAAGGTGATGACCGACGGGTACTCCGTCATGTCCCACGTGTGGGAGGAGACCATGGGCTGGAACAGCCCCGAGGGATTCGGCAAGGTCGACTTGAGCCTGCGAAGAAAGGGAATCCACAAGGCGCATTTCCGCAAGTTCTTCGACCGGTGCGGCGCGACGTGGCTCTGGGTGGACGTGCTCGCCATGCCCGAGGTCCTCGAGGACATGAGCCCGCAGCAGCAAAGCGAGACGGAAGCCCTGCGCGTCGGAGTGATCAACAACCTCCACAGCATATACCGGAGAGCGGACAGGGTCGTCGTGCTGGACAGCCTGGCACTGCAGCTCAGAACCGGTAGCTTGGTCGACGTGGCCGTCGTCCTCTGTCTCGGCCGCTGGGTCACGAGGATGTGGACCCTCGCCGAGGTCCGGCTGGGCCGAAGGGTTCTGGTCAAGACCGAGGACGGCGAGGTCGATCTCGACGACGTCATCGGCCTGTTGGAAGGGGAGGTCCTGGGTCCCGACCATCGGTACGCCGGGCTCGCAAGGACTCTGTCGGCTAAACGTGGTGAAACGTCGCCGAGGGCGACGACCTACAAGCTCGCAGATCTGGTCGCGGCTTACAGATTTGCGCAGACGGGAGAGGCCATCGACGAAATCCGGGCAGTGTATCCTTTGCTTGGCCTCGAGTGGGAAGCTGAATGGGGACAGACAGACGGGATTTTGCACTTGAAAGAGGCGTTGCCGGCTGAGTCGGAGGCTTTTGCTGCCCTCTGCGAGGAAAGGAGGCTACCTAATCCTTTCTCTTCGGTGTAGGTAGACATGATGAGAGGCTCAGCGTATGCAATCACCACTGTTTTCGAAGAAATGCTTGGCCTTTGTTTTCCTCTGGTTTTGAACCTTGTAAGAAGCATCAACCACTGAAACAAGAGCTTAATTACTTGAATTTACTCCAAAAGCAGACTCCATGTGCAGGTGAGGGAGGAGTCATATATCTCCTTTGCTGTCCCAAACGTCTTGTCTCTGGACTGTATATCATATACAAAACATCAATCGTCTCTATCAAAACCTCTCGCAAGGTTTATGGCAGGTGTGATGGATCTTGAGCGTAACCATGTGGTGGTTATCCCTATATGTACGGTTCCCGAGGGCACCCATCGTCACACTCTGCCCAGGTCATCGCGAAGACCCCTTTGCGCCCTAATTAGCGGTTTGGCGATGTTCTCTGATAATCAAAGCAGTTCCAAAAGGATCTCTTAATTCACAGCAGTCTGTTTACAAAAGCTGGTTCCGAATGTGTTGATCGGTTCTGGTAGACTCAGTGCTGTATGGGTGTTTGTTTATTTGACGATAAACTTCATTGGCTGCTCATTTTTGTAAGTCGTAAAATCTGGATGCTTAGTGCATCCGGACGTCATTTCGAGCATTCTACATCCCCAAGGGACCTAGCGAAGTTGATGCTAGTAGCTTACACCAATTAGAATGTCAATGAAGTTCACGGGCAAGCATCGAAGTGAACTACGCAGCAACAGCTGCATGCCACCAAGATATGAACTAATAACCTATGCAAAAGAGGAACATCTTTCGACGAAGAAGAATTGTCGATTGTCCCAGGGAAAGTGGCTCATCTTTTGTTACTTTGTGCTTGAATTCATCGCTGATTGTTATACACTCCCCGTCTAAGACTATTTTATGCATCACCAACAGCCCCCGAATACCTATGCTTGTCTCCGCCAAAACGCCACGACCTCGTCCAACTCGGGCCTGTCGTTCGGGTCCCTCTCGATGCACCGCATCACCATGTCCTTCCACTTCTCCGGGACGTCCCTCGCCGCCGCCGTCCACCGGGCCCGGTCGGCGGACTGCTCGACCTGCTCCAGCAGCATCCACATGGTCCTGCCGAGGCTGAAGACCTCGGCCAGCTCCGCGGCCCGCGGGCACGTCGTCTTCCACGCCGGGAGCACGTTCCAGTCCGGGAACCCCCACTTCTGGTTCCTGCGCGGCGGCCCGCCGCCAACGTGCGGCGTGTAGATGATCCTCGGCCTGCCGCCGTCGTCGTTGTCGTCGACGGCGGTGGCGGTGGCGGGGCGCGACTCCTCCTCGGCGTCCTGGTCGACGGTGATCTCGGGCGGGTGGGTGAACATGGAGAAGCCGCTCTGCTCCCAGTCGATGAGGCGCAGGTTGTCGTCGTCGTCGACGAGGATGTTGCCGGGCTTGAGGTCCATGTGGAAGCTCCCGGCGACCTGGTGCGTGTGCTGGATGGCCAGGGCCATCTGGTAGCACCACCTGGCCTTGAGCCTGGCCGGGAGGCGCCGGCCCGCCCTGTTGGCGCGCATGATCTGCTCGTCGAGCGAGTCCTTGTCCATGGCGGGCTGCAGGAAGCCGCATATGCGGTGCATGCCGTCGCAGTCCTGCACGACGACGAGAGTCCCGGGACAGGGCATGATGTTGGGGTGGGGCGGCAGGGCGTGCAGGGTGCGGATCTCGTGGAGGAGCGTCTTCTCCTGGTGTTCCCTGAAGTCTCTGCCGTCCCTCTTGTAACTCTCAAAGTCGATGCCCTTGAAGACGAACCTCGACGTCGGGCAGATGCCCGAGGACCTCCTCGTGACCACCCTCGCGCCCGTCTTCCCCGGTAGCGAGCCGATGGTTGTGAGGTCGGCCATGTCCACGGTCTCGAACCTCGCGGGTCGCCCATTCTTGCCGATGCTGGAGACGAACTTGTCAAGAGGCGTGAGCTGATGGATGTATTCCTCCCGAGCAGACCACCTCCTCGGTGCTCGGGTTACGTTTTCTCTCGCCATGGCCTTTTCTTGTTTTCTTTCCTCTGCGGTTTGGTTTGATTTTGGGTTTGGCCCTTGTCGGAGTTTTCTTGCGTACGGAGGGGGGGTGGGAGGGCCCGGAGGGGGGGAAACTGTGTTGCTTTCAAGAACAAAACGTCGAGAACCCAGGGCAATAAAAACGGTGACTCTTTATCTAGTTCGCTCGAGAGACAGTTAATAACTCAAGCCGCTGAGCTCTGGCTTTTTGGATCAAGTTCGTGAGTAGCAAACGGTCGGGCATGTGGCTACCCGGGGGCAGTGAATTACCTTCCAAACCATGATCAGCAACTCTGATTGGGTGTCAAGCAGAGGCCCGCAGCGTCCAAGAGAAGTGCCGTCCCATCAGAGAACACCATGTCAGGCCCTCTTTCTTTTCTTCTTCTGCCGG
>PJEX01000026.1:69814-84898 GCA_005350895.1 Colletotrichum tanaceti
CCCCCCCCCCCCCCCCCCCTCTCCCCACCATGACCGGCTTCACAGCACAACACAAGCAGAGTCCCTTGCAGGACCTCTTCCACATCATCACCATGTTGCCCACGACAATCCGCTCCCCGCCTTCTCTCGAGGACTTTATCCCCATCGAGGAGCACCAGGCACAAACCCCCGAGACCTTCTTTGGCGGAAAGCCCGTCCTGCACTTCCACCTCGACGGCGCAAAGGCTTGGATCCCGGCTTCGCAGAAGGGCAGCTTGGCCGTCTTCCCTGCGGATGTTGCGACCACCGCCTCTGCCCCCGAGGGTGCCACGTTGAGGGAGCTCTCCGAGGAGCTGGTTGAGCAGCTGGTTTCCGTCTTTGTCACCTCGGAGTAAGCTCGCCCTCCCCGTCGTTCACCCCCTTCCGAAGCCTCTTTCGATGCCTCCCGCTGACACACCCCTTCGCACAGGAACTTCACCGTCTTCTCCACTGCACAAGGTGCGGGTGTCGAGATTCCCTATCCCTCCATCTCCATCCACGCGGTAAAGCAAGTCGGCACCACCGCCGAGGGAACCCCTCTCCAAGCCATCTGGATGCAGCTGCAGCTCGCCGACGGCGGCGACGGCGACGACGACTTCGAGACGATCGACCTGACCCTTGTCCCCGCCCTCACGGCCGGCAGCCCCCAGGCCGATGTCCAGAAGTTCTACGACGCCATCTCGGCTTGCTCCGACCTGCACCCCGACCCTGTCGACGAGGAGGACGACGACGAGGACGGCCGCATCGTCTTCGAGGGCGACCGCGAGCACGAGCCCGTCGAGGGCTATACCGGAGTCCTGTACGGCGCCCACGACGGCGGCCTGCCCCCCGCGTTCCCAGGTAGCGGCGGCTGGATCACGGCGGAGAACGTGCACGAGCACTTTGATGCCGACGGCAACTGGATCGGCCAGAACGGCACCGAGGAGGATGGGGAGGCGGATGCGGAAGGAGGCGAGCTGGGCGAGGGTGCCGGGCGTGTCCGAGGACACGATGAGCTCAATGACGGCGTGAACGGTCACGACGATCCCGACAACAAGCGTCCGCGCGTGGGCGAGTCATGACCTGTGTAGACGGGACAGTGGGCGTAGAAAGAGAGAAGGAAAGAAAAAAAGAACTGACGAGGAACGACTTGATACCATGGATAGGGCCCGGGTTCAATACAATACCGAGGTAGGGAGAGGCACCGCGTTTTCAGCTGCTCACCTCTTCAGAGACCCTCCATCACATACGTTGTGGATTGTGAGGCGCCGACGGGCCTTCGACCAGCTGCTCCCCTCACGCCTGTCTGAAGACATGCTCTGTATGATATGAGTGATTGTGACATCTGTCAGGTGGCTAATGATCTACTAGATATTACAATGACGCCGTACTCGACTTACAAGAGCCCTCGGCCCAAAAGACACTAACCCGCTAATTGCAGCATCTCGAATCGTTAAAGTGTTACCATGGGACAAAGAAAAACAGAAGGGGAAAAAAAGGTATGAGAGGAAGACTCAAATCCTCGTGCTCGGACTGTGCCTATTGGTTCCAGCAGCCGCAGAACTCTTTGGAGAGCTCAGTAAACGAGCGTCTTTGCGGTACAAGTCCAACACGGCGGTGCTGTCATAAACACCGTTGCGTTTGCTGGTCTTCTCCAGGTATTTCTCATCCTCCCCGTCGATATGAGCGGTTCTCCGCCGCGCGGCACTGCCTGTCGCCGCCTCCGTCTCCGCCGGTGAGCCTCCCCTCCCAGCGGCCCTCCTGGGTGTCAGGACGAGAGGTCGTGGACCCCTGACCAGCGAGCTCTCTCTCGCCTCCGCCTCCTTCTCCTCGACGGCCACCCGCAGCGAATCGAGGTGCTTGTTCGCCCCCGGCCGCCCCTTGAGTACGGCGATGGAGTTCCTGGCTGACCGGATGGAAGACCGCGCGCTCCTCCTCGACTTCGGACTCGCGCCCAGGGAGAGGTAGTTCTGTCGGCCCATCTTGCTCACGCGGCTGTTGCTCCTGTCCGGGCTGAAGCCGCCGCCGCGCAGGTTCGGTAGCGTCGGGCTCTCCGGGTCCGAGACGGAGGAGCCGGCGCTAAAGGTGCTCATCTGACTGTTCATCCGTCGGAGCTGCGCCACGGTCGACTGGAGCCCCATGACGGCGAAGTCCCTGTGAGACGAGTTCCGCCTGGGCGAGGCCATCGGCTTCAGCACGATGGAAGGGCAGTCGGAGCTGGAGAGCACGCGGGTCTCCTTGATCTGCGGCTGTCGGGAGAGCGCGCGGTCTCGGATCGGACTGGCCATGCCGCGTTTCTTGTACCGCCCGGGCGTGGGAGACCCGGTCGAGAGGTTGGGGCTGGGCAGAGGCCTCCGTGTCGGCGAGGTCGGTGTACGGGACCCTGAGCCGCTGCGTACTGTCGGAGGTGTGCGGCCGCGCGGTAGCGATTCCGGGCTACCCATCACCACGGCTTCGCGGTCCGGCGACCCCTGGCCCGGCATCAGGTTCAGAGGCGGCGGCAGGACGGTGCCCTTCTGGCCGAACGTCAGCCTGTTGTTGTTGTTGGTGTTGTTGTTGGTGTTGCTGGGCTTTGGCGGTCGGCCGTTGTCCTCGGGAGACGTGCCCGGGGTGGCCTGCATGCTGCCGACGCTCGTGCTCGAGACGAGGAACACTGGCTTCATTGACGCGACACTCTTGGGCTGGACAGTCTCGGGAGACGGGGCCATGTCGGACGGGTACATGATGAGCGCCTCATGCGTCTGGCTCTGGCCGGCGGCGACGCTGCCGCGCTTCACCACGTCCAGCGGCCTCGGCACCGGCGAGTTGCTGGTGGACCTCGAGTGGAAGGGCGCGTAGACGATCGTCTCCTTCACCACGTCCTGCACGGGCGGCGTGAGGCGTCGCAGCGGCGGCAGACTGGACGACTGGCGTTTCGGGCTCCTCAGGGGCACTTCCGGCGGCCCCGACGTCACGAACGGGTCGCATATTTGCGTATCGATGACGAGGCCTTTTGGTTTCCGGCCGCGGACGATGCCCTCGGGCTTTCTCGTGCCGCCCGTCTTGCTGTCGTTCTCCGGTTCGTTGACGCTGTACAGGGTCGAGAGCGACGATGAGGCGTCGCTGCCGGGCGACTCTACCGACTCGCCGTTCTCGCTGGGCTTCGTCGGGGAGTTTCCGTCCGACCGCCGGCTCGGGCTCGATAGGCCCGTGGGCTGGGTGTGCTCGACCTCGGGGGTCGTCTCGCCAAACAAGCTGTCTGCGTCGGAGTTGGCCGAACACTGCGAGACACTCCGCTTGTGTTGGTGCGCCGGGGTCGCCGCGAGCATCGGGACGGCGACCATACGCTTCGACGGACTGGGCGTGCGGGCCACAGGGCGTTGGGCATCCGCGTCCAGCGCGTGGCCGACGTGGGTGATGATCTGGTTCTTCAACGGGGACTGCGACCTGGCCGTCGACTGGTTCTTGGCCGGCGAGAGGGACCTGATGGACGACCGGGCCTTGGCTGGAGAATGCGATTTGGTGGGTGACACCTGCTGGGCGGTCTTGATGCTCGATCCCGCCGACGCCGACGCCGACGCCGCCCGCTGCCGCGTCACCGGCCTGCTGTTGCTGGGCGTTCCGTTCTGCAGCCTCTCTTCCGTCGACCGCAGGATCTCGGCGAGGTCCGACTCGGTCGTCTTGTGCCGCAGCCGCTGCAACGGCACCGGACGCTGACCCGGAGGTCCCGGCGGCCCCGGCGGCGGCCCCTGCTGGAAGCTCTGCGGGTTCGGGGGCACGCCGCCTCTCGCGGCGGCGGCCAGTTTCTCGGCGAGCTCGTACGAGGCCGTCCGCGGCAACGGCATCCGCGGGGCGTGGCTTCGCTGCGCAGGCAGGCTGACGGGACGGGGTTGCTGGAGCGGGTAGTTGGTGTGGTCGTGCCGGAAGTCGCCGTCCTCCCTGTGCCCGTGGTGGCCGAACAGTTCCGGCAGCGTCGGCGTGCGGAGGATGAAGCTGTCCCGGATGCTCAGCCTCTTGCCGTCGTTCTGCACCCGCGGCCCGTGGATGGCGTCCTCGTCGATCCAGCTGTTGTTCCTCCGGATGTGGCCCCCGCGCTGGTACCCGCCAGCGTCTTCGTCATGGCCGCCGCCGCATGTCTTGCCCCGCGGCAATATGAGGGACGAGAGCGAGCGGTACGGCTTGCCCTGGATCTCGGCCATGTCGGCGTACGCCTCGCCGGGCTTCTGCTTCGTCAGGCGGCGCGGGCGCGGCAGCGGGCTGGGCGTGCGGATCGAGCCGCCTTCCGATTCGAGGTCGAGTCTGGCGCCCGGCGTCGCGGAGCGGGCGCGGGCGACGGAGCGGTGGCGACGGCCGGCGAGGGAGATGAGGAGGAAGGCGAGGCATATGAAGAGGAGCACGCCGCCTCCGATGGCGACGGCGAGGAGGATAGGCAACGTCATCCCGCCGCCGGCGCCGGCGCCGCTTCCTCCCTCTGAATCTTCGCGGGCGAGAAGGAACAGGCTCGACATGACACGACGACGGGGTAGATAGGAAGAAAAGAGGTTGGCTGGTCGTGATCCGGCGGCTAGCTGCCTCACGTTCGAGACGGCGATCGAGGCGGTATCCAAGTGACTAGGGCGGTATTCGGGGCTATGAGACCACGGCCAAGATCTCTCATGGTGTAAGGGGGGGGGGGAGCCGATGATGGTTCTCACTCGCAGTCGGCTTTTCCCCTGCTTCCTCCAGACTCTGGTGTAAGTGTTTCGCTGGGTGTGTGTGTGTGTGTGTGTTGGGTAAGAGATCGGAGTACGAGGAGGAGCTCGAGAGTATGGCAAAGGAGAGACGTCTCACAAGGCAGCTTGGTCAAGTGGTAAGTGTGTGTAGTGTGTAAACAGGACCGGAGAAGAATGGAAGCCAATACAGGAAACGTGGGACTAGAGTCAGGCGAAGGCCGAGAAGTGAGGCAGCAGCAGCAGCAGCAGCAGTAGCAGCACGGCCGTGGTAATATCACCAGACGCGAGATGAGCGGCGATTCCTAGCATGCGTACGAGACGGAAGGATGGCTGACCGGCCCCCATTGCCCATGAAGGGCCCTGCTCTCAACTACTTTTTTTTCCCTTACGCGACCCGCCTTCGCCCCGTGACGACTGACGATGGCTCTGAGTTTGTTTAGATGGCGGGTGGTCTCAGGTTAATCTGGCTGCGTGGAATGGGTTGCCATCTCCCCCCCGTCGCCCCAGGGAATTGCATTCCAACGGAAGGCCCAGAAAAGGGAGAGGGCCGCGTGCGTCCGCAGGCCAAGTTGCTCCTCTTTAATCTCCTCAAAGGATGTAGGGCCACTGGGGGGGGGCGGGAAGGAATATGGTACCAAAGGGGCGAGGGAACGTGATGTAATATGAATTTGCGGGCTGGGCGGGGGAGGGTGGAGGCGCGTGGCGAAGGACACTTGGGAATAGCCTCACCGGGGAAGGGGGGGTGGGGGGTTGGACTGGTCTGGCATGCGTACCGGGCTGTGTCATCAAAATGAGAGATGAAGTTGCGTTGCTGGCCAGGCCGGGGGGGGGGGTAGTGGTGGTGGTGGTGGTGGTGGTGAAGAGACCAGAACAATATTGTTACTTTATTATTGTCGCTTTACTACTTGACATTTCTGCCCCCCCCCCTCGGGAAAATCTGGTTCCTCTTCGTCTTCTCGAACCGGGGGGGAGGGGAAGGGAAGGGGCTGGGGTGTGTGGTCGGTCCATCAAGACTATTGACAGTGACAGCTGGAAATCTTTCATCCCTTGCATCCAGAGGGGGCGGTTGGAGTACTCCACGAGCTCTGACCTTCCTCCTTGACCGGTTAACCATTCCGGGTCCATCCTCCTCTCCCTCCCCCGCTTCCATCTCCATCTCAAACCCTCCCCGGGACAAATCTCCCTCCCCCCCTCGCCCCTCAAGTACGCGCAGGCCTGGGTACGCACTTGACCTCGTTGATCCTCAACGCCGCCGTGTCGTGGCTCCGGAGCTCGACCTTGACCTCGCCCTCGAACACGCCCAGGTCCTCGCCCGTCCACATGTCGTGCACGGCGTACCTCTTCCCGGCCTCCAGCCCCGGCACGTCCGCGAACGCGACCGCCTTCTCCTCTGTGCCGGCCAGCGTGTTGAGCACGAACACGTGCGTGCCCTCGACCGACTCGCCGGCCCAGAACTCGGCCGGGTGGGTCAAGTTCCACGCCCCGTCCGGGTTGACGCCCCACTTATACGGCTGCGCCGCGCCGGCGAACACCGGGTCCTGGTTGAACGCCACGAGCTCGCGGTTCGCCAGGACTGCCAGGATCTCGGGCCGAATGCCCTCGAGCTTCGTCCCGATGATTAGCGGGCTCTTGAGCGCCGCCCAGAACGCAAAGTGGCTCCGGCTCTCCTCGTACGTCAGGTTGCCGTTGCCGACCTCGAGCATGTCCCAGTCGCCGTGGCCCCAGAAGCCGTTGACGTCCGGCCCGCTCCAGAAGGCGGCGTGGTTGAGGATCGGCATCAGGCCCCACGACCACTGGTGCTGGCCGTACCACTCCGGGTAGATGTCCCCCCACATGCGCCAGCTGTGGCCCGTCTCGTTGCCCCAGGCCTCGACGTGCGCGTGGCCCCAGGCGCAGAGGGAGTACTGGATCGTGCGCTCCTGCGCGAGCAGCGCGTCGCGCATGAGCCGGTACCGCTCCGCCGTCACCGACGTCGACCAGTCGTACCCCGCCGGCGCGGGTTTGCCCGTCTTGGAGTTGACCGGGTCGCCGTTGTCCTGGTTCTCGTTGGGGGGCCCGCCGAGCCAGAGCTCGGGCACGTATTTCCAGTCGTCGAACCACTCCTTGGGCACGTTGCAGTTGTCGTATTTGAGGTCTACCGGTGGGGATGGTGTAAGCTCAGTAACGGTCCCGGTAATTAGGTGAACCCCAGGGAGTCGAAGCAAGGGGGTGATGTGAGAGAGGGATGAAGATGATGAGTGACCGTGCGGTGACCAACTTACAGTCGATTCCCCATTTAGCAAACGTCGCGGCGTCAATCTCCTCGTAGCCTAGCGATCCCTCGAATCCGCCGCAGGTGGATGTTCCTGTGATGATCATGTCAGAGCGGCGCCGCAAAACCAAACACTAGACCACACAGCATTCTCTCTTTCTCTCTTTCTCTCTTTCTCTCTCTCCCTTGCACACACACACACACACACACACACATGTTCATCATGATGTCGGTTGCGCAAAGAATCAACTCACCCGCGTCGCTGTAGATCCCGACCTTCAACCCCATGGCGTGGATGCGGTCCGCCACGTACTTGATCCCCCTCGGGAACTTGACCGCGTCCACCACGATCTCCTTGGTCGCGTTGTCCCGCCGCAGCACCTTGTCGCTCCAGCAGTCGTCGATGTTGACGTACTCGTACCCGAGGTCCTTGAGCCCGTAGTCCACCATGTGCTGCGCCACCGTCAGGAACACCGTCTCGTTGATGTCGCAGCCGTACTCGTTCCACGAGTTCCACCCCAGCGCGGGGAGGCGCCCCGTCGAGCCGTCGCGGCTCACGAGCGCCGCCGCCGTCCGCGCCAGGCCGAGGCCCGCGAGGGACGCCGGCAGAAGGTGCGCGGAGCGCATCGCGAAGAGGTCGGCGGGGATGGGTCTGTGGCAGGTCTGTTCAAAAGGGAGAGGGTTCGTCCCTGGTTATCACTGCCGTTTCTTTCCTTTTTTGTTTTTTTGTGGACTCTCGATTCCCGAAGTGGACTTGGCCGGCGGCTTGATAGAGAGACTGAGCCGGTGGGATGGGAATTTTCAAGGTTTGACGCCGGGATGGAGGGGGTTCATATAAACAAACGCATACCGGGTATGCATACGCATATACAACAACATTACCTTCATCCACCCCCAAGATCCCATCCCATCCGACAGCCGGCCCCTCAGTAGCATCGAGCCGGAAGTAGATGAAATGCAACCTACCCCAAGCTCATCCCAGTCCCACTGCTGGGCGTGGACCGACACACATGCGGTGGCGAGGCACAAGAGGACAGCGCTCGCCGCCACGTTCCCCTCACGACGCATCTTGTAGATCAGGCTCGCTCTCGCTCGTCCAACGTTCAAGGATCTTTCTTTGGCTTTGTCTTCCTGATAGAAATACCGTACATTCTCTCTATGGTTGCTCACGTTGGCCCTCGAATACTCCATGGGAAGATACCGGTATTGGCAAGTGACGGCTATCACAAATGGGAGGTGGAGAAGGAGAGTGAGGGAGAGAGAGAGAGAGGATCGACCAACAGGCTCAGAATTATCCGCCATGGGGGTCTAGGCTGTAGAACGTAAGTGAGGGGTCGAGTGGCCAGTCCCTTGATGTGAGGAGAACCCGCGCAAGGGGCAAAGGGCGGGATGCACGTCAATTGTTGGTGGCCAAGCTGCGGGCAACTTGCAAGGCGTGTCGTATCCAGGAGAAATGCAACGCCATGAGCGGCGAGGCCCCAGATGCGCGGAGGATCACCGTCCGAGGAAAGATGGGGTACACTTGCATGATGAGGGGGAAAAACCTGGAGCTTTCCAACCGTCGCCTTCTTCGTCTCCCGGCTCCCCCCTCTCCTCACCCCCCTACCCAACTTCCACCTCCTCCTCATCCGACCGATCGCCTTCGCCGCCGGGCCACTCCGGGCGCGGCCACACATCAGCTCATGTAACATTGGGCAAACAAACAAGATGGCCTTGTTGCCTTGGTGGACGGCACAACGGGCCCCCGGCCCCCGGTCCTCTCTCTCTCTCTCTCTCAACCTTGGAGGAGAAGGGCCTGACTCGAACCCGTCGGAATCGGGGTCGGCGTCTCCCGCTTCCATGGCGTCGGGAATGGCGCCGTGTGATTCGATCACCCTCGCAAACGGCATATGCAGGGTGTCAAACCCGCGTGGCCGATTGGCAAAGAAGTGGATTCATCCGCATGCGGTCTGTAGTTGGCGGCCAGCAACGCCGTCAATGCGGGGGACCGTTTGGCGGGGAAGTGGCGGAATATCCTCTCGGATGCTTGACCCAACGACATTGCCTACAAGTCAGCCGGAGGAGGGGAGAGCAGACAAGGAATTGGGCGAGAGTGCCACACTCGGATGGCGGCAGCCTGTGAAAGTGAGACGGATCGTGGTTGAAATAGCAGGTTATAGGTACGACATAATACAGATTACATGTCAGGATTTACGGCAACATCAACTAGCAGCACACAGGAATATAAACAAGACCCCCATCTCCGGGTGCTTACGTTCACACACGGA
Organism: Colletotrichum tanaceti; assembly: GCA_005350895.1. Taxonomy (NCBI): domain Eukaryota; kingdom Fungi; phylum Ascomycota; class Sordariomycetes; order Glomerellales; family Glomerellaceae; genus Colletotrichum; species Colletotrichum tanaceti. The sequence goes on from PJEX01000026.1 coordinate 79,021, forward strand.
CGAGAGAGCATGCAGTCGGAGGGCACTGGAGGGACAACGATTGGAACCGGCGACAATAACCTCGTTTCGACAAAAGGTATCTCAAAGTCAGACCTACAACGCCAAAGACATGTCGACGCATTCGATGCGAAGCAAATGCAGTTCCATCCCGACCACGCCTCACCTCACTCGATAACCACCTTGAAAAACAGAGAAAGCAAGAATCAACTCAACTTGATGATTTTGCCGCCAATGGTCACCATAAACTCATGAATCGGGCCATAACATGCCCGGACCTTGCTAGCTACCTCCAGAAAAGAAAAGAAAAAAGCGTGTCCGCTCTTAGAATGTCCATACAACATCAGTAGTGTCCTTGAGCAAGATGCGAGAGAACCAATGAGAAGCCAAATCGTCTCCTGTGTGTTGGGATCCCATTGGGGTAAAGAAAGAGGACGCCACATCCCGATGCGACGTCCCTTACAAACGTCCACAACCCCCCATGATCGCAACGCAAATGAAAAAGATGGAGCGTGATCAACTCCGAGAAATCGAAAAAGACACGCCTCATCTAAAAGTGATTGTTACGGTGCTGGTGAAGATGGCGCTTGGCGCGCAGCAGGGGCGGCTCAGTCGGCGTGACCGATACGGTCGTGGTCACGTCCTCGTACGCCGTCACGTACACTATCTCCTCCACCCAGCAGATGACGGAAACCGTGTTCCTGTTCGTGATATAATCGGTGGACACGCACGACTGGCTCTGCTGAGAGGAGCTGACAGGAGCAGACGTGATGATCGGCTCGATGATCGGCGTCGGGGTAGGTTCCGCAGCAGACTTAGGCTCGGGGACCGGGGACACCGCCTCAACGGAAGCGGAGCCATAGGGAATCTTGCCCGTCTCGAGGAAAACTTCGCCGGGGAGAGGGTTGGCCGTGGCCGTCTTGCCGGGCTTATAGGTGAGCGTCGGGACGGTGGGAGATGCGGTGGTAGACGAGCTGACAGGCGCATCATCACCCTCGGAGGAGCCGTCGCCATAGGTGATGCGGGCGTTGCCGGGGAGGATTGAGGCCGGACCAGTGATGTTGTCATCCACAATGGGGGCGGGGATCTTCATCTCACACTGCCTGGTGGCGGCTTGGTCTTGGAGATCGAAGATGGGGCAGTCCTCAATTCGGCCAGACAGGTTGGTGCACGTGTTGACGGCCGACTGGAGAAAGTCCTCGTCCCAGCCCGAAATGAAGTCACCGTGGTATCCGTAGCCCTGGGTGTCGCCGTTGGCAATGACGAAGCGACCGTTACGGTCCTTGAAGGCGTTGGTGTTCCAAATGACCTCGTACAGGAGATTGGGAACAGACGTCTTGAAACCTTCGGGGCAGGTTCCGTCGATGACCAGGTCGGGGTAAGCCATGTGGGACTTGTGGTCGTCCGTGTCAACGTCCTTGCCGTTCCAGCAAGACGGGAACATCATCTCGAAGCGGACGCCGTTAGCGCAATTGGCATCAAGGAAGGCCTTGTCGGGGAGGAAGTGGCGGTACAGGGTGCCCTCAGGGGCACGAGCGTAGTTAAGACAGTTGAAGCCAACGGCGCGCTGCTGGAGGATGGACTGCTCGGTCTGACCGAGGGCCGACCACAGAGACTTCTCTGGGTCAGGCTTGGACGGGTCTCCTGCAGTGTAATTGCGGCGGTTGGTGTTTCCAGCAATCATGCGGAATCCGGGGGGGAATGCCTTGATATCCTTTCCATTAAGAAGGTAGTACCTGAGACAGTCAGCCTCCAGTCAAGAGGGCGAACAATGAGTGGTGCAAGGGGAACATACGCAAGCAGTCCACCGACTTGGTTAACAAGCTCAAACTGACCAGTGGCTGAGTCCTGGAAGTACAGGGCTGGGTGCCAGTAGGCCGACTTGTCCTGCTTGACACGGCAAGAGGTGCAGTCACTAGCAACAAGATCGCCAAATGTCGAGATGGGAGAGATGGCTAGTCACGTTAGCTGATGATTCAAGAATAGAAAGAGCAGCTCAAGCCATCGAGAATATCTTGCGACAGCGCGACTTGACCAGTGAGAACTGTGAGTGAGTACTAACCGCTTGAGCCATGAAAGGCATGGGCATGGGGTGCAACTCCTCCAAAGGACATGAGGGGGTCGACTCGGGCCAAGCCGACACGGCCTGGACACTCCATGCGCCAGAAAGCATCAGCTCCAGCGGCAAAGAAGCCGACTGTGGCCAACAGGGTTGAGGTAGAGTACTTCATCTTTGGTGGTTGATGAAGCTGGCAGGTATGAGATGTGAGGGCTGATACAAAGACTGGGTATCAGGTATGAGAGTTGACTCAAAAGACCAGGCTGTCAAGGTCTAAAGGATGTATGTTAATCCAAGGCTCAAGTGAGCTGGAGGTGGAGAACGTTACCTGTAAGTGACTGAGACCAGGAGACTGTTTGGGGGTTTTAGAATGGGCCCGGGGTCCTAGAGAGTCTTCTAAATCCAGTGGGAATTTTGAACCAAAGGTTGAAGAACTGGGGATCTTGGAGTCAGTACTTGTTGCACAAAGAATGCTCATGAGGTTTCCGTTGAGGTGTGGGTGGTTAAAGGAAGCTTGTCAAACCGACCGGTAAGGAAATGGGTAAGGAGTTGAGAAGAAGAGGTGTGAAGAGGTAGGCTAGCCTCTGTCTTTAGACCTGGGGAAGGGCTGAAGGCAAGCGCAGCGCAGCAAAGGGCAGGAGCAACAGCTAAGCGAGAAGAAGCGAGAAGCTCAGGTGCCAGATCAAGGTGAGGCAGGCAGTGAGGCTGGTGATGGAAGGAGCAGGTGCGAACCCACTTACCGGACCTTCTCTCTTGGGGATTTCAACAACGGAGTTGGAGAGAGAGAGAGATGTAGAGTAATTCCTGGGCCGACTGGAAATGTTGCTTCCAAAGGTTGATTGTCTCTAGATGAGCATCTCTTTTTCTTCCTTTTGGGTTTCTGGTGGCAGGAAGTTCACTTGTGCTTGTGTGGGATTTCCAATAAGCGGTGTGTGGTTGAGAGGCCGGCAGAGGTTGGCGATGGTTTTGATGTTAGATATCAAAATTGGCCACCTGCCGGGATTTCGATTTGTTTCGTGTTCGATACGACTTTTGGTTTTGCAGTAACACAAAAGCCCTGTGGATTTCAACGTCGATGTCCAGGTTTGTTGCAACGTGTAGTTGGGGCAGCGACGAGGGTAGGCGCTTGCTGCCGATAAGACAGGTTGACAGAGCCTGGGATGTGTCGTCGATGACTGGCCGAAAGTCCGAATGAGTTGGTTCGCGGAAATCGCAGAAGGGTCTTCGTTTACGGTTATCGGGTAAAACGAGCCGGTTAATTCACGCGGGTCGACGTTGAGATATTGATACGTGACGGGGCTGTTTTGCGCCGTGATGCGATGAGGTTGTGGCCGGTGTAAGACGAAAGAGGTCGGCGGGGCGGGAACGGGTGGGCGCGAAAAGCGATGGAATACACACACCCTCGAAACAAGGCAGCGTCCAATCTGTGCGTTATTTTGATCGTCCAACGGCCGAGTCTTGATCAAGCAGAAAGAATAAAAACGTCAAGTCGAGAAACGTATGCGATCAACACATAGAGAGACGGGGGGAGTCCAAGAGAAAATGAATGTGCAGGTCCTCTGAGAAACTGGAAGCCAAGAAAGGAGCGGGATGCGCAAGCTTGGGATTCCTGTGTCGAGGTTGTTTGTTGTTGTAGTAGAAGAAAAAAGGAATGGCTGAGTGCCGACGACCTGGAAAAGGGAGAGGCCACGAGAGAGAGAGTGGGCGTGATGAACACAGAATTTGATAGAGAGAGTGACAGTCAAAAAATCCCGTTGAAGGTGACGAAAAAAGGGAAGAGAAAGAAACGAGGGGAGAAGGCAGGCGGTTGGAATGAAGGTGATGCAGAAAAGAAGGGCATCGAGACATGGAGGAAACGGGCGGCAGGTGGAGAGAGTGGCTACTAGTAGAGGATGTAGGTCATGGCATTTCTGGTGGTGGACATGGGGGCCGGGAACTCAAGGGGCGCGTGACAGGGGGGGTGACGGGGGGGGTGGGAAGAGGCATGGGTCGCGCCGACGAGCCATTTCGCAGTGCAAGTCAAGCGCCTTCCAACAAGTGCGCTTCCATCAAGGGCTACTAGGTAGTCTGACAGTTACACTACTCGAGCACGCTTCTGCACTAAGAGCATACTGTATCCGTAAGAAGCCACTCTTTTCCCCTCGATCGACGAGGATGGGAAATTATGGGAAACACCAAGGAAACCTCGTACCCTCTCTCGGTCGCCCAAGCATAACTCGCGCCTCGTGCCCATTGATCTCCATCCTTGGCCACCGGGGGGAAGGAAGAAGGAAGACGAGTCAACGGTGACGGGCATTGCGATGAGGCGAGATCGGCTGAAATGAGCTTTGTTCATCTTCCTCTGTGTTGAGTCTGGTTTATCGACGACGCTTGACCTTCAGTATGGTTTATTGACGACGATGGCGGCCAAGGCGGCCAATGAACCCCAAGAGAATGAACATGGAAGGAGGAACTACGTAGTAAGAATAAATGGCTTGTCGTACTCTCGCTCTTCCTCTCAAAATTGACGACCCGAACAAAAGGCTCTCTTTCTAGCCAAGGGTCCGGGATGAATGAAAACCTTGCCAGCATCATCCATCTACTCTGCCAGTGGTCGTCTGGTATTGCCTGTCGTCCGTACTTTGCTGCGAGTACTTGGGTCACATGAGGGCACGCACGGTACATCTGGGGAAAATGCCACCGCACGGGCACTAGAAGGAGAAGAGAATGACAAATGGCGTACGCACTACAGCCACAGATAGGTGTTGCTTCTCTGGCGTCTCACAGAAAGAGTGTGTGTGTTAGTGTGAGTGTGAGTGTGCGTGATATAGGGAAAGTCTTGGGGTTGAAACTCGAAACGGTGGGCGTGTTAGTGACAGCGGGCGACAGCCGCCTCCTGTCTCCGAGTTGGAGCCCCTACAGGCTACAAGCTACGACGCTAACAACCCCAACCCCCCGGCCGTCGGGCGAACAATGTGGGAGGGATCGCTCTGCTTAGTGGGTTGGAATAGATTAAGGTCCTGCTTCAAGGGGCCGGGCCAGGATCCTGCTGGCTGTATCACCGGGGCCGACAAGACACAAGCCACGCTCCGTGCCTTTTTTTGTACTCGGGGTACGGATACATTGACGACCCCCCTGTCGCCTTTTTTGCATGTCGCTCACTCGCCTCCTCCGTTTGCTGGGCCACTACCCACGGATACATAGTACGTAGTAAACCATCGGACCAAACAGACACATCTTTGCTGCTGTACTCCAGACGACGGCGGACGCGGGACGGCAGGTAAACCCAACGAATTGTGGAAGAGGCACGCAGGCAGGCAAGTATCAGGATACCAAAAAGGGAGCAAGCGAGAGGCCAAAACTGAAGGACAACGGCAAAGAAGCTTGCAAGCATGAAGAGGTGAGGCAAAAAAGAGACGAGAGAGGGGAACGGCCCCATCAGCAAGCGGGCATCGCAGATTGCAGCAATGTGCTAGTGTAGGGCCGACCGGCGATGCCAACGCCAAAGGAAATGATATTCGGGATATGATGCAGACAGTGGCGGTCGGCGGTCTGTTTGCGACCGTCGCTGTGGCTGCTTCACATTGTGCTTGGTGGGGCAAGCCCGTTTGGACCACTGCCATCAACGTACGATTGCACATTCGCGTTGCGGCTGCATCTTCGTTCATTCGCATCGTGCATAACACCAGGCGTTTAGCACCAACGGCTCGGGAGATGCGAAGGGGTGTAGGGGGGGGGGGACGGTGTGGCATCTCGGGGCGTACCGGCGCACGCAAGAAGCAAAGAAGCACTGAAATGTGCCGCGGGTGGCTTCAGGCTCTAGTGTGACACACGCGCGATATG
>PJEX01000026.1:84998-116865 GCA_005350895.1 Colletotrichum tanaceti
GGAGGAGGAGGAAGGAAGGCAGAGGAGGGAGAGGAGGAGGAGGAGGAGGAGGAGGAGGAGGAGGAAGAGGTCAGTCTCCAAAGGTCCCCCAAATGGATCCAGGGCTCCTGTCTGAAAGCCCCCCTATTTTTATTCTCTCCGTCCGAGATCTACGACCAATGACGCTGCTGAGCTGGGGTGCCCCTGATCCGATGTAGGAGTTAGGGAGGGAGGGGCATGAAAAGGGGAAGGAAGACAATTAGAAGAACGAACCTGCCAGATCTGACTGGCCGGTCGCGAACTTCCTCCCCACAGGCATCCCCCTCTTGACACTTGTACCATGAAACACTCATACTGCCGTACCGTTGGTCGTTGCTGCCGCCATGCTTGACGCCCCCCTTCCCCTTGGAGAGAGAGGGGCAGGAGGCGATCTCACTGAGACGGTACTTATTTCGGCTGCTACAGCGGTGATTGGGCAGACAACCCTTTCCCTTTGGTGGTCCTGATGATTTGAACCAGTGGCACTGGCGCCAATCGTAGGTAGGGCCAGATCAATGGGACCTGGTGGGCAGCGGCTGGGATCTGCGCTAATGCTAGGCAACCTCACCTGCAGAGCAGAGAGCAGCTGCAGAGCAGACTGCGATTTATTTCTCAGCAGGCGCTGGCTCTGACGACAAGGGGGCCGAGCCGGCAAGACTCCTCACATCGTTCAACCAACCAGGCTTGCCGAGTCGCCGGCCCTAGAATATCGTCCGCCCTACGCTACGGATACAGGGTATTCTATCCGTACTTCCTTTTAAGCAATCTGCTGACTCTCTTCACCACAGACTTCGGAACCATTCCACGGCACTCACGGCATGCAAGACGCCATGTTGGACAACGACATTGTACCGCGCACGAGCCAGGTAACAATGTACACTAGAGAAGAGTCCTCTCGCTGGTATATTTCCAGTAGCCATTCAGCCGTTGTACGGACTCCACTCAACTGTCTGTCATCAGACCGTCCGCCCGCCGTGCTGCTGTGCGCTGACCACGAACGAGAGACAACCCCCGTGGGGTCACAGGGTCAGTCGTCGAACCAAGGAGATTATCCATAGGGCTTCACCAGACCCTCCGCGAGTGCTGCGACGAGTTGGCGACGTCCCGGTGTCTGCCCACAACTCGAGTTGCGGCTGAGCCTCACGGTGCCATTCCGCTGTTACCATTGGGAAATGCAACATGGAGACACAACGACCAGAGCAGATCCTCGCACGACAGGCGCTCTTCACGGCGACTGGGCAGGACAGCATGCACTTCTTGCCAGCGCATGCTAGGCTGACGACGTTTTTCTCGCGATGTAGTCGATCCTCCTTCGCACAACAGCGGCGTCCGGCCTCGAGGTTGCCATTTTTTACGCTCACGCCTCTTCCTCGTGCGACTTGACTGTCGCAGGAAAGGCCAACAGTAAGAAGAAGAAGATGATGAAGCAAATATTCCGGCCATGCCACGACACTGGCGTCTGTTCTTGTGGATTTCACTCCCAACGGTCGGCAGTCTCGAGTGACCGCCAGATTGCAACCTGACCACACCAGAATCCACACACCAAGCTCGTCGTCCTGATCGCTCGACGCGATTCCCTATGCGAAGCGCATGTCCTACGTGTGACCGTGCGGCAGATGTTGTATTTGAAGCTCCAACTAATATCGTGAGTATCGCAGTGTCCGTTAACGAACCGCGAGTCAAGTACGAGATTATCGTCATCACCCAAACCAAGGATATGCCATCTAGAAATTCCGATGGGCGCAGACGACTGTGGGTTAAGATACAATCGCCGAAAACCGGCTTTTGCCATTCCCACTTCGCGCCACTTCCGCTTTGTATTTTGTCGTTTCGCTGCAACGGGTCTAGAACGAACCAAATAAAAAGAAACATGGCAGCCATTCGGGATGCCCGCGCTTCACATTCATGGTGTGCATGCTTCGCTCAACCTTCCCATGATCTTCTCTCCCCTGATCATCGTTGTCTGGGAACACCCTAGAGGTTTGACATGCAAAATGGGGTTCAGCGGTTATACATAGCTGATGGAGGCGGTGCGCCAATCATCCGAGACTCTTAAGTTATCACGGACGACAACCCAGCCAGGGACTGCCTGACTCTTGATTTCGTGTGCAGTTGATCTGGCGATATTAGGCCGCGACACGTCGCGCACGCAACATCGTCAAAAACGCTTACTGCAGCGTTGTGTTGTTGATAGTAGCCTTCACCATTTGTTGCCCATAAATCACCTCAGCGCTACCACACGATCTAATCCTCGTGTCATAGTAATCAAGAGATGAGATGCCTGCCCCCTCAGAGAGACCCCTTCGGCCGAATACACTGGCCTGCAAGGAAGGGTTTCGAAGTAATTAGGATGCACACTCATCCCTCGCTCGACTCCATTTGCAAAGATGCCCGGTCGTTGACCTACGGGTGGACGGCAAGACACTTCCGCCGTATGCGATGCCATGTCTCATGTCTTCCAATTGCCGTACCGAGCAAGTGAGACTACCCTTCTCCATCGAGGCCGAGTTCCTCCTATACCCACGAAAGCCAACGATGAACTAAAAGGGACGGAATGACACGAGAATAGAGACGAGTCAGATCTGGAAAAAGTCTGGATGTATGTGGGGTTTCTGGCTGGACTGGAATGCAATTGACGATGGTCTGATCACTCGACTGGACTGGAACTTGCCAGCAGAAATGACACTAGTGTGGCTTACCGCTCGGTCCACTTTAATTCCAGCCTTACATTCGTTCCTCATAGATACAGTGTGCACTGCAAGTGAGTGTCATGGCTCTATTGTGCCCTGCAAAGGGGCCCCCGCGAAACAGAGCAAGCAAGCTCATCGGGATGAGCGAGGCAATTTTGGCTATCGGGATGTGACAGCAGCGATCATCCCCCGAAACGCCCTGAGGTGCCAACCCCTTTTTTTTCTTGCTTTCGGCGCCATCCGCGAAATCTGCAGGAGTGTGCATCTGGGTCGTGCGTGCCGAAAGTCTAGTGTACCACACGTACCTTCCCAATTTGTAACGACGGACGAATACAGATTGAAAGTGGAAGCCTCGCCCAGAGCATTTTCCTCAGGCACCATCCAGCCACATCTCCAGCCACATTTCCAGCTTCAGCCACAGCTGTGCCACATGCTAGGTACCTTACGTTGACACAACACCGCAATCAGCCAACCCGATCCAGGAGACAAGAGGCAAGTGGAATTCAGAACAAGCCGAAAACGATGCATTGAGCCATACTTGAAGCCCTCACGTCCCTCACGAAGCTGATGAAATGATTATTGCACCCTGACCTTCTTCCCAGTGCTCAAAGATGGATGATCTCTCGGGACTGAACTGGTCGGCGTCGGCCAGCCAGCCGAACAACAAGCCGCCGCCGATGAACCCCTCGGGTGCCAATTACTTTGGTTCGATACGACCGGCCAATTCGACGCCATCCCCGTTCCCCTCCGGCCGCAACACGCCACTCTCCGCCCAAGGCTCTGGTCTCGTCGCCGCGAAGCCTGCGGCTGCGAAGCCGGCCGCCGACAGCTTCAGCCACCTGCTCAGCTTCGGTGCTGCCGGGGCTGCGAAGCCCACGTCGAAGCTCACTTTGCTGGAGCAGCAGCAACAACTCGAGGCGGAGAAAAGGAAGAAGGAGGAGGAGAGGAGAAAACAAGCGCAGGCGCAGTTTGGTGGAGGTTTCCTGGACACGCTCGGATCGGGCTCCGTCTCGCGGACGGCGTCCCCAGGCATACTGTCCCCCGGCTCCTTTACCGGCAATAAGGTCAACGAAGACGACGACGACGACCTCTTTGCCGCCTTCAACTCCAAGACCAAAGTCGATAACGCGAGCTTTTACCCGCCTCCGCCCCAGAAGAGCCCCTCGCCCGCTAATGCGCCGGGCCTCGACCTGAGCAGCCCGAGCGCATGGAACCAGGCCCCGAGCCTTGCCAACAATGGCGTATTTGGAGATGACGATGATCCGTTTGGTCTGAACCAGCTGAAGCCCAAGGCTGCGTCCCCGGCACAGCCACTCTCGACAAACGACGACGATGACTTCCTCGGTGATCTTGCCCGCCCGGTTGAAGAAGTTCGACGCAAACAACCTACCCCGCCGCAGCCCCAGCACTCCGAACCTGGAAAGCCCATCGAGGCATCCGATTCCAGCTCCGAAGACGAACGGCCGGCTCCCAGGGGCGAGATGGCCGAGTTTGACAGAGCCGTTGCCCAGCTTGTCGACTACGGCTTTACCCCTGAAAACGCCCGGCGTGGGTTGACGGAGAGCGGCGCGGGGCTCAACGTGCAGGCGGCTGCGAACTGGCTTTTGGACGATGCGCACCGAAAGGCCAAGGCAAAAGCGCAGGGCAAGAACCCTGCCGTTGCACAGAGGAGAGGGCGGGAGGACGGCAGCAGCAGACAGGACAGCCAGCAGAGAACCGGTACAAGATCCCCGGCAGGCGGTGACCCAGATCTCTCCAAGACTGCAGCCGCTGTGGGAAACAGCCTTTTCAAGACGGCCAACTCGCTGTGGAAGACGGGTAAGAAGCAGGTTCAGCAGGCGGTTGCGGACTTCAATCAGCCCGAGGGTGATCCTAACCAGCCTAAATGGATGCGCTCGGCTCAGGTCGACAGCACGCAACCCGAGAAGAGGGTGCCGAAGGCGACGGACGAGGCCCTGATGCTGGAATCGGGTGGTCGACCTCCAAGAAAGGCCGGACAGTCCTCGCAATCACCACGACCAGACGGACCGCGCAGGATGGCATCCCCGCGCGATCACGCCCCCGCCTTGTCAGCCTCCTCAAGTGGCAGAGGAACTCCGGTGCCGAGATGGCAACAGCAGGGCGGTCCAGCGTTGCCGGATTCGAGAACCCGCGCGAGCAAGTTGGCAACGGCAGACGACAATGCGGCATCCTATGTCAGCCCTCACAGGAGGAAAAAGGGTACGCCTCAGCCGGAGGCGCCAACGCGGCCGCAGAAGGACGAGCCCGACCTGCTCTTCGGCTCTCAACCCCAGGCCTCCAAGCAGGCTCAGTCGCTCCCGCAGCGTCCTACCCGGCCCTCCCAACCATCCTCTCGGCCTGCTCAGCCTGCCCAACGTCCGTCTCCACCTGCGCCGAAACCGGCACCTCGGCCTGCTCGCCAAATTCCATCGATCTCGCCCGCGGCGATACAACAGTCCACCAAGCATCGACTCGACGGCACAGCCCACTTCAAGAGAGGAGACTACGGCGCAGCCCACTCGTCCTACTCGTCATCCCTGGCCGCCGTGCCATCGTCGCATCCGCTTGCGATTGTCATTCTCACAAACCGCGCACTGACGGCCCTCAAGACGGGAGAGCCAAAGCAGGCAGTCGAGGACGCCGACGCCGCGCTCAAGATCATTGGTCCGGCAGGCGGCCAAGGCGAGCACGTAGCCGTCGTAGGCGACAACGGCGGTGAAGAGCGCCGTGAGATGCGCGATTTGTACGGTAAGGCATTGAGCCGCAAGGCCGAGGCCCTCGAGCAGATGGAGCGCTGGGGTGACGCTCACGCAGTCTGGTCGACGTGCGTGAAGGACGGTGTCGGCGGGCCGAGCGCCATCTCGGGCCGCCAACGTTGTCAGTCTGCCCTGGCGCCGAAGCCGAAGCCGAAGCCTAGGCCCGCTGCTGCTGCTGCTGCTGCTGCTGCTCGGCATCGGCCAGCCGCGGCGCCCGCGAAGAGCTCCGATGCTGTGGAGCGTCTGCGCAAGCAGAACCAGGCTGCGGCGCGGGAGGACGACGAGAAGTTTGCGCTGTCGGAGAAGGTGGACGCCAAGATCTCCGCCTGGAGGGACGGCAAGCGGGAGAACCTGCGCGCGCTCATTGGCAGCCTGGACCAGGTTCTCTGGGAGGGCAGCGGGTGGAAGAAGGTCGGGTTGCACGAGCTCGTCATGGCCAACAAGGTGAAGATTCACTACATGAAGGCCATTGCCAAGTGCCATCCCGACAAGGTACGTTTACTGCGAACACCCAGCCGGCCACGACGGTGATGAATGGTGTACTAACACGCAGTTACAGCTTCCCCAGGATGCCAGCACGGAGGTGAGGCTCATTGCCGCGACGGTTTTTGCGACGTTGAATGAGAGTTGGGACAAGTTCAAGGCCGAGAACGGACTGTAATGGGAGCATAAACTAGCTTGGATTGGTTATGGGTGATCTACACTGTACCGGATGGACGGACAGACGAATCCAAGGACCGGCATGATATGATCACAGGGAGACACCATGAAACGCAAGCTATGGGAAAAAGCAAGCAAATCAAGTTGAAGTGAACGAATGAAGCGATATTCGATTCCCCAAACGCCATGCTATGCAAGCCCGCCCTGACCATATCTGTTCTATACTAGCACCCCTGGCCCGCCCGCAAAAGGCCAACTGCCAGCCTACCCGGTGCAGTCTCTCCGTGTACAATATGTCGACATGTGGCCGGCCGTCTACCGAGCCTGCCTGCGGCCGACCCGTACGTTCCATGTTCCCGACGAGCAAAACACCTCTTTTCGCACTGTTCCCTTCCTACAAGCCCAGCGACCGCCGCACGCCGTCGCGGACCTTTTGCTCGTAGTCGGCGCGGCGCTCGCGCCACATCTTGGCGGCCTCGACGTTGGCGGGGCTCTCGTCGTTGGGCTCGGCGAGCATGCTCATGACGGAGATGAGAATTTTCTCGACGGACTGGATGGGGGACCAGCGCTCCGAGGCGTGCTCGTAGTGGTTGGGGTCGTCGCCGGGCGGGTGGAGGATGGAGATGCAGACGAGGCCGCTGGGGTAGACTGGGGGTTTCGCGTGTGCGCTGATTAGTTTTCATGTCGTTTGCTTGCATCGAAATATCGGGCGCGGCGAAGGCGGGGACAAAAAGAAGAAAAAAAAGAGGGAGGACATACTGTTGGGGTGCCACATGTCGACGAGGAACTTCATGGTCGGCGGGGCGAGGGGGTAGTCCTTGGGGAACTTGAGCTCGGCGGGGAAGACGCCGCCCTCGAAGGGGGTGCCCTCGGGGCCCTGGATCAGAGCCTCCCAGCGAAGGAGGTCATCCTCGGAGATTGGGCCGGCGGTGACGCCTTCGGGCGGGTTGTTCGTCAAGGCGCGGTACTCCTGGAGGAGGCGGCGGTGGGCGGTGGACTGGGCCATGGCGCGGGGCTGCTTTGGAGCTCGTTGGGGGGGGGGGGGGGGGGGGGGGGGGGACGGTATGCTACGAGTCGCGGATGTTTCGAGCGGGAGTGTTTATCGGATGCAGATGTATGCGGCTCGGTTGAGGAATGTAGGAAGGTCGTAAAGGAGCTGTTCGAATGTGGTGATGTTGTATGATGTACTGTTGACACCGTTGACTTACACACCGGCGCGAGTTGGGATGGACGTGGAGCGATTGTCGGTGCAGCGGTCATGGTGAGGTTGGTTGGCGGGGGTGGGGTGGGAAGGGGTGGGGGTGCACAGGGGGCGAACCTCGCTGGCACAGCTGAGACCACCTGTGTGACAGCTGTCAGGCACGCGCCGAGGTTTTGCCCGCCAGGTGCCGCCTGTGTGTCCGCCGTTGGGATCGGAGCTTTTGCATTTTTGGAGCTCTGTCCATCTGCCGACCTCTCTCACCAGTCACCCACCAGTCTCTCTCTTAGATCTCAGATCTCCTGGGGTGAACTTCACCAGCACTTCTCTTCCCAACTCGACGCACGATCGAGGGGACGCGAACCCCGCCCCGTACAATCGACGTCATGCCTCCACGACTCCCCCTGAGGCCAATTGCCGGCCGTGCGGCATCATCTCTGTCTCTAACGCAACAGACAAGCGCTCCGTCGCGCGCCGCAGTCTGCTTGTTTTGCTCGCTGTCGACGGCGGCAACTGCCACTCCTTCACGACCTACCACTTCCACCAGCCGCCCGCACGCTGCCGCCGCCGAAACAAGAAAGGCACTGAGACAACGCCGATTCCAATCCACCGACCCCGCGCCGCTCGAGACCGCAACACCCGAGAACCCCCGCGCCGAGTTGATAGACACACTACTGGACCTGCAGAAGCACGCCGTGAACCATGTGAACCTCTCTCGCCTGCAGCTCGCCCTCCAGGGCCTCCGGCAAGACCCCGGCCAGGAGGCCGTCCGCGTCGCCATCCTCGCCCTTGCCAACGTCGCGGAGCCGGGCAAGGCGGCGAAGGACCTTCTGAGGCTCATCCTCGCAGACCCGCTGGGCGACGAGGCGGAGTGGGAAAGGGAACTGGCGCAGCACGACCCAACGCACCCGCTCGTCGTGCGCATCGGACAGGAGCACGCCAAGGCGCGCGAGGAGGCCGCGCCGACGGTGACAATATCCAAGACGAACCTGCTGCACGACTTGGGCGTGTCGTCGCCCGCGCTCAACGGCCACGGAATCGAGCTGCTGCTGATGGAGGTGAACCCCTTCTCCGCGGCGCCGGGCGAGGCGGCCTACGCGCAAGACGTCGAGGAGTCTGTGTTGGTCCCTACGGTGGACATCCCTTCCAACACGGGCCGGTATACGCCCATCACGACGCCGGTGCACAAGGCCCTGGTTGTTTCCGAGGGCGTCATGGGCGCGGCGTCCGTGGCGTCGCTGCCGCTGGCGGAATATCGCGATACGATACTTGCGGCCATTAACCTGCCGGAGTACCCCGTCGAGAAAGATGCGCAGGCGACGTTCCAGCCGATCGACGTCTCCGTGGGATGCAAGGGGCTCGATCTCATTCGCCAGAATATCGGCAACGCGATGGAGTACGAGCGCTCGTGGTACAAGAGCAACGTGCCGGCCGTCATCCAGTGGCTCAAATCGGGCGTGCAGAGCGACGAGGGCCAGGTCACCAAGCCGGCGGTGCGGCTTCTCATCGCCTCGCTGCTGCGCAACACCCTGGCGGAGATCGAGGCCGAGGAGTCGCGCCTGCTGTCCGGGCGGCTGTCGACGGAGGCCGCGTCCTCCGGCCTGGCGGTGATGAATGAGAGGCTGGCCCAGTGGTCCCAGTTCGCGCACGAGGAGCTGCAGCAGCAGCTCGACCTCGCGTTCGCGGGCACGAGGTGGCGCAAGCTGGGCTGGTGGAAGCTGTTCTGGAGGGTGGACGACGTCGGCGTGCTCACGACCGACATGCTCAGCCAGCGCTTCCTCCCCGGCGCCGAGAGGGAGCTCGTCTATCTCGCCGGCCGCATCGCCGAGTCGGGCGTCGCCACCGCCGCGGAGCCGCCCGCGTACGCCCAGCCGACGTCGGAGCTGCAAAAGTCGCTGCCGGAATCGAGCACCGTCGCCAAGGCCGTGACGCAGAAGCCCAAGTGGCCGACCCACATCTCCTTTACGCGCCGCTACCTCTACGAGGAGACGGTGCCCGCGCTCCAGGCGCTCGCGCAGAAGCTGGTCCTCCAGGCGTCCAGCACCTCGGCCCTGACCACGGCCCTGGGCGGCCTGTTGTACGTCTCGCAGTACGCCTCGTCGGTCTACGAGGCGGGCGCCGTCGCGGCCCTGGGCGTCATGTGGAGCCTCCGCCGGCTGCAGACCAAGTGGGAGACGGCTCGGACCTACTGGGAGGGCGAGGTGCGCGAGGAGGGCCGCAAGGCCGTCCGAGGCGTTGAGCAGAGCGTCGCCGATGCGCTGGACGGGTCTCGCGAGGGGAACCCCGTCGAAGGCGCCGAAGAGCTGCGCAAAGCCAGGGAACTCGTCGAGAAGGCCCAAGACGCGCTCAAGCGCCTGGAGTGAAAGAATGGTTCATCCCTCACAGCTGTACCATCATCTGTATAATGTATAAATAAGAAAGAAGAGCCGCATGTCACCGTACACATGTACACCCGCGGCTTCACCTCCATACCGAAGAGTTAGACAGAAGAGAGAACCCTTTTTGGGCGCCGAGAGGGCGGTTGTATATTTTTTTAGCATTCCTATTGCGGTTCTTGCCGAGAGGGCCCACGTACGTACGCGCTTTGGCGACCGCTAGTAATCTGCCCAATGTGGTATCATCCCGCGCACTCGTTTGCACGGTATATCATTCTCAGGGACCGCCTCACAGGATTCTGCCCACCATGGATAGGCCTTCAACCCTACTCCCTCGTGAACAACATTGAAATAAAAACAGGAACTTTCCCCTGTGAACCGTGAACGCCAGGAACTTTTCGTCTTTCCGGGAGGTATGCTGAGAGCTCTCCGGTATGCTTCCCTTTCGACAAATACGATTTCCGTCTTTCCTTCCATCTCTCTCCTCTGCCCCTCTGCCGTCGTAGGAGGCAAAAACAGACACGCGCGCTGCTCTGGTCTCTTCACGTGGCAAGAAGAGGGACAGGGCGTTGTTATTCTTTCGTGGCTCGCCGCGCTTCTTCAGTGCAGGTTTCGCTCCTTTGTCTCTTCCTCTCTTCTTCTTCTCCTTCTCTGGTCGTGTGCAGTTGCGCGTGGTTGGTGTGTGCTGTCGTTTCAAACAGTCGGAAAGCCGACGACGGAGGACGGGACAACCGAGCTCTCGGGAAAGGGGCGGGGCGGTGACGGGAGGACGAAGACAAAAAAGAAAAACAGCCCGCGCCCCGTGTTTAGCGACCGCCGCGACCGCTGGCGCGGGCCCTGCTGACGGTGGCGCGACCACGGGCCATACCGACACCGCGGCCGCGGACGTTGCGGGAGCGGAACATGGGGGCGTTGCGGAGCATGTCCGGGACGATGAAGAAGCGCACGTGGGAGCCGCGGATGTAGACCTGGTCGAGGTGGGAGACGCGACCGTCGCGGGCGGTGACGGTGATGTCCTTGAGCTGGACGTTCATGTTGTCTTCGGCTGTTTTGAGGGGGGAAGAGAGAGAGAGAGGTGTGCGTGGTTAGCTTCATGGTTCTTCTTGATTGATTCCTGAAGCGATGCAGGGCTATGGGAGGTAAAGTGACAGGATGGAGGGGAGGAAAGTACCTTCGAGCAGCTTGCCGCGGTATGTCTGGCCGGAGGTGATCTCGAGGGTGACGATGTGGCCCTGCGCGCGCAAATGGGTTGGTTAGCTGGTGTTCTCTCGTCAAGTTGAAGATGGGCAGGCATTGGAAGTACCTGAGCCTCGTTGAGGAGCTTGATGGGGATTCCAATGGTGGAAGTCATCTTTGCGGTGTGTGGGAAAGAGGTGTTGCGGTGTCGAGGTCGTTGGGCTGGCGCGGGCTGTGTCGTAGGCTGTCGTGGGGGGGGGGCAGATAGCTTGTCGCGATCGCGGGCTCAGTGAAAAGTGAAGGCAGCGAGTCGAGACGAGACGGGCGCAGGTAGCTGGAGGATGGCGTTTTTCCGCGCCGAAAGGTACGTACCTCGGATCGGTCTGGTTTGGCCTCACCGGGCAAGGTTCGCCGAGGGATCGGATGAGTGGGGCCGGGATTTGGGGTAGATTGGGGCGGAAGTGGAGGCCGATGTCTTGGGAGCGCTGCCGTCTTGAACCCGGATGATAGGGTAATTGATTAATCCATGCGCTACGAGGGCTTCGTCACTACGAAGCAGGCGATCCTGGGAGGCCTGGGCTCCGTCACCAGCGGCCTTCTCGTTGGGCTCGGCGCAGCCTTCTCAGGCTTCTTCTGCTGGCGCGAACACGTCATTTCCAGCTTGGGCAACTAAGAAATCCACTTTGTACTAACATATTGACCTTGGAGTTGGTTCCTTTTGTATGTCTATGGGCATTAGGCGGTCATATCGACTTTTAGCGCAGGATTAGGCTGTAGAGCCGCATGACCCCCTGTTTGCATTGGATATCTTTACTCTTCAATACTATAATCGGGTACATGGAAAGGTATTGATGAGGCTCAAGGGTTTCTTTTCCCCCCTTTCTTGAAGTCAACAAGCACGAGACAGAATCGTCGTTGCGCTGGGGTCTACAAACTCCGAGCTCTGCGTGTTGAATGTGACATCAAAAGTCAAAATGGCTACCGGCGCCCGCCAACAAGAACTCCAAAGCCGACGGAAGCGGCAGCATGTCCATCCCATCCGCGTCGCCGAGGCCCAGTTCGTCTCCCAAGAAATCCGCGCCGTAGAACAGGCCGGCCTCGGACTCGTCGCCGTTGAGGACCCCTGTGTACTGGTGCCCTTCCTGGCTCCTCGGAAACCCCTGGACCGGCGCCGCGGGCGCGGCGGGCGCCATATACGTCGGCCCGGAGCTGAGAGGCCGACTCGTGTGCTCGGCCGAGGACGACGAGCCGGCGAGGTTCCCATCTGCGTATCGGAGCAGGTCCGGGGGCATCGAAACCCTGGCGTTGGCGTTTTGGCGAGCGGCAAGGTCCATACCAGTGCCGACATCGCCAACTAGTTCGTTTGGGCGATTTGTCTGAGAGTGACCGCGGCCCCGCAAACGCCGCGGCTCAAACAGATTCAGAAGACTCTGCGCATAGAGCCACTGGCTCTTCAGCGAGTGTAGTGTCTGGATCATGGATTCGCAGTGTCGTCTGGACTTGGCCGCCACGATCGGGTTGCCCGCGTGCATCTGCGTCGACGCGTGGACCAGGGACGTGAAGAGCACGTGGATGCTGGGCCGCCACAGGCCGAAGAGCATGTCTCTCTTGCGGAGGGACTCGAAGATGGAGCTAATGGTAGCCGCCGCGTCGGAGCAGATGCTCAGGTCGGCGCCCGCGTCGGCGGGGGAGCGAGACTGGTCTGGGACCGGACGGGGCGACGGCCGGTGGAGCAGGATGAGGAAGTTGTTGTAGGTGAGGTGGAATGTCGACTGCCAGATGTCCGGCTCGCCCTGGGGCAACTGAAGCCTCTCGGGCAGATTCGTGACCAGCTCGGCGAGGGCGATGTCGGCTTCTCTGGTGGCTTTGACGCGGTCTTCCGCCGAAGACCGCAGTGCGACGCGCTTCCGCATCGCCTTGGCGAATATGATGCACAAGCGAGTGTGCTGGACGATGAATGTGGCTTCTGCCTCTGGTGTATCCTCCAGATGGTGTTCTTGGATCATTGGCACGTCGGATTCGTCCAAGTTGCTATTACAAGTTCCTAGGTCAGCAAGCAAAACCTGCATGGGGGTTATTACGGTATGGGGGCCCAAGACGGTATTAACTTGACAATAACAAACTCACATCGCTTGGGGTCGACCGTGGGCCATAGCAACCAGCACGTCGAACTGATAAAGCGTCCACCACAATCTCATCCACAGGCGTTTGTCCATGAAGTTCAGACTGGAGGGCATAGCGTCCCGGTGCATGCCCATGCCAAAGGCCGTCCGGGCGGCGATCCCCACCCAGTGCCACGAGTTGGAAACGACGTCTTCGAGATCATCGCACTGCCATGTAAGCAGGAGAGCAGCTTGCAGGTACGTTTCACGGTGCTGCTCAAAGCGACAGTCGAACAGGGCCTTTGCCCGCTTGAAGAAGACCGGCTTCAGCGCTTTCAGGTCTTCGCGTTGGGGAGAAAGGACGTGTGCCCCGACGAGCAGGATGGCGTTCAGTAGGAGAAGAGACAGCGGCCTGGGCCGTACTGCTTCCGAGCTGATCTCGACGTTGTTGTACTTCTTCATGAAGTAGTCCTCGTCGACGATGGGGAAGCCTCGGTTCACGTGAACGAAGTAGGCCTGAACCAGGTCATCGGCCAAGGCCTTGGTGGGTAGTTCAAGGGCCTCCGGGGGCACCGGTGACATTCTCGGAGCCAGAGGGTGGCTTCCGAAATGCAACACATTCTGGTCTGGCCGGTGAGACCGCTGGCGCACGAGGTAGTTGAGATTGGAGAACTCGGTGCCAATGAAGTAGAGGCGGCCACTGGGCAGGATCTCCTGGACTCCCGTCTCTTCTCCGTCGAGAAAGTCGGCCAGGTTCCGCGTTGCCAGCTCCGTGGCGTAGTGAGCTTGGGCCGCGAAGTCTGTTGTTGCCGCGTTTGTTCGAGGACCCGGCTCCCCGGGGACGGGTATCCACGGGCTAGCTGCATTCGAGGCCGTGAGCGTCGTAGTCGTAGGCCGAGAGTCGGATATTATTGTTGTCCGGGGCTGTAGCGGGACATGGAGGCTAATATGGGATGCTCTGGCCGAGGATGATCTGGTTTTCTTCTTCTCAAAGATCCGGCAGTCTAATAGGTCGTTTGCCTGACACTTGGAGCATGGCGTGCCTCTAATCAGGATGTCGCAGCGGACCTTCCTCTGATGACAGGTCACACAGGCTCTCCCATCTGGAGAAACACGAACAGGAGAAAACCGGTCAGAAAGGCCCCTTCGTCAATCATGCAAAGAAGGGGGGGGGGGGCATGGCACGGACGGCCGAGCAATAACTAGCATCAGAGGGGCGCCATACTGGTTCTCCCTTTCCTCGACGTCGAGTCCGCCGATGCTGACACCCTAGTGCGCCCTACCGCTGACATGTCTATAGGTAGTTCTGATAAGGAGTTGCGGCTGCGAACAATTTCCGAGAAGGGGGCAAGGCCGCTTGCAGGGGCGAGCACAGTGAGTCAAAGAGTTTGGGACGGAGAGATGGATGGGGTGATTGATGGCTGTGGAGGTGGTGCAAAAGAGTGTAAGTCGGAAGTTGTGGAGGTGGATCGTAATGAAAAACCGAAAGACAAATGAGTTCGGAAACTATGTTGGCAGCAACCTAGGTATGCAATATCGGCAAGTCTAGCCAATCAACAAAGCAGAAACATATTGGTATCCCGCTTACATAAGGAAACATCTTCCTCTCGGAACTTAGCACAGTTTTCTTTCGTTGCCGTAGCCTCTGCGCCCTCGGTCAAATCAACCAATAGAAGGAAGAGAACCATGATGAGATGGCCTTGCAAATAACCTCATACGCAGAAGAAAATGGAATCAAAATACGTAAGATGGTTGAGTAGTATCAAGAGAAGTTTTCTGACATGTGGCCCGGTATGAACCTAGATTCGATACGGATGGCCGGGACATATAATACTGGGTGGTCCTGATAGTTGAAAGCGTTCTCTTCGAACCCGAACCAGCTTCATGATTCATCTTCTCCTTCAGAACCCTCTCTTAGTTAATATTTGTTCACGATTACACTTGGGAAACAGCGGACGAGATGGAGAAGCCTTTCGATGGAGAAACGGGCGACGCCGGAGTCCCTATCAACTGCGACACGGTTACGGACATGGAGAGGAGCGGCCACACATCAGAGGCTTCGTCTTACATTGAGTCGACGGAGGACTTGGTGGATGCCACGAAGCTTTCGCCGGTATGTCATTCTCTCTTTGTATGAGTCACGACTCATCGATGTGCCGAGACGAGTCATTACGGCTTGAGCTCTTTCTATAGTATCCACGCTGACCTCCAATGCCCAGATGCGCAAGCTGCACATTGTAGTCGCCGGCTTTACATGCAATTTCAACGGCAACCTCGGTTCGTCCATGCCTTCGGGCGCCCTAGACGCCATCAGCGAGCACTTTGACGTCTCCAACCGCGTCCACCTCATCCTGCTCAACTCGCTCTTCATGTGCGGCTACGTCCTGGGCCCCTTGCTCTTCGGCCCCCTGAGCGAGTACATCGGCAGGCGACCGGTGCTGATCGGGACCTACCTGGGCTATCTCGTCTTCATGCTCGCCTGTTCCGGGGCACCCAGCTACCCGGCGCTGCTCGCGTTCCGGCTGCTTTCCGGGATCAACGCGGCCGCCCCGACGACCGTCATCGGCGGTCTCTACGCCGACATCCTCGACGACCCGGCCGTCCGGGGAAACGCGATGGCCGTGTACATGTCCATCACCACGGTCGGCCCCCTCATCGGGCCCATCGTGTCCGGCTTCTCGTCGCCGGTATCCTGGCGCTGGCCCTTCTGGATTGCCGGCATCATCGCCGCCTGCGGGTTGCCCCTCGTCCTCACGCTTCCCGAGACGTACGCCCCCGTTCTTCACAACAAGGCTGCGAAGAGGCAGATAGAGAGGAACAAGAGCGCGGACGGCAAGCAGCGACAACAGCAGCAGCAACAACAACTCGAGCTGAAGCCCTTCGAAGTCCGCAAAATCTTCCTGCGGCCCATGAAGCTCCTGTTTACCGAACCGATTCTCCTCTTCACTTCCGCGTACCTCACGCTCGCCTACGCCGTCTTCTACCTCCTGTTCCAAGCGTACCCCGTCATCTTTCAAGGGTTCTACGGCCTGTCACCGGGAATGGCTGGGCTCGCGTTCCTGCCAGGTAAGAAGCCGTAAAACAACATTGCCCCCGTAATATCCGAGAACTTTCGCGCTGACATCGTCCCGTTTAGTGGTCCTCGGAGTTTTCCTAGCTCTCGTCACCTTCTGGACATGGACCTGGTACCATGATCGCGAAACCAAGGTCGGCGCGAAGTGGACTCAGAACCCCATCAACCGCAGGCTGCCTCTTGCGTGCATGGCCGCTCCGCTGTATGTGTTCCTCGGTACGAAAATGAGACATGTATGAAATAGTTATCTTTGCTAAATCATTCGTCGTGCTAGCATGGTCATCGCCCTGTTCTGGCTCGGATGGACTGTATGGCCATCGACATCTCCCGTCGTCCCAATGCTGAGCGGAATCTTCTTCGGATGGGGGTTCAACCTGCTCTTCATGGGCATGATCAATTACTTGACGGACGTCTTCCGGCAGTACTCCGCGTCGGCGCACGCGGCCGCCAGTATGACGCGCTCCACCGGTGCCATTCTGCTGCCTCTTGCTGCGAGTAGCATGTACGCCAACTTGGGGGTTCACTGGGCGCCTTCGCTGCTGGGGCTCATTGCCTTGGCAATGGGCACGATTCCGTTCATTTTCATCCGGTTCGGAGACCGTCTTGCGAGGAGCAGTAAAACGGCGCGTGAGGCTTTCGCAGTTAAGGACTGAATTCACAAGACGAACAGCCTAGCCTGATGTCATAATAGACGATAGACGATGGACAGTAAACGATAATTAGGCAATAGACAATAGACAATAGACGATAGACAATAGACTTGATGCGCTTTATGAGTAATACATCTCAGTACTTGCACCGAATAGCCTTCTTCATAGGATATCTTGCAGGCTGGACGCCAGCGCTATGCGGTGGCGGCAAGCGTGCCTCCTAACTATGTTAAGAGAGACTTTCTGACAGCCTGGTGACACAGCCAAGAAGTCCCAAACTTGAAGAAAGATGTGTACATTTTGACCCACCTCATGAGCCGACTTTGGTGCTGCATGTAGATGCTTGTTCTTGACTCCCTCGCGATGAAGTATATTTACCTGAATTTGCATGATTGGCGATTATCATGCTGCCGCCCTCCACTATTTTCGGGCAACATCGGAAGCCTGTTGTGGATGGCTGGAGGAAGGCAGTAAAGACCGAATGAGAGGGAAGACGTCGTCAAAGAACCTGCGATAATCATTACCCGGGCTGTAATTAGCCAACCCAATGTGTAGTCCTCGGCAGGGGTCACTACACCAACTCTATCAACCATGGGCCAACTGATGGTGAAAAGCCAATGGGATGAGCATAAGGAATGCTCACAAGGAGAAGAAAACCGAGGTATTTCAGATGAGAAACGCGAGAACAGTTTCTCAGGTCATTATTCTGTGTGGGACACTACACATGATCTTGTCTGCCGTGCAGGGCTTCTTGAGCTTTGGCGCTGAGCAACGCTCCGAGAGCTGAGAGTTGCTGTGAAGCAGCAACTGCTAAATTGGAAAAAGCAGTCCAAGTGTTTAAAAGAAGGATACAGAGATACGCTTGATGTAAGTGTTCTTTTCGACACGTGCCAAGGCCTTGTGGCAGCGGCGAGACAGGACTCCCTTTGCTGTAACGAGCGAGAGAACCTGAAAGACAGTGTGAGCCTACGAATTGGGGACGGAACCAGGGAGAGGATTAAGTTATTCCAGATTACACCTGATCTGTTGACATCGTCAAAAAAGGAGAGTAGAGATGGCTAATTAGCGGAATCGAGACCGCGCCACGGATCGATGCTCCGAGAGAGAGACGGCCACTGGCCCCATAAAAACCCGGACCTCGGACTTCTTGGCATTGCCGAGGTGCGAGCGCCAGGCCGGAGGATAGTACGGAACAGGAAAGTACTTCGGCGGACGCCTCGCGCGAAAATGAACCAAAACCAGTACAGACCGCGTCGAAAGAAGCTCAGAAATGTCGTTGTGATTACGACTACCTATGCCCGGAATCGCAGTACGGCCTTCCTTTCAGCGTCTCGGGCATTCCTCTACCTGGACATTGCTTAGCCTGTTCTGTTGCCCATGGTTCGATCTTAGCGAGAGCGCCAATCAGCTCTGCATGAAGAAGAAGCATACAATAAGGGCCCTTGCCGTTGACAAACCGTCGGCCGAGAAAGGCCGTGTCGACTCGTACCCGAGTCGGCCGGGGAGTCTCGGTACGTTTCCCAAAAAGGCATGGCTTTCTACTGCCGCCATGTCCAAAAAGATCAGGTGGCTTGACGATGGCACGGAGACACGTGGGATGATGATTCATAGACGCCAGCCCCAAAAAGCCCAGCTCGGAAGTCCAAGGATTGGTGTTTCCTGATGTCGACGGAGACAGCTTCATGATCTGAGCCTTTGGGACATACAAGTGTATGACTGTGAACATGGAGAGCACAAGGTCGGTCGGCCGAATCAATAGAGGTCATAATTAGCTCTCTGAGGTTCAGCCTCTGGGATCATCTAGACGCGCAGATTAAATTAACACATGTGAAGGGCCAGACCTTTTGGATGGACCAGGGCCCACCCACACGCATCGTCAAGGGATGAACAGCCACGAGGGACTAGGTAGTGTAGCTTGCCAAACCCGTTCCGAACCTCTGTTTCGATCTGCGGTCTGGTGCCCGCCTTGGTCAGATCGTTCTCACATGGCCGCATCTGTGCTTCGCAAGAACACCCGCCCTAGTCTCTGCTCTAGGTCCGGCGACCAAATCCACTCCTTAATATTATAAGCAACCAGCATGCCATGCCATGCCATGTGTACACTAACATACGCCCATGAACCGAATCTTCGTCTTTCTACTCAAAACAGGTGATAATACCGCCAATGTGTTGCATCTATAACCGCTGTTAGGCGAGAGTGAACAAGACTCGAGTCAAGATGAGTGAGCAAAGAGGTAAAGCAAAAGAAAAAACAAAAAAAACCCCTTCTAACTCGTCTGGAAACCCCGTGCCAGGCACATACTAACGTCCCGGTGACAGGCGGCGGCGGCGGCGGCTACGTCGACCCGAACTTCCCTAACCCCGGCGGCAAATGGGATACGCCCGTCATCATCTACGGCTACACGCCGTCCTTCGCGCTCGCCGTCCTCGCCGACGTGCTCTTCCTCCTCCTCCTCGTCGCCCACACGTGGCAGGTCGTCCGCCACCGCAGCTGGTACTTCGTGACGGTGCCCGTCGGCCTCCTCTTCGAGATCGTCGGCTACGTCGCGCGCTCCCTCTCGGCCCGCGCGGACCCGTACAACCTCGTCTACTTCGTCCTCAACTACTTCTTCATCGTCACGGCGCCCGTCTTCCTCGCCGCGGGCGTCTACGCCGTCCTCTCGGCCCTCGTCCACCGCCTCGGGCGCCACGGGTTCTCGCCGCTGCCGCCGCGGTTCGTGCTCTGGTTCTTCGTCGCCTCGGACGTCGTCGCGACCATCACGCAGATCGCGGGCGCCGCGCTGATCGGCGTCAGGCAGTCGCGCCGCGAGGACCCGACGACGGCGAACAAGATCCTGCTCGCCGGGCTGGCGTACCAGGTCTTCTCCATCGGGTGCTTCGTCGTCACGACGTCGGTGTTCCTGTTCAGGGGCGGGCGCGCCGTCAAGGAACGCGGGCTGACGGCGTTTGTTGCGGCGTTCGCGGCGGCCACGCTGCTCATCTACCTGCGCACCTGCTTCCGTCTCGCCGAGACCGCCGAGGGCCTCGGAGGGGAGCTTTACTCGAACGAGGTCTACTTCGGCGTGCTCGAGTTCGCGCCCGTGGTGCTGGCCGTCATTCTGCTTTCTGTTTGGCACCCTGGTAGATGCGTCGCCAGGAAGGTCTCCGGGGACGTCGGCGATGTTGAGAAGAGCAGGGTCCGCAGCAACGAATCAGTTCAGAAGTAGGCGCTTGGGAGGGGCTATGCAAGTAGCTAGTTGTATTGCTGGCATTACAAAAGTCGTCCGTGTACGCCCCATACTAGCCCATTTCCCAAAGTATAAGCCCTCTAAGAGGTCAATCAAGTCTCATATTCGATGAGCCGGTGTTTCGAGTGTCGATAGCCGCCCAAAGTTGTTCCTCCAGCTCGGTTCCTTTCTGCGCCGTGATCCGCCCAAAAACGCCGAAGCCAGGCATGACCTTGGGTCCCGACTCGAGGAAGCGTCGGCGAGCTTCCAGGGTCCACTCCGTCAGTTTCCTGAGGTCGTGGCTTAGGCAAAGCCGTCTCTCCATAGCACGCCGAGCCCTCAAGGCGGGGCTGTACGGAAGCTTGAAGATGGCTCTCTCCATCTCCCGGGCCACAGTTACAAACATGTTGGGGACATCGTCCAAGTACTTGCACATGGGATGAGTCTCCATGACCTTGCCCATGGTCTCGAAAGCGAGCAGGAGAAAGCCCTCGAGCCACTCCTTGGCGGCGTCCCGTCCCCCCTCTTCCGTGAGCTTCTCGATCCCAAACAGAACGCGCCTATGCTTCCGAAAGGAGACACTGTCGAGCTCGGTGTCATATGTGAGGCCTGGAATCCCGTGGAGGACCGCTCGCAGGGGGTGCTGTATGCAGTTGAGAACGCGGGACTGGGGTGCCGAGCCAGCGGCCGTGTCGTCGCCGACGAGAAGACGATCCAGCTCGACCGAGAGCTTCCAGTCGGCGACTTTGCCCTTTCGATCCCTGGCCGTACTCTTTTCGATGCCGCCTCGTGACGAGATCCGAGTTGCCGCGCGGGTGCGAGCAGGCCGTCTGGCTTGGCGGGCGGCCTGTCGCATCATTCTCGCTTGCGCTTGCTCGTGGAGCTGATCCGGGGTAAAAGTTCGGGCGGGTTGCGCGTCGATGAGGGAGGTGAAACTCGGTCCCTCCGGCTGAGATGTGGACAGCTCGTGGTGTAAGCCGGACAAGTCTTTGTCGTCGATGTCGCTGAACGGGATGTAGTCGAGTTCGATCTGCATCTGGGCGTTTGCCGACGGATCGACGGGGGAATCCATGTTGGAGTGCGACACTGCCTGCTGTGCAAGCGAGTCAGGATGGCTTCACTGTGAAGAACAACCTTGGCTGTGATATAGTGTAGAAAGAACTCATTAGCTTCGAATGCCCTGTACACCTGGAGGCGCAGGCCTTACAGTTATGTTATTGCACGCAAAGAAACCTGGGTGTGATGAGACTGTGAATATTGCGAAACGACACTCATTCAACCGACCGCAAAAGGCGTTCCCAAAGGCGGCGGACGTTGGCCGAGCTGTAGATTCCAAAGGTGAAGAAGCGTGAGCTCAAGTTCGGGGAAAAGTCAGAATTAAGCTTGCGGGTAGGGCTGCGGTAAAAAGTGGGGACCGGCCAGGCAGTTAGGTATTCTCCACGCAGCAGGAAGGAGTATCAGGGACTCGGGAGGGAAGGTGCGAGTCAGAACGAGATTCGCTCTATGAAATACGATTCAAAGGTCGATGGTCTACTCACGAGATGGAGTAAGCTGCGTTTGAAAAGTATGTGAGGCTCACTTCATGTTGCTATGAGGGTTGGTCGGACAAGTCGACATGTAAACCGCTTCAACTAGTACCGAAACACGAAAACAGACACGTCTCATTTCGTCCCACATGGACCTTAGATCTCTTGTCTATTGAGAGGCATCTTCTGGTCGTCGGGGACCACGATGAGGCTTTCGTTGCTGTCCAGATAGTACCAGCGGTCGTACCTCTCCGGCTTCGGTGCTGCCGGCTCAATCTCGCTCTCGGCGGGAATGTTGAACCTGGCCGTGGTCGACCCCTTTTCGATGAAGCTCTTCTTGACATCCGGGCGTGATGTCTGGTTGTAGTTGATCTCGTTTGAGTCAACCTGTCCGCCGATCAATTCTGCCCACGTCTTGTGGCTTTCCTCGATGACGCTCTGAATGTACGTCACGTTCTGATACCAATCGCCGACGATGTCGACGACGGTACCTCCGCGGGCTACTTGGTAATGCTATTACTCCCGTTCAGCCAGCTTCATCGAGGAGAGAATTCTCGGGTACTATGACTCACAGTCCACCAGTCGCGGAAAGTCTTGATCGTCCCAGGACGGTACTTCTCCACATCCTCGTACGCTGCAGTGGGTCAGCATCTGTCACCATTCATGTTGAACACTCTTCGTGAGCTTACAGTTGATAAGTGGCGCGAGTGTGTCATTGACATCAATTGCGAGAATCTTCCAGTCCGTTTCGTTGTCCTAGGCAAGGCCAACATGAGCGACAGTTTTGCCCGTCTGCAAAGGGTGTAACACATACATCAACCAGAGCAAGACCCCCGAGGATCTTGACTTGCTTGACTTGGCCAACGTAGCTAAGGCTAGATGCTCCGTTAGTCATGCCGGAGGATGAGGTACCGATGTGTCTCACTCTTGACCGATGTCGAATAGATCCACCGGGTCGTTGTCCCCAATGAAGCCAGTGAAGCCGTGCTTGTGGTTGGGGCTCTCCCAGGTTTGAGGGACCGATCCGTAGATGAACGGATAAGACTTGTGAGGCCAAACGCTCTCGACGAACCTGGGGGCATCGTTCAACGTGTCGTGTATAACAGGATCTGGGGGGGTAATTAGCCAGTTTGCAATGAGTATGACAAAACGTGCTGCTTTTCGCCTGCCGACACCAGACTCACTCAGCGGCTCATCTCTCTTGAGCTCAATCTTGCCGTCTTGCCAGCGAGGCACCTCGACCACCAAGTTCACAACTTGCTTGTTGCCTTCGTCCGGCCAGACAGGGATGTCGTGCCAGAAGGAAATGGGGTCCCCGTCCTTTTCAAGCCATATCCTCCAATCCTAAGGGTCACAATGTGAGTAATCAAGATACGGGAATCAAGTGACTATTATTCAACCAGGACCAGTCTCTCACCTTGGTGTTTCGGGCCCCTACCTCTCTCAGACTGAGCGCGCTGTAATTGAAGCCCTGAGGACCTACGGCTGCGCACCTGTCCAAAACTGACAGTGCCGCAAATGCAACAAGGCTCCTCAAAGACATGGTCACTTCAGTCACGCACAAAATCGGCTGAGTGGGTGAAATGGGAGATTGAAGAAAACGGGCCACGCAGCCGGCGTATTTTGTATCGTCCCCCCCCTTGTGGCGAATGCACACACGCCGTGGCTAACGTCAGGGAAAGGGGGGGGGGGCGGCATGAAATAAACAGGGTAGATGTGGCGGGGTTGCATGGAAGTATAAGCGTGACGTGACTTGGCATCGACATTGGACGAAATAGACCGTTCTTGGAGGTTTGCGCATTGCGATTCAAAGATCCGTGATGCCACTGACACTGTTGATGAGGTGGTGGAGGGGGTTTGGGTGAGCCAAGAGTGCAGGGTAAGTACACGAATCAGACCAATGACGCGGGAAATGCTACGCACGTGGAAGCTTAATGCTTGGTGTTAAGGACGGGGAGAGAAGTTTGGATTTCGTCATTGTGAAAACAGCTCAAATGGGACGATAGTTAAGTATTAGTAATACGGGAAGAAAGATTGGGGGGTCGGGACTCACGAGATGTTGCCCAAATCCGTCTTGTGCTTCATGGACCGTGACATGTTACCCCTTTGGGACGTAACCAGGATTCTGACAATCACAAACCCCAAGAGACTGAGTGCTTTGCACCGCTCGTCGAGTCGCAATCTCACGTCATCCCGCGCGGTAGTAATCAACCCTTGCTTAACACTCAATGAGCCAGGTCCAAGAAACACCCCGCGCGCGTCGGCAAGCTCGTCAAGAAACATCGTGGGGAAGCTTACGCTGAGGCGTGGAGTTCAATCCTTCGAAACAACAAACATTGCGATGGCTTCAGAGTTGGTCAGACACCAGGCCCTCGAACCAGCTGGCTGATTTCTAAGCTCTCGACTTTGTCCCGCCTTGTCCGTCACGGGGATCGCAAAGGAAGCGGCTAGAGATGGAGGTTGGCCAAAGACACAGTCTTTTCCGTGCAATAGGCGATGGAGTGGTTCGCATCGAAGGAAACATGAGGTAAAATGTATTATTTAAGAGCGTCCAAATACGCTTATCATGTTCTCTGGGTTACACACTTGATCCCATTCCATCTTCAACCCGGACCGGCACATCATGAGACACCAAGTCTGACGCAGCGATATTAAGACTTCAAATTTTCCTCACTATGTTGTTCTCCCGAGCTTTAACCTCTGCCTCTGCTGGCCTCCTTCTTTCCTTGATAGACCAAGCCATCGCCAGCCCGACAGTGAAATCACCCAAAGCCCCGAAGCTGGAACTCCTTTACCGACTTAACCTCACCCTCGGAGATGCTCTCTCTTTCGGCCCCGGCCCCAAAGGCACCCGCTTGTCTTTCCCCATCACCGGCGGTGAATTCAACGGACCGAAGCTGTCTGGTAGGTGATCGGCACACTGGTCTGATCTGCAAGCCACGGCCCGCGGGTAGATCGGGGACTGACACGCAGCTGCAGGCAGAGTTCTGAATGTGGGGGCCGACTTGGGGCTGGTTGACGACAAAGGCACCTTCTTCGCGAACGCCTACTATCAATCCCAGACCGACGACGGTGCCAACATCCTGGTACACGCTGATGGTCCGGGGGTGCAGAACGGTCCTCGCCCGGTGACTCGCATCACTCTGGAGACGGGAAGCGAGGGCTACTACTGGCTGAACGATGTTGTTGTGGTGGGAGAGTCGACCCCGGGAGATGGCTTCGTCGCCATCAACGCTTGGCAGGTCATCCCCTCTGCTTGACGATGGCTTACCACCAAATGGGCAGTGATCTCGAAATGTGAGAACGGAATTCAAGCCAAGAACACATCGGTATTTTCAGTCACGGTAACATTAGCCTCAATGATGGAATTCTCCATGATAAAGGTCACTACCGGTAGAAGGCCACTGCGGTGTGTTTACGTTCCCATAGCATGTGCATGACCTTGGATTTTCCCCCACTGGCTCATTGCCAAGTCCATAAAATACCATGGTCACGATTGATAAGTCTCATCCCTTGAACACTGAAATGTAGGAGAAGAAAAACTCGGCTCTGTTGTCACTGCTATAAACTGAAAATGGGGAATCAGTTGCTGAACGAACAGGTGATAGTAGGTTTCACTGGACGAAGACAAGACCCCAGAGACACTGACCGTCACGGACGCTTCGCTACCTAATTCAAACTCGGGAATAGTTAAGCGGCCAACGTTATGACGTCGAAGCACTGATATCAATGCTTCGATGACGTCGTAGTCCTGGAACTAAATCGGCACTAACATCACCTTGGAATCCCTCGTTTGATTCCACGCACCTTTGAAGAAGCAGTCATTAGGTTAATATACCTCGATCGTTATAGAATATCTTCTTGACTTTTGGTATCACGTTCCCCGAAAGAGGTTAAAAAGATCGTGGACAGTCTCCAATCTCCGAACCCTCACTCTCAACTTCTTTTGAAACACAGCCTAGGACGCGCATTGTCGAAGATTCAAGAAACATGGCGAGTTTGACTATTCAAGAGAGGGATGAGCGATCCATACGGATGCGACTATTGCAATTCGCCATCAAGCCTTTCCGGCCCTTGCTCGTCTCGCCCAGAAAGCCGCCCCCGAATGCCGAACGGTTGACCGTGCCGAAAAAGATTGAGAGGCGCTACCGTGTTACCGAGAGACGAGTCGACGGGACCTGGGTGTACGACGTGACGCAAAAGCCGCAGCATCCGGCGCGAGACCCCTCCCCGAAACACCGCCACCGACGAATCTTGTACTTCGCTGGCGGGAGCTGGCAGATGCCTCCGAGCAAGGCTCACTGGGCCTTCTGCGCCGAGCTGGTCCGCCGGATGGAGGGCACCACGGTCACGGTCGTTTCTTGCCCTCTGGCGCCGGAGCACCCGGTCTCGGTCGCCTTCCCCCACATCGAAAGGGTCTACAAGCAACTCATGACGGAGTCGGCGAGGGCCGGTGAGAAGGCGGTCGTTGCGGGCGACAGCTCCGGCGGTAACCTGGCGTTGGGCCTCGTCGCCTGGACGCTCAAGACGCAGGGGGACGAGGACCATATCAACGCGCCCGTCGCCGTCTTGGCCATCTGTCCGACGACGGATCTCCGTCACGACCACCCAGGGATCCAACAGGCCGAGGAGCTGGATCCTCTTCACACACTTGACGCCGTGAGATCGACTGCAAAGACCTGGTGCCCCGAGCCCCGAAAACTGGGTTCCGGCGAAAAGGGGACCGCAGACTGGACCTTCAGTGACCCAAGAGTCTCCCCGATCCAAGCAGACCTCGGTCTCTTTGGCCAGCATAACGTCAGCGTGCATGGGGTGATTGGGTCCCGCGACGTTTTGGCTCCAGAGGCCGTCGCGTTCCGGGACAAGTGTGAGAAGCATGGTTTGTCGGGAGAATGGCTGTGTTGGAATGGCCAAATGCATTGTTTCCCGCTGACTTTCAGATACGGCCTCAAGGAGGGAAGGGAGGGCATGGATTGGATCGTCGGCGTCCTCAGGAATCACTGAAGTGCGAGCAGGCTGGCCCCTTGAAGTTATACATAGGCCGTCCCGTGATTCTTGTGTCCCCCTTGATTTCAGCTTCGGTACTCCCTTCTTGGCATAATTAACGATCTGCTTACACTATTACTTCGGATCTTTCCCGGGCTTCATGGCATAGATTTTGAAGGAACCTGCACAACCGTTAGTTTTTGACTAGAATCTCATGAAGCTAAGACGGCAACTCCAAAACTCACCAGTCCACTCGTTCAAGTCGGTTACTCCCAGCGAGGCCGCCTGCTTTTGAGCCGAGGATGTTCGTCAACAAATACCCTCGAGTAGCCAATGTTCTATGGCCCGGGGTTGGCCTATCACTTGTTGAAGGAATGACATTTGGATTGGGTTGGATTTGAAATCGTACAAACCGAACGTGGGGGAATGCGGTTGAGAGACGAGCTCTGATCTGATTCACCCTGATTGTCACATGTGTTCAACGTCCGATCGCCAGCCGGCGCTTCTCAAGTTCTCATAATCATGGAGCCGTTCGTTAGCAGTTTGCAGACAAATCCAACCTCACTGGCTATTGGAATATCTCAGTGGAATAACAAGCTTTCTTTCCGAAGCCTATTGTTCCAAATTGATAGCTAACAGCCTCAATGTAAGCCAAAGCACCCTCTTTTGGGCCACGCCCACGAAGTATTTGTGCCGTAGTCGCGGGTTCCGAATGTGATCCAGGCAGCCAAGATGCTTCCGACAAACCATCTAGTACTGTGAAGCCTGTACAAAAGAGATCATCAGCCCGGGCTAGAGATGGTATCGAATTAACTTACTTACGCATGCTCTTTCGGCTCCTGGGCTGCAACGGGTATCCCTTCGTTGCCATGGGGACGGGATCGACAATTCGAAAGCTTTGAAAGAGGCTAGTCGGCCCGTGTCTCCCGGGCTTTTTCATTTTTCACAGATACAGATCCCATATTTGGCGATCCGAAGGATTAAAGCTGTTGAAATAGACTAACGTGGCGACATACACATGGATGAGTGACATCGACCGAGCGGGACCGACGATCGGGTACTGCGGAAGGAAGCTTCCATTGGCCGCAGAAAAAAGGTTGTTAAAGTGATGGATTATCATTACTATTTACGTCTTGGCATGGTTCAGCATCCTCTTATAAAATACTGGAATGCCCCATGTCCGTGATCCTAAATCTTCTCTTTCATCTCACACCCAACTCGTACTTAACAAGTCAGGTCAAAGACCGGCCGCGAGCTGCCAGCCGGGGTCACACCAAATTCGATGTTGGTCTGAGCGGTGTTCGCATCGAGGAGAGTGTACCACCAGACGTTGCGCTGGCCGAAGAGAGCGCATCCAACCTGAGACCAGTACTGGCGAGCGTTTTCGGCCGAAGCGACTGCAGCGCCCGAAAGAGGACCGACTAGAGAAGGGAATTTTGTCAATATCGGCGGCCTCGCTCGACATGTACTACTGGGGTAAAAGACGAGGGGAGGGGGAGGACGAGGGTGGTGAGAGTTGAACTTACTGTGCGGCCACCCAGTCTCGGTGATGAACACAGGCTTGCCGCCCGCAACGCTCTCGGTGCTGCCGACTCCGGCCCAAAAGAGTTCGGGCGCCTGCTCGATGGCGTTGGGCTTCGTGGACTCGAAGTACGGGAACGAGTTGTGGCCGAGCCAGTCGACGGAAGCGGCGACGCCGGCGTTCTCGCCGCGGACCCAGGCGGTCCACGTGTCGACGTGGCCGATGGGCTTCCACTCGAGGGCGGTGCCGCGGATCCAATCCCGCAGCCACCCGATGTATCCCTCGATCTCGGCGCCGGTGGCTCCGAGTCCGGCTTTGGCGGCGACGCCGTCCGGGCTGCTCCGGTACAGGTCCTCGGAACCGACGGAGATGCCGACGATGCGGTCGGTGAAGGCGGTGCCGTACTGCTCCGCCGCGCGGAGGAGCGAGTTCAGCTCGTTCTCGTAGGCGCCGCGGCCGGCGCTGGCCCACAGGCCGACGAGGATCGACGTGTCGGTGTCGATGGCGGCCTGGTACGCCGAGATGGGGTCGTTGAGCGTGCCGCACTGGATGGACGTGTACAGGCGCGCCGAGGTGAAGGCGCCGGCGCCGGCCAGACCCTTTGCGGTCTCGAAGTAGCTCCGGAAGTCATTGTAGCCTCTGCAGGAGCCGTCTTCGTTCGTGGCGCCGTAGTTGAACCCCTGCTGGACCTGGGCCAGGGTGGTGGTGGCCAGACCCGCGGCGGCGGCGGCGGCGGCGATGGCACTCTTGTTGATATACATGATCGTCCGATTCAAGAAAAAAGAGTTAAGATTAAGAATGAATTAGAAAAAAAAAACACCAAAGTTTTCTTGCTTGTTGGAGAAAGACGTAGCTCGACGTATTTAAGCAACGCAGCAAGCAAATACGAGTAAATAGTCAATGACGGTTCAACAAAAATAGAACCGATCTCCTCTGCATGAGGTGACGTCGGCAGGGGTTGTTTTTTTCCTTTGGTGGACCTCGTATTCTCTGCGGCCATGTCACCACCTCCTTTTCGCCTCGCTGCCACTCTCCAGTTTTCTGTATAGTAGGTCAACAAGGCGGGAGAAAGCAGCCGTGGCAGCCAACATGGCTAGTGATCGACAAGCTCAGCCCGCCTCTCCACCTGCGCCGTCGGCCTTGGTCTTGTTTAGGGGGGGCCCCGGCATCGTCATCCACTACCCGTTTATCCGCTAATGAGGCTTCACTTGGACATGTTCTTTTTCGTACGTGTTAACCGCCCGTGGTTCGTTACATATGGGCCCTCCCCTGAGTCGCCGCCAAAGGGGTTGGTAAACAACATCAGACACTGGTGGTCCATCGTCTTGCCTACGGGTGACAGACATTTGTTGTTGGACTGTTACATGGCACCAGGGAGTCTTGAACGTCAATCTAAGACTCTCCTCCAACGCTCAGCCACTGCAGTCTGCCCGTTCTTTGGCCCCTTCTAGGCCTTTGGGAGATGAAGCTGAGCTCCACAAGCTGTCTCAGAGTCACTGGGCAACTGTACCCTGACTGCCGGTTTCGGCTGAACCGGACCGGACCCCTTGACGACCCGACGAGAGTTATAGAGTATTACAATGGCAGAGGCTCAGTCAGAGCTTGCATTGGTGAAAGATTTCGTGCAGTATCGCTTGAGCATCGATGTCTGCACAAAACACCCGGTGCTAACGAGAAAACGACTTGTTGATGGCCCACGACTCACGAGTCGCGTGCAATCCGGCCCCTTGGCAATTTGACGGCTTTCCTTCCTACAAAGGGCATATTTTCCGGACAAGATCTCAAATATCGCAGCAGCCACACCCGCCGGATGAACTTGTCAGGTTTCTGATGTGAAAGCACCCAGGCTGAGTTCTCAACCGGACGGACGGACGGACTCAATGTTGGAAACCCCGAGGGAGAACCATCAACGCGGACTCCGTCTGGACAGCTCTAACGATGTCCATGGTCATGACACACTGCAATATTAATTAGCCAACCGAAAGCACACGACTCACACGTCGTCTCACACGTCGCCTCACACGTCTCACAATGTTCATTCAGCTGGCACAACCATTAGCGTTTTCTCTCGGTCTCTCTTAGCTGAAAAGGGTTGTTCCAAATGAAACATTTTTTGCAGTTCTCGATTGCCCGCTGCAATCACTTTACAACACCACGAGTCTAGCGAGGAAAATCTCGATAAACAAGGTTGCGGTGTTTGATTCAGAGCCTGAGTGAGGCTCAGTGGTTAATTGCGGAATACAGTCTGCAGCTATTCTGACCTCGTTGACGACATTTTGGATCGCCGTTCTCTCGACAACGACAACCGCCGCAGTCGTGGGACCGCCTCTACGGTCCATGTCTTTCCCCGTTCTCGGTCATCTTCTGACCACGCTTGTCCCTGTCATTTTAGGACGATGCGACTGTCTGAACTCTAACTGGCTCTGTGGTGAAGCTGCATACAACCAGCATGGCATTGATGCTATCACGGACCTTTGCACTTCTGTTTTCTCACGGGATGAGAAAGAAGATGAGAACAGGCCATGGGCAAGCCCAAACATCCCCAGGCTTCTGTCGTGCAAAGCTCTGCAGCCTGTCATGGTTTTAAACGGACGGCAATTCGCTGATGTGTTGAGGTCGGAAGAGTGCCTGCAGTTCAGTCACAGGTCGACGACGTTCATCTTCACTGACACATGCACGCACTGCAGATGGGGAGAAGAGTCTTGTTGTGTCACGTGGTGCACTCTAACGAACGAGTATACTGCAAACTCAGCCTAATCGTGCAAGCCGTCCCCGAACTAAGCATTGCGCCTCCGTCCTTTTTCATGTTTTCTTAAAAGGAGGGATAATAGATTTATTACTTACCTATTCTAGACTTAAGAGGTTAATCC
Source organism: Colletotrichum tanaceti (assembly GCA_005350895.1). Classification (NCBI taxonomy): domain Eukaryota; kingdom Fungi; phylum Ascomycota; class Sordariomycetes; order Glomerellales; family Glomerellaceae; genus Colletotrichum; species Colletotrichum tanaceti. The sequence continues at coordinate 115,807 of PJEX01000026.1, forward strand.
AGCTATTTCAGACTCAACTACCTAGCAAGCTGACCGACGCTTACAAATCGGGGTATTTTAGCCTGATTCCAGAGAAATACGTGCATCTGTTATAAGGCTGGCCTGGTCCCCTTCACGCTTTCATTTTCAAGTTCCCCAAAGCCCATCATTTCCTAAGGCCAGACCTGATATCTAGTATTCAACTATCCTTTCTATCCCGTCGCAAAAGATGTCGATGAACGCTACCGCGGCCGTCGCTTCCTGTGACAAAGATAACGCCCTCAACAGACCTCAGACTCTTGCCGGGAAAATCGCTTTGGTCACTGGTGCAGGTCGAGGCATCGGCAAAGCCATCGCAATAGCCTTTGCGCAGGCAGGTTGCAGCGTTGCCTGTGTCTCCCGCACACGGTCCGAAGTCAATGCCGTGGTGCAACTCATCAGGTCCGCCGGCGTAGGCGAAGCAGAAGCCTTTGTTTGCGACGTCGGAGACCTCGCCGCCATTCCTGTCTTGGCCGCCGAATTACGACGCTGGATTGACCGCCCCGTCTCCATTCTCGTGAACAACGCCGGCGTAGCAAGGATCGGTGCGATCGAGTTTCAGCGGGACCTGGGCAACTGGAACCGCATCATGGCCACGAATCTCACCGGGCCGGTCGCGCTGGTACATCAATTCCTCCCTGACATGATCTCACCAAGCGGGGACCGAGGAGCCGGTAGTGGCGTCATTATCAGCATCGGCAGTAGGAACGCCATCTACCCTATCCCATTCATGAGCGCATACTCAGTGTCAAAAACGGGCCTCCTACGTTTCCACGAGAATCTGGACAAGGAACTGCGTGGGAAAGGGGTCAACATCTTCTACGCAGTTCCAGGCAATGTGGAGACGTCTATCCTTGACAGTTGTGAGGCTATTGACGACAAAAGCTACTGTTTGAGCGCTGGGGTTCAACGTATGGTCACGCTCATTTCAACCGCTGAGAAGAGTCCTTCCGAAGTAGTTGCCAGTACTTGCGTGAGACTGGCGACGGACAAGAACGCCGGCGTGCTTAGCGGCAGATACATTGACTGTGAACATGAAGC
>PJEX01000026.1:116965-167138 GCA_005350895.1 Colletotrichum tanaceti
CCCCCCCCCCCCCCCCCCCAACCCAAGCAATCATGAGGCCGTAGAGAAGACAAGAGCCCTGACCTCAATGGTCTCTCTTGGGTTGCCATCAACAGGGGATCCGGATTGATGGAATGATGTGTGAGGGCAACCTTTGAGGGCCTAATGTTAGCCTTCTTCGCTTGACCGTCCAGGAAAAAGCCGACTGCTAATAGCTGCACCCTTACATTTTGCCTTGACCGTAGTGCTTGAGTCGTATGTCTTGAATACCAAGACTTCATCCTTCGACTGGCGATCGAGGAAGTACCATCGCATGTCTTTGGAGAACAACGGATACAGACTCTCCCCGACGTAATGTTTCCGCACATGATCGACACGCAGGAGGTTTGTCTCCGTGACAGTGCTTCCGTCGCAGAGTGCCAGCGGAAAATTCTCGATTGGATTTCGAAGCGGACGCCAGACACTTTGCTCTTTGGTCAGTGTCAATTTCTTATCGGATGACAAAAGCCGGGGGGGTCGTCTCTGGGTTGGGTACTTAATGATTCGAAATCTTCTCTTCAGAAGCTCTCCTGCCTGCTCCCCCATATGACGCCTCACCCGCATGATGGCGGCCCATGGGCTTTGGTCTTGGTGATGGTCAGTCCGATAGCTTAGATGAAAAAAGGTGCCACAACACAAACCAACGTGCACCGCATGCACCGGCTCCAAGACCAGCGCCTGGTCGTCAAGATCAATAAGCGTGTTTGGGGCCTTGAAGGTCCGCACGTTATCGCTGGATCGAAGCTAAGCAGGAGAAGAATTTCATATCAGCCATGCTTCTTCCGTGTGGAGCGAGCCTGGAGAGGAAAATTGGCTTGGAGCACGAACTCTCCAGTCAAAGATGTGGACTTTGGCTCCGTGATCAAGAGTCTGCAGCAGCGCCGCAACCGTCGGGAGGTAGTCAGCCTCGATGTATTCTCTGTCGAACGGCACGTCTGCAATACGGTGCTGCTTCACCTCGAAGCCGTGGTCATCAAGGTTGAATTCGTGTTCCTGGTCTCGGATGTTGTAAATTGTCTGCTCCGACTCGGCAGCCAACGAGAAGTTTTTGCTCTTGCAGCCGTCTGGCGTTTCCGATATCACTTCGTACGGCTTTTCGCTTCGGAAACATTCATCCCACTGAATGTAGTTAAGACTAGTTCTCTGTCCACTGGCGGTAGCACGTTCTTCAGTAGTTGGCGCCATAGCGAAAGAGATCGTAGGGGTTACTTTCCCTTGGAAAGAAACGTCTTCACTGTGGTGATCTGGGCGTGGATCAGCGTCCAGTCGACTGGATAATAGAGGGGGATGCACGTGTGGTCAGATCAAGCGGCCTCGTGGACAATAGAGCAAGTTTAAGGAAGTCAAGAAACAGCTGGGAGCGGCGCCTGTATTATATACATGAAGCCATATTTTCCTCCTTTTTGATCGATCAGTTGGTCACATGATCACACCAGCACTCCATAAAATGTCACCAGTGGAGGCCACAATTCTGTTCGATGTAAAACCGGTACTTTATTTATTCAATGCTTTGATAACCGATCTCACTGAAGCCGGCCGGACTGACTGGGTGCCGTTCTCCAGCCGAGTCTTGTAATCTGTCACAGACTCTAGGCAGCTATAAAGCCCGTTTTGCATGTGCAGGGGTTATTTCCACATGAACCACAAGCTCCGTCTTCATCGACGATGATTGGTTTGACAACGACAAAGTCTCCTTGATACTCCGTTTCATTCGTGGTTGCTGAGTTCAAAAGAAACTTCTTCCACGGCTGAATCCTCCCGTCGGAAGACTCGGCAAGCTGGTTCGAATTGTTGGAGTCGTTGCCAGTCATTGTGATGTCGTGTGAAGATATGGAATATTGGTCTTTGCAACAGCCGTAAATAGTAATTATCCAAGAATTTGTTTGACTTGACTCAGGTAGAGTTGTTGGTGTGATCTGTGATCGGGTCGAGAAGCTTGACTGTGAAGTATTTGTATGGTCGATGAATGAGAGGACGGGTTCGAGGTCGTGTTCCCAAGGCCAGGCAGGAATTTATGCTTCCTGTCAAGACGGAACGTAAGGGGCCATGTGGTGTGTGGTCGATTCGAAGTGAAGCAAACCTGACAGTACATACTTGGCCAAAGTCCCCCGCATTGTGGCCCCCAACCCCCCATGCCCCTCACCCGTATTTTTGGTCACCTCATGTGCCGCATTCGTACTGATCTCGTACTATCAGCTATCAGCGCAACACTGGTGGTGTTCATGCTGCAGCATCTGATTTGAGGGATGAGATTCTTCCGTTAACAAGTGGTGGTGGCGTTTCTGGCCACCTAGTTGACAACCAATGGAGCAATCTCACGTCTTCTAATTATTCCTAGAAACGCGGCCTCGTTATCTGATGTGAGGCTTCAACCCCCCGCGCAGTACCTATCAGCACAGCGCACATGTCCACTCTGCCGCATCTGGTTTGAGGGATGGGATTCTTCCATTAACAAGTGGTGGTGGCGTTCCTGGCCACCTACCTAGTTGACAACCAATGGAGCAATCTCAAGTCTTCTCTTCCAAGAAACGCATCCTGCTTATCTGATATGAGATTTCAACCCCCCGCGCGGGACACCTTGTGTGACCAAATGGCGGACTTGGGTCAGACGATCAATCAATATTGAGGCTTTGCTTATCTCGGATGAGCCAAGAGGCGGCCGGCTGTCGATCTATTGCCACTTGTAACACCGAACATTAGGACAAGACCAGCTGACCGACTGGAAATCCAACTCGCCTTCTCAAGCAGGCCCCCAAAGGTGTGCCGTCTTACTGTGTTGTGATGCGGGCTACACAGTCCAAATCAACTTTGACCAATTATACACCGATGAAGGGGTGATCAATTCCCTTTTAATTAAAACTCATACGATTTGACGACAATGAGGACAGGTTGCTTTAAGTATAATATGATAGGACTCTGGGTGCATTCCAGGCGTTTTAAACGCACATCATGCAAGAAGATGCAGCCAGGACCGTTATGGCTGCCTCCAGTGAGACGTGCCAGGCCAAGAACCACGCCACCCCACTTAACAGACGAAGGAAGGCATGGCGACGGCCTGAACAATGAAGGGTTCCGTTCAGGCACTTCTCAAACCGATCTGCGGGTCTGGAGGCGAGTGTTGTACGTTCCCTCCTCTGAAAGCTTCGCGTGAAAGTCGGTTCATCTTAATACCTTGTGGGAAATCATCGGTGTCCTTGGCCCAACTGAAAGAATCCGCCGTTCCGGAACTGTTGACCACAAAATCAATCTCAAAATACATTGGATCCCAGATGGCAAATCTAGCCCGTCGCGCGGACTGGTTGTAGTCGAGTGCCCACTCGAAAACATCGCCGCGGAGATGGCGGAGCTCATAAACCTGGGTTTCTTTTCCTTGAAACGCGAGTTCCAAGCAGTCGCTTTTGTTAGGGTGCCTGCGTATATCGATAAAAAAGTTCCCCACCTCGTTGTAGAACTCGCCGGTGTATGTTTCCAAAGGCTGTGGCCTAGTTGGGTTCTCTTTCCTAATCTTATCGAATCCGGCCATCATCGACGCCACGTTGGCGAGCTTGCGTCGCCGGCTCTCCTCGGCCAGCTTGATATACTCGGCACCATCGGAAAAGCCAAACAGGGCTGACACGTAGACCTGGGCTATCCAGTCGGCGGGGTCGTTCAGTGGCATGGAGTTCGTCAAGACGACCACGGCAGACCGTGTTCCCGGAAACATATACAGAGCCGAGTAGTATCCGTAGGCGGCGCCTTGGTGGTAGTATGCCATCATGGGCGAAGAACCAAGCCCGAGCACGGGTAGCTCATCTATGTCGAAAAGACCAGCATTGTCTCCTTGAAGACCCACTACTCCGGGAAGTTGCGTGCGGACCCAGCCCATGCCGTAAAATCGGTAGTCTCGAGAGGGGCTGTCGAGGGGCACCTGGTTGCTCAAGAGCATGGGGATATTCTTCAACAGCGACGGCTGCGGGTCTCGCTCGTCACGGAGCACTGCCTTGGCGTAGGTGAGCAAGTCGTTAACCGTGGAGTATAAACCGCCGGCTGATTCAAAAATGCTATTCTTGAAGACAAGGCGCCTGGGAAGCGCAATGGGGTGGCCGTCTTGGAGTGTGGAGTGCGCGTCGGCGAAATCGGCGTCGTCGCCGAGGTCCGGAGCAGTGGTCGTTCTGTTGAGCGCCAACGGGTCAAGGATAGCTTCTTGCAGGTACTCATGAAAGGGTTTCTTGGACAGCTTCTCGATGACTGCTCCGGCCATACTGTATCCCCAATTGTTGTACAACCATTGTTGGCGAAACGGCGCCACGGTGTCGAGGTTGGCAGCGGCAGCTAGAAGCTCGCTTGGAGGGAGCAGGAATTCCAGATCGCCCTGAGCAGCGACAGACATGTCTCCGAGGAGCCCTGTCCTGTGGGATAGAAAGTCGGCTGTTGAAACCAATCCTCGCAGGCGCTTGTCTTTTGGTTTGTAGTCCGGAAAGATTTCCTCGAGAGGCGACGACCAGGTTACGGAAGACTCATCCTGCTCCTCGAACAGTTTTCCAATGCTCGCAGCGGCGAAGCTCTTGGTGATCGAGCCGATGCCATATGTGGTATCGGCACCCGGCCGTTGCGTTTTGGCCTCGTCAAGATATCCGAAGCTGTCTCTGAAAAGGACATCATCATGGTGAAGGACGCCGACAGACACCGAAGGCACACCTGAAATGGTACGAATATGGTCGACCACGGACGCCGCCTTGGCAAGTCTTTCAAGCACTGTCGTTGTCTTCATGCCGCAGTCGATCGCATCAGCCCTACTCAAGCTCGTCAGTCGTGATCCTGCGCAACACTGCAATCCTGGAGGGTGGAATTATTAAGAAGGGGCGGACGTGGTTCTCACGTGCTGGCAGCCCTGAGAGGAATCAGCCTCAGCTGTGGCATTGAGTCTGCCTGATTTGAGAGATGGTGTGGGAAGGGACGAACTGTCACTGGAACGACAGGGGGAAGGCTTTTGGTCGGTCAATGGGGTGAGCAAGATCAGGAGGCGTTGCCCGCTTTGTATCCGTAACTGGTCAGGTGGAAAAGACCCCTGCGCCCGCCTGACTTACAATGGCGTGGGGTTGAGGTTCACCCTACCTATACGCTCGGCGGCTGCGTAGGAATCTTCTGTAAATGGGTTGTGTCAGGGCATATGCAGTGGCTCAAGGCACACCCACCCCTCCCCCCCTCAGTTCCGTGCAATTCATTCCCAGCCCCAGGTACGTATTCCAACAGGTGTCTTCATCTTATAGGCCACTGTATCTTCGCCTACTAGGCATCCATGGGGCTGGAGGTTTTCCCACCCTTCGTTGCTTGCCTTGCCTTGATCAAATTATCTCGCCCGGAGCCAAGTCTGTATCCGACATCCACTGCACGGCAGCCTAAGCAGCCTAGCTAGGAGGTAGCCATCGGGTCATAAATCATAAAATAATACTATGCCGTTTCGCTAGCCGCTGCTTACTACCTTCCAGGTTTGGCACTCTGGCTCGTTCACGTTTTCTACTTGAAAGTTCTCGACCTGAGAACACAAGATTTGCTAAATGCAACGCACATTTTGTACTATATTCTTCGTGTTTCCTGCGGTACTGTAGCAACATAGTCGGCCTCTGGAAAGTGTTGTGCTTCAGGGTATCCGTAATACCACATTCCTTTGTTACGCGTGTGGCCGGGACGCAGCCCGGTCCATCATGGAGCAAAAGTCGTCCCACCAGCATGCCCGTACTCCGATGGAGATATGGGCAGAAGCTGCGTCGCAGAAAAGTCAGGATCTTGACCAACTGCAGCCTTGTTCACTTCGGAAAGCAGCGTCATACGAGACAGTTCAGGAGCGTGTGCTGGTACTGCACCAACGATACCAATCTCGGCGAAGTACCCGATGGTTCCGCAAGCTTGGGCCCGTTATCGAACATCTACGAACGTTTAGCGATGCCATAGGCGTGTTTACGCAGTCCAATCCGGATGTCTCCTGCCTGGTGAGCTGCCCGACCCGAGAACGGCCCGTTCGTGATGATGGACCATCCATGACTAACATGATCTTTCATCCAGGTCTGGGGCAGTCTGAAGATGGTTCTTGACGTGCGCCGGATGAATCCGTTCCTCAATTATCCAGCCTTGCAGGTTTTGCTGACTTTGCTCACGTAGGCAGCATGCGTTTTCTCGCACACCATGGAGATGATCGTGGACATGTACGAAGAAATTACCCGCGCCATGCCTCGGTTCCAAGAGTACATGGAGCATTTCCCTCAACGAAAAGGCCTTCAAGATGCGCTTCTCAGGATATACTGCGCATACTTGGACTTCGCCGTGAGCGCGGTCAAGTTTTTCAGTCGAAGCGCCTACGGCAAGCAGTCTCCGTCTCTATGCTGCCCAACGGCTTGACATTGAGCTAACAACAGCCTGCGAAAACAGTTCACCTGCTCTTCAGCTTCATCAAGAGCGGTTTTCTGAAAATGACCTTTGGCAACATCACCAGTCAGATTCGACAGGCCAGTCGCGAGTTCTACGCCGAGGCAGCACTCGCACATACCATTTCGACCTGCGGAAGTCTTGCCAAAATCCAGAGCGTGCTGCCGCAAACGGCTTGGCGGCCAGAGCCCCCGGAGAAGGTCTTTTCGGTTCCTTGGTCCAGAAGCTCAAAGTTCTGTGGAAGAACATCAGAGCTGGGCCAGCTGCACAATTTCCTTGCGCCGTCGCAGTCGGAGCAGCAGTCTTGCGTACTGCACGGGATGGCGGGCGTCGGTAAAACCTCCACAGCGCTCGAGTTTGCTTATCGGTCCAGGGACATCTTTCCGTACATATTCTGGATCCCGGCCGAGGACGAAACTGTCCTCGTGGAGGCGTTTGCGAGACTTGCTGAGCTGCTCGGCCTGGCCCCATCAAGTCGAGGGCTGGACCCCGCACTCCAGATTGAAAAGGCCCGAGCCTGGCTTTGCCAAAGTACGATTGAATGCTCCTCGTTGTCTATAGCCCGCTCTAATATTTCTTTTTCATGAGATCTGTAGACACCTCGTGGTTGATGGTGTTCGACAATGCTGAGGCTTCCGAGCTTCTTCACCGATACTGGCCTGCGTGTGGTCATGGATCCATATTGATAACAACACAGGATCGGAAAATGACACACCGCTCGCGATCCGAAGTGAAGCTATTCACGCTGACGGTGGAAGAGGGCTCATATCTTCTCCTTCGTCAACTACCTGAGAAGACCAAGTCGCAAGAGGCAGCGGAGAAGCTCAGCCGAGACATATCGAAAGAGGTCGGAGGCCTACCTTTGCTGCTGGTGGGGCTCGCTGGTCACATCATCGACTCCCATGCATCTCTGCCACAGACCCTCCAAGACATGCAGCAGCCGTGGAGCGGAAACGACAGCATCATTGCCAGCCTCAGCCCCGAATCTGCCACCTTTCAGTATCAGCGCCCAATTCATATGGCTTTCAATGTTTCCGTAAGCAGGTTACCTGCCGTCGCACTATCCGTCCTCCAGATCATGAGCATGCTTTCACCCGATAGCATCAACGAGAACCTCGTGGCCGTGGACATCTCTGACAGAGGTTTGGGTGTTCTTGGGGGGCAGGGTCGTTCGAGGTACGCACGGGCACGGAGAAGGATGCTTGATTAATAGTGGCTACATTTTACTAATAAAGCCGTCGCCTAGGTTCCTCCAAGACGTTCGATCTCCTCTTGTCGCCCGCCATCTTGTCGAACTTCACGAGCCAGAGAATGCGCCGCCGTTCTATTCATTGCACCGACAGCTACAGTGGAAACTCTTGACCGATCTAGATTGCGACCCTTTGGCCCGCCAGATCACTTTCGATCGGACTGTGGCACTGATCCGACAGATATTCCCCCCCCTTTCCGAGTTCATGATCCCCATGATTTCGGAATGGGATTCGTATCAGCTATCCATTGCACACGTGCTTCGGCTCCAAGAAGTATACGAAGTATCTAGGTCCAAAACACCACCAATAGCTGGCCGCTTGGCGTTCGCAGAGCTCCTCACAAGTGCAGGAAACTATTTGTACGAAGCAAACATTGTCGGACCTGGACTTGCCGTCCTGGCTACTTCTGCGCAGATCTGCAGAGACCTTGGCTCTGATATCCCGGAAGATGTAGAGTTTCGGAGCAATCCACCACTTCCTGCGGGTTCGGAATGCTCTCTTTCTGAACTCATCAAGCTCGAGGCTACGGCGCTCACCATATCCTGGGGAATCATCTCCAGGAACCAGGGGCTGACTGGTGATCGAGTAGCCATGGATAAAATACGCAGGGCCCTCCATCTTCGCGAAAAACATGCGGAAATGCCGCTGGCCGAGAACGACAAGTTTCACAGCTGCATACTCCTATCAAACGCCTACAACGACATGGCCTGTGAGCTCATTCACATGCATCAGTATGAAGAAGCAGAGATCTTTTTGAAAAAGTCATTGCATCTAAAACAAGAGTTGTCGCTGGAGCGAGACATTCCGCCTTTCGAGTATGCCGAATCGAAGAACAACCTAGCATATGTCCGCATAGAACAGGGCCTCATGAAAGAAGCCGTATTGGTAAGCCAACAGGCAGTGAGTTTGATGGAAAAAGAGGATGGCTGTGCAATTGACACGCGGTTCGCCTTCTGCTATGGGGTATGCCTTGTAAACGCATCCCGGACAGAGGAGGCTCTAGTGGTTCTGAAAGGTGTGCACGACTTGCGGGCCAGTAAATTCGGCAAGTCAGACCTCAACGCCCTGGACAGCGCATTCGCCATAGCCTTAGCCCTATACAGGCTTGGCAGGTATCTGGAAGCTAAGTACGCTGAAGATTATGTTCCACCCTGTTTGCCTCCTCGGATGATGCTAACTGGACCGGCGCAGTGACGCTATGGCAAATTGCTTCCCATCTCAGGGAAACGTCTTACAGTCAAGAGAGCTATTTGCTCGCGCGACATACCTTCATTCGGCGATTTTACACAAGCTCGGCCAATCCAACAGAGCTGATGAATTGAGAGCCCGCGCGATCGAAGAACTGCATTCTCTCTTGGCCACTATATCCTCGGAGCTGCTGCCTGACTCAGTCCGCGATGGCTCAGATCCATTCGTGCTTATGAATTACATTGTACCGTACACAGCCGGCCGTTCCATGACTTCCGGTCTATTTAGTAATTAAGGGCCTCTGGACTCACTATCGTGTGGCACTTGGAGCTGTTGTCGGTCCTATTTCAGACGTTGCTGTCTGCACTCTGCAGGACACTCGACTGCTGGACATGGAACCCCAATTGACACAATCAGCTTGGCATCAGATGTTTTAGTAGCCCTTCGGAACCAAGTAGAAGTCGTGGATGAATTTCAGTTGCATGCATTTGTGTTCTCATCATCATTATTATCGGAAGCAAAATGACAACCACATATCCTGAAAGTCAGTGTTGATGTTAGATCGTCGCGGCACTAAAATACCGGCTTCAGGGCTCCTCGGCCCGTGACGGCCCGCTCGGTCGTCACCTCGGTGAGACCAGCGGCCCCACTGAGAGCTTCTTTCCCGTCATCCCGCGCCAAAGCTCCTCCCCCCAGCCCGTCATTTTCCAACACAACCACTCCAGGACATCCGACGCCGCGAAAACACCGCCACCCAGCTCCTCACAAGCTCCTTCGCTCAATTGAACGGCCGGGGCGACGCCCGAATGACACGGAGAGATAAGACACCCTCGAGATGCTTCCTAGCCGCGCGATCGGCAGGGCGCGGCCTTTTCTCCGCCCGCGCAAGCCCGCCACGACCAGGACCACCACGCTCCGCGCCGCATCGACGAATCCCTCGCCGTCCACCTCCCGCGCCGCCCAGCGCCTCCTCGACCGCGTGCCCCTGCGGTTCCAGAAATACACCGCGGGCCTCCGCAAGGCGCCGCTGTCGCACGTCGTCGCCTTCCTCGTCCTCCACGAGATCACGGCCGTCGTGCCCCTGCTCGGCCTCTTCGGGCTCTTCCACTACACCGACTTCCTGCCGCTCGGGTACGTCACGGGCCACTGGGCGGGCTACGTGCGCGACGGCGTGGGCATGGCGGAGAGGTACTTCAGCAGGAAGGGGTGGTTCGGGTTCGAGGCCGGCGACCGCGGGACGATGACGGGGGAGCTCGACAGGAGCGAGGGGTCCGAAGCGGCGGGCTCGAAGGGGGATGCAGCGGACAGCACGCAGGATCTGATGGAGAGGTGGCAGAAGGACGCGAAGTACAAGGTCGTGGTGGAGGTGGCCATGGCCTGGGCCATCACCAAGGCGCTGCTGCCGGCGCGAATACTCGTCAGCATCTGGGGAACGCCATGGTTCGCCAGCGTCATGGGAAGGGCTCGCAGCATCTTTAGATCACGTCGATAAGCACACAATAAGAAAGCAAGATGGTGCAAAAGCGAGTTGATGTATGGCTTTTGAACGCCTGGTTTTTTGTTTTTATTGACCTTGACTTTTCCTGCGTCAACCTATCGACGTGCCATTACGCGTACCACTCGCCCGGAAGACAGGCTAGAGACGTGAATGGCTTGTGCAACTAGCGGACAAGAAATTTAAGGCTTCTCGTAGATCCAGTCGAACTGGGAAGACTTGTACTGAACAGCCTCGCCGTCCTTGAACCAGAGAGCAATCTCCTTCTTGGCGTTCTCGACGGAGTCGGAGCCGTGGCAGACGTTGCGGCCGACATCGATGGCGTAGTCGCCACGGATGGTGCCAGGGGCAGAGGCAAGGGGGTTGGTGGCACCGAGGATGGCTAGAGGAGAACAAGGTCAACGGGGGTGATCGTGGTGGGCTGGGGTGCGTGTGGTGCGTGACTTACTGCGACCAGTCTTGACGGCGTCACGGCCCTCCCAGACCATGGCGCAGATGGGGCCAGAAAGCATGTCTGCAAGATTGTCAGCTGGGGCTTGATCACGGGTGCGTAGGGGAGGGGAAGAACGTACACTGGATGAGGCCACCGAAGAAGGGCTTGTCCTTGAGGTCAGCGTCTAGCGAAGGGGGGTTAGCGATGCAATGGGGCGCAAGAGAGCGGGCAGTGCTAACAGTGAGCCTCGAGGTGGTCCTTGCCGGGGGTGACAAGCTTGATGGCGACGAGCTTGAAGCTATGGGAGCATTGTCAGCGTGCCGTCGAATAGATGGTTCGTCGGAGGGTCGAAAAACTTACCCACGGCTCTCGAAGCGAGAGACGATGGGGCCGATCAGGCCGCGCTGGGAGAAAGTCAGTCAGCTTGGTGCGGCAGGCAATTGGAAGCGTAGCCACGGGATGATGTAGCGTACCTGGACGCCGTCAGGCTTGATGGCAATGAAGCTATGTCGAGGTCAGCGGATTTTGTTTTTTGGACTCGAGGTGGTGGTGGTGTGTGTGTGCCTCTCCCCCCTCTCTCCTTCTCTCGCTCATGTGCCCGAAACCTCCCATGATGGCGGGGTAAATTCAGGGTAGCGGCAGCAAGACAAAGAGAGAGAGAGACAGCACGATGCTGCATTGCAGGGTTGGACAGGTCAGGGGTGACAACGAACGGGGAAAATAACACTTACGTCTGCTCGGTAGACATTTTGGGCGAGGAATCAACGACAAGGTGTTGAGAAGGAGGAGGAGGAGTGTGTTGTTGTTGTTCGTGGTAAATTGTGGTGGTAACAACGGAGGGGACGACGGGAGAAGAAAGGTCTGCTGCTGACCGCTGGTTTTGTTGGCTCGAGGAAAAAATTATGTACAAGCCGAAGAGGAGCGCGAGAATTATGAAGGTGGGCGGGGGCAGCTTTTCGGCGGTGCGGCGGGCGTACTCGGGGAAGCTTGCGTCGCCGCCTGCATTATTCTTATTATTCTCCTGCTGCTTTTTGTGCTTTGAGGCGGGGTCGCCGCCGTCGTAGTGGGGTCCGCCTCCAGCCATGGCCGCTGTTAACAATGTCCGCTTTGGACACGTGTGATTGTACAGTGAAGGACCTGGGAGGCTTGACACTGGCTTGATTGACACTGGCTGCTCAGCACTGTGGTTAGGCTTAATTTTTTTTGTTAGTTTCTCACCGGGCACGGGGAACACCTAGGTAAGACAGACACTAGGGATCGCGACTTACCTGTAGCTCCCGAATAGGTGGATTCGTAAGGTCTGGATCTATCGTCTTCCTAACGACGAGGTGTTCCACAGCTAATTGAGGGATACTTTCGTGTCAACAAGATCGCTCGGTTGCTGTTTTGTTTACATTCAGTGCACGCAAATTGACTGAGGAGGCGACTGATAGACGAAAGGTACCTAAGGTAAGTAGGTAAGTGAGTGCTCGATTACGGCCACTAAAAACAAGTGAGAGCGCCTAATTCATGATAGCACAGTGCCAGGCACACAGATTTCGGCAAATCCGCATGTATTTATCCAACCATCTTGATAAGCGATAGCATCCTACCGCTTAAAAACATCACTTAAACCGTCAATTGCCACCATGTCACTTGGCTGGGCAATGCCGAGTTGAACACAATAAAACGTACAAGTCCAACCAACTCCATAACAATTACACGTGTCTCGCCAGTTGGCCCCTCATTACGGAGTGCTTGACTGCAATAACTCACGCCCTCTCACCGTTGATGGCGGGGTAAATCACCTGAGCCGTGTTATGCATCAATCGGGCCTGTCAGTATTCGGGTAAACGTGCCTCCCCCAGCCCGCCCCCTGTCTCCTGCAGTTCCTCCACTGCAACTGCCTGCGCTAGTCCCAGGCCGGAGCTACCAAAGGGACAGCTGTTGAACTTCGGCCGTCTCACGTTTAGCAAGTCCCTCCCACCTTCGAGGCTTCGACACTCGCCCGCCATCCTATCAAACCAAAAAAAAAAAGTACAATCACCCGCACGATTGTTAGGGGAGCACCACAAAGAGGAATAGCCTTCTTCTTGCTCCCGTATCTTCTGCTTCATTGGCAATTCTCTTCCGACTTTCTCTACATCTTGTTCAGACGAAACGAAACGCACAACTACAACGCGCCCCTCCGCCATGCGGTCCCTCGGCAGGTCGTCCAGCAAATGGACGGCTTTCTTTGGTGTACTGGCGGCACTGAGCTGCATGATCCAGCCTGCAGGTATGCTTTGCCTCGAGACGGCACGAGTTCCCTCCTTGTTCACTCTTATACGCCAACTTGAACGCGGTGCTGACGGAAACGATCGCAGTCATGGTTAAGGAAAATGACTTCAAGAAGTGCCACCAGTCCGGCTTCTGCAAGCGCAACCGCGACTACGCCGACAACGCCGTCTCCCAGGCCTCGACCTGGGCTGCCCCCTACCGAATCCTCGCCGACTCCGCCTCCCTCAAAGACGGTCAGCTCCAAGCTGTCATTCTCAAGACCATCAACGATGCCCAGGAGACCGTCCGCCTCCCCATCACCGTCTCCTTCCTCGAGTCCGGCACCGCTCGCGTGAGCGTCGACGAGGAGAAGCGCCAGAAGGGTGACATCCAGCTGCGTAACGACAGCCCCGCCCGCAAGGAGCGCTACAACGAGGCCGAGAAACACACCATTGTCGGCGGGCTCAACCTCGACAAGAACGCCAAGGTTGCCTACCAGGACAAGGACCAGATCACCGTCCAGTATGGCCCGTCGTCCAAGTTTGAGGCTGTTATCAGGTTCTCTCCCTTCAGCGTCGACTTCAAGCGCGACGGCGCTTCCCACATCAAGCTCAACGACCGTGGCCTACTCAACATGGAGCACTGGCGCCCTAAGGTGGATAAGCCTGCTGAGGAGAAGAAGGAGGGCGACGAGAGCACCGAGAAGACAGACGACGCCGCCGCCGCCGAGTCCACCGAAGTCAAGTCGGAGGACGAGAGCACCTGGTGGGATGAGACCTTTGGTGGCAACACCGACACCAAGCCCCGCGGTCCCGAGAGTGTCGCCCTTGACATTTCTTTCGTCGGATACGAGCACGTCTTCGGTATCCCCGAGCATGCTGGCCCGCTGTCCCTGAAGGAGACCCGTGGCGGCGATGGCAAGTACAGCGAGCCGTACAGACTCTACAACGCCGACGTCTTCGAGTACATCCTCGACAGCCCAATGACTTTGTACGGCTCTATCCCTCTGATGCAGGCGCACCGCAAGGACTCCACCGTCGGTGTTTTTTGGCTCAACGGTGCCGAGACCTGGATTGACATCACCAAGGACAAGACCTCTTCCAACCCCTTGGCCCTCGGCGTCGGCTCCAAGACCAACACCCAGACCCACTGGATCTCTGAGTCTGGCATTCTCGATGTCTTCATCTTCTTGGGTCCTTCTCCCAAGGACATTTCCAAGAACTACGGAGAACTCACCGGCACCACCGCCATGCCTCAGGAGTTCGCGCTCGGCTACCACCAGTGCCGCTGGAACTACATCTCTGATGATGATGTCAAGGACGTTGACCGCAAGTTTGATAAGTTCAAGATTCCTTACGACGTCATTTGGCTCGATATCGAGTACACCGATGGCAAGAAGTACTTTACTTGGGATGGCGACATGTTCAAGGACCCCATCGGCATGGGCCAGGCCCTCGATGAGCACGGCAGAAGCCTCGTCGTCATTATTGATCCCCACATTAAGAACGAGGGGAATTACGACATTACGGAACAGATGAACGCAAAGGGCCTTGCTGTCCTGAACAAGGAGGCCAAGCCTTTCGAGGGTTGGTGCTGGCCTGGCTCGTCACACTGGATCGACTGCTTCAACCCCAAGGCCATTGAGTGGTGGAGCGGTCTTTTCAACTACGACGCCTTCAAGGGCACCATGGAGAACACCTTTATCTGGAACGACATGAACGAGCCGTCCGTCTTCAACGGTCCCGAGGTCACCATGCCCAAGGATAACATTCACCACGGAGGCTGGGAACACCGTGATGTCCACAACATCAACGGCATGACTTTCCACAACGCCACCTTCCAGGCGCTTCTTTCCCGCAAGAAGGGCGAGCTCCGCAGGCCTTTTGTCCTCACGCGCTCCTTCTACGCCGGCTCTCAGCGTCTCGGCGCCATGTGGACTGGAGACAATCAGGCGTCCTGGGAGCACCTCGGCGCTGCCGTTCCCATGATCTTGAACCAGGGTATCTCCGGCTTCCCCTTTGCTGGCGCCGACGTTGGCGGCTTCTTCGGTAACCCCGAACCGGAGCTGATGGTTCGTTGGTACCAGGGCGGTGCCTTTTACCCCTTTTTCCGCGGCCACGCCCACATCGACGCCCGTCGCCGCGAACCCTACATGCTTGCGGAGGAGTTCCGGGTCATCCTTACCGCCGCTCTTCGTCTCCGATACAGCCTCATGCCTTCGTGGTACACTGCCTTCTTTCACGCCCACAGAGACGGCAGCCCGATTGTGCGCCCGATGTTCTGGACCAATCCCGAGCAAGAGTCTGGCTTCGCCATCGACGACCAGCTGTTCGTTGGATCGACCGGCCTGCTTCACAAGCCCGTTATCGAGAAGGACAAGGAGTCCGTCGACATCTTCATCCCTGATGACGAGGTTTACTACGATTACTTCACTTACGAGAACCTTCCCACCAAGAAGGGCCAGTACTTGACCAAGGCCGTAGCTCTCGACCAGGTCGCGCTGCTCATGCGAGGTGGCCATATCTTCCCGCGCCGTGACCGTCCCCGTCGCTCCAGCAAGCTCATGCGTTTTGACGACTACACGCTCGTCGTTAGTGTGAGCAAAGATGGCAAGGCCGAGGGCGAGCTGTACGTTGACGACGGAGACTCTTACGAACACGAGAAGGGCCAGTACATCTACCGCAAATTCGACCTTGTTGGTGGTACCCTCACCTCCTCCGACGCCGAGGGCCGTGACAACAAGTCCATCAAAGCTGGTTCCTGGCTCAAGGCCATGAAGGAGGTGTACGTTGACAAGATGATCATTGTTGGCGCGCCGGGCTCCTTGAGCAAGAAGGAGGTCACTGTCGAGTCCGAGGGCAAGACGTGGACCATTCCCGTGCAGTACCACGCCGCCGAGAAGGGCCGCGCCGCGTACGCCGTCGTGGGCAGAGTCGGAGCCCGCATCGGAGACGACTGGAGCATCAAGTTGGCATAGGAAAGGCCAATGTTCTTCAAGCGTATCGGAGCGCCAGGCCGGCTTCGCACCATCCACGTGTGAAGCCTCTTCGCCCAAGTGGACCTGGCACAACCAGATCACCACGGACAGGTATCATCTATCAGAGCGGTGGATAGGACCGGAGCGGTCAAGGTGTATACTAAGATTAGAGACAGCGAGCTCCGCAGATCGCTGCCGGGATTGATGGTGCAGGAGATGAAGCAGGCCTGTACTTGCTAGGGCTCCGTTCAAGACGAGTTAACGGAAAGAAAAGAGTTCATCAAAAGACTTGGCTCCATGTGATTTCGTTTAACTTGCCTAGAACCGGTTCGACGGTCGGTAAAGAGGGGATTCTTGCGGTCGGGGGGTTCATCGGGGTGGACTCCGTGGGGCCTCGGAAGTTCCGCCAAATCTCTCTCTCTCTTCTTTGACGACCTTCCACCCAAGGGGCTGAAATTCCCCACGATGGCGCCAGACTGCCCCCAGTAACGAGGCAGGCAGGCAGGCAGGCTGACGGTCCTGACCCAGCTTCGCGCCTCCGCGTGCCGGGGACTTGTTGACACACTCACTGACACTTCCTACCCCCCCTTCTCTCTCCCCCCGACGACCCGCGACGACTGGGAACTCAGCCTCGCTCGTCTGCGACGTCGCGCGGGCGGGTGGACTTATCCCCCCCCCTCTTCCAGATCTCGCTTTCTTAAACTCTGCATCTCAGCTTGGCCAAGGACATTATCCGAGCTGGTCCCCTGCATCATCGTAGGAACAGCTTGGGGGGGGGTGTGGCTTCGTGTGTATTTCTTAGTATCTCTCTCCTGCACCCCTTAAGACGGTCTCGGTGAAGAGGAGGATGCTCCCGAGTCATGAGAGGTGCCATCTTTCGCACGCCCGCCCGCGCGGAAAGTTACACTGCATTTTTTTTTTTGGAATTGTTTGCAATCGCCCGCAACCTGAAAGACGTGACTCAAAGGGATAGGAGAGTATCACAGAGTGCTTTTCCCTCTCTCTCTCTCTCTCCCTCTCTCTTTCTCACTCGACATGTAATGTGCTCGAAACACCCCCAAATAAATGGGGGTTAGGGGAGGAAAAGCCTGGACCCGATACAACGAAGGCATGATTCGCGGCGCGTTCTAGTCCAGGACGACAGAGTGCTCTGTGCTGTGCTGTAGAGGTAGACACGTAGATAAGGAAACTCGCTTCATTGGGCCGCACCGGCAAGCCTCCCCCTCTTCATTCATTCATTCCCGTTATCTCCGCACTGGCATGATGCGGCAGGAGGAGCCTTGCATGTGAAGAAACGTCGCGTCGCTGGCGGCGGCGGATGCCCCCTTATTGCCAGCGCTAGGCGGGCGGCTCATGGTTGTTTGGGGGGACTCGGGAGCGAGAGAGTCTTGAGGGAAAGCGCAGGGCAGGGCAAGGCCAGGGCACGCCGTCAGATCAGGCCAACGTCGGTTTTGTCATTCGTCTGGAGCGTCCAGCAATGAATGAGCTGGGCCAAGGGGCGGTCTGGTGTTCTCAATCTTATTCGACCTGACACGAGGACTAAACGACAGGTCAAAACCTGCGACCGACGGGTGTTTTTTTTCCTGCGTCAACTCTGACCCAGACGGATGCGCCGATCACGGCTTCCTTGGGGAAGGTTGATTTTTTGGGGGGGGCATATGTTGATTCTTCGGGTGATGCGCACAGCCCGCAGGCAAAGTCGGGATTGGAAAGCTTGACCGCGGCTGTAAGCTGCGATAAATCGGGCATGGCAATGTCTGTGTTGTTGGGGGTCGGTCCGGGTTTTTGGGGCCATGACGCCACTTCTTTGGATTTTACGTGGTTCTGCAGTCTCTTGACGTCTCTCGAGTCTTCATGGTCTTACGGTAAGGTACTCGAGTGTTTCGAACGGCGTGGATTGATCGAGGTAAGGTTCTCGTCTTGTAACTTGTTTGTTGATGCATGCCTCGGAAGAGGGGCATTGCCACACACTCGGGTTGCGATGAACTGCGATTTTCTCACTACTCGTGTACATAGTAAACGGATGAACTTGAGTCTCTGGTGTTAAGGTTGCCCAGAAAGCCAGTGACAGCGGCTCTCAGAAACTATTTTAGGAACTCGGCAGGACGAGAAAACTCTGTTGGTTGCAACCAAGTCCTGCAGCAAGCGGGAAAGGCGAGCGCGGTACAATACGGATACTTTGTCTGTATCCGTACCTGCATCTAACATTGTTGCGGCGACAGGATATGTTCCAGTCGCTGCCAATGGCATGGACGATGGCGGCGGTGGTGGCAAACGTCGTCAGGGGCGGCGGACCAGCGGGAGGCCCAAGACGGCAAGCCGCGGGTGACGTGGCGATCACTAGGGGGGGTGTCTCGGAGACCCTTCATGCGCTACGGGCCTAGGTACGGCAGCTAGAGACGCGCGAGAAGACGAAATTTCAGAAGGATCGGAATTACATGGGCGCTAGAAGGCGCCCTGTTGGTTTGGTAGTGTTATCCGTACTGGTAGAATAAATGATTCTGGTTGAAACGGCTCTTCGGATCCCCCCCCCTTTGCGAGTGATGAATCAGGAATCAGTTATCCTCTTGGAAAGGACATGACAGGACGCACCCAAAGGTCTCGCCCGTGGCCCCAGAGGTCCAGACCCAGCGGATCTGGGGACGAGGACAGAAAAGCCAATTTCCATCGTCCTCAGAGTTTTTTTTTGGTGGAATTCGTGAGCAACCGAACGGGCTCCGTGTTTGTAAGAGGCCGCGGCCTGTCGACACTGTCGAGTGCGCGCCAAAAGCAGGGACACCGGACAGTGACGGCATCGGAGGTTGGAAACAGTGAGGTCCAAAGATCGGTGGACGAGTGGGCCGAGCTGAGGGTTTGGGAAGGGGCTCAAGCCGGGTCTTGGATGTCTTGGCAGGGGGAGGAAAAACGGGTGAGGGTCCGGTTTTACCGTCGTGGAATGGCGAATGCGGAACATTGGCTTGAACCTGAATGACGTCAGACGCGGCCGGGTGGATCAACGACCAGGCCAAGTGGAGTGGCTTTTCAAGTCGCACCTTCCTGCTTGCTTGCCGACCGAGAAGGGTTCGAGAAAGAGGAAGGAGCGGCCGAGGGTCGTACCTGTAAAAGGAAGCAAAGGTGTACCTGAAGAAAGAAGGAATCGACAGAGAATGTGACATATCTCACGTGTCTGTTTGACGTTACTGCCTACAAGTGATGCAGAAACGTCAGGGCAGTTCCATTTGATGGGCTGGTGAAGGGCATTATCTAGGTAAGGTATTCATCCATCGACGCTGGACACACACGCAGCCATCAAGCGACAGTTTTGCCGCGACAGATAGCCTGTAGGCAGGGTAGGCTTCAAGTGCCAAATTGCAGATTTACTGTACCGCTGCCAAGGCACACCGCTTCTGCGACGCGTTCCGCTCATGGAATGGATTTGCGGTGGTGCTCGTATTGGAACCAGCCAGTTGTGGCCCAGCGCTGGTGTGATGATGTCCCCCCGGTGCAAGTTCTGCTCCTGCGTCTCGGGCTCCTGAGACTTGCCGTCTGGCCCGTCTGACGCCAGATATCTCCGTCTCCTCGAGGGTGCAGACTTGTCATCGCTCGGTGGTGTTGGCAACCGCCAGTGTTTAACCCTCTTGGCCCTTTCCACTGTCACCGTTAACCGGTGCAGCTCTGGAGATACCACCACCACCACCACCGCCGATACAGCACACGCTATTTCTGTTGAGGGTGGCTTGCGGCACAACACTTGTAGGGAACACGGGAGGTGGCGGCCATGTGCGCGATACCAAGATGGTGTAGGTACCAACCCATCAGCCCTTTTTTTCCACGCCGTCCCCCTGCCCGACACAGCGATTCGGGCGGCAGCGTGGGATAGGCAGGGCATGGCCCGTGATCGTCTGTTCGCGGAACAGGAGAGAGACGGTTCAGTGCAACGCAGCAGAGAGAGAGAGGGAGAGCCTCACAGTCTCACAGGGCGCCACGCCACCCACTTGGAGGGTGTGTAGCTACAGTTGCGCTCCCACGGAGGGGGGAGGGGGGGGGAGGATCGCGATGACAGGCGATCTCGAGGCGTGTGGGGGTTCGCTGACACTCAGACTCTATTGTTTGATTCACGGACTAGTGTGCATTTCGGGGTCCCGATCCGACTAAGTGTTCGTTTCGCTTGACCTTTAAGGGCCCCTTTTAAGTGTTCGTTTCGTGTCCCGGATGAGGGGGAATCGGATACCTACCATTATGCATTCGCGTCCACCTCGGTGCGCATGTGCGGTTGGAGGCTAGCAGGTCGTCCGCCGCAAGGGTGGATGCTCACAGGACGCTAGCCGTCTTTCAGCTTAGAGCTGCCAAGTAGGCAGGTAGCAAGGCGATGGATGCCATGCGGTGCGATGCCGTGGTGTCTGGGTGATATTGCACACCAGAATGCAATGCGCGGCAAGGCAATATACAGTACGGATAGGTACCGTGCTGCAGAAGAGCAGATTGGCAGAGTCAGAGTCTCAGCCAGCAGCCAACAAACAGCCAGCAGTTGGAGGAAACGGGGGCGCCTTGGATAGATTGCAATGTTGCAGCGAAGAAGCATCCATGCCCTTATCGCCCACCGCAGCGCTTCTTCGCAATTAACCTGATGGGCGGGTTGTTCAGGGTCACCCCCTCTACTCTGAGGGTCACCAACATCTGTGGACAGTGGGCTGCGGGTTGGTTGTGAGGACGTTGGTGACGCCGGACACGGGTAGGGCGCAGCACATGGGAGATTCTGTGTGTCAAAAGGCAACATGCTGGGAGATGCAGAGGCTCTTTTTCTGTCAAAATAGACCAACAACACGGACCGCATCCCGACCACGGCCGTCCAGGCTCAGCAATTCGACTTGATCGGGTGGCTGGCTGGTCACTTACTACGTATTCATTCAGGCCTCACCAACTCAACTCACTGTTTTCTTCACTCACTCGCTCACCCACTTGAAGTACCTACCTACCTACTAGAGCACTCGCTCTGTACTGTACTATCCGTAGCTACTCCATCCAGTCTTCCCGAAAAAGGATACCACCACGACCGTGACTCCAGCTAGAAATATGGGGACCCAATCTTTTTCGTATACATAAATGTTCATGACGAGCAAGACGCCCCCCTGGGCCCGATCAGCATTTCGCATCCCCAGTTTTATGTCTGGGCACCGACGTGGCACCGCAGCACAACACAATTACACAACACACAACACACAGTCACAGGCAACCACATAGGTACTGTAAGTTGGACACTGGAGCAGCACATGTCGCCCGTCGCCGGTTTCTTGGTTTGCTCTCTGCGGCCACTTTGGGGGGGTCTTGGGTCCCCATCGATTCATTGAGCTCAAACAACCGCGACCGGGATCATGATCCAGTTTTTTCCCTCACAAGAGTCCCTGTTTCTTTAAATGACCGACAATACCAGGGGGAGAGGAGGGGGGGGACTACCTATCCACGCATCGCCGAAGCATCTGGACGGCCAGCAGCTTTCCCCCCCCCCTCTGGATGCTCTTCTTCCTGGCTGTGTTGCTGCTTGTCCTCTCGCTTTCCCATCCATCACCCATCATCCGATCTCTGAACCTGGACCCGGAGGGACAAAACACACAGGTACCGGTATATCCGTACATAGGTACTCATCCACAGGGGACTACCTGTAGGTACTTGCTCAGAGTGCCTACTCTCTCTACCTACCTACTCTGTATCCGTACCTATTGCCTATTCGGTCGCGGTTCCTTGCCTGGTCCCTGCTGCACCTGTCAGGGTAGTAGTGAAGCGTATCCGCATGCACAGAAATACTTTGACTTTCCACTTGTCTTGGTGTTGTTGCATCCAAGAGATATTTCACTCACGTCTTCCCTCCCTACTCTCTCCTCCCCTTCGTCTTGCCCAAAAGAAGCGATTTCCCCAGCTCTTCTGCTCTCTTTCCCCAGTAGTTCCTGCCGCTACACTTCGCCCACGGGGATAAACCTGAAGTAAGCAAAAAAGAGGGCAGGCACCAGCGTCGAGCAGCTTCCCAATACCCCAACACAACGAACGGGCACTTGGTCTCTTCTTGACTGAAGAAGACTCACTCTTAATACTCTCGCCAGCCCTACACACCGTCGGCGGCTGAGTTGTAAT
Source organism: Colletotrichum tanaceti (assembly GCA_005350895.1). Classification (NCBI taxonomy): domain Eukaryota; kingdom Fungi; phylum Ascomycota; class Sordariomycetes; order Glomerellales; family Glomerellaceae; genus Colletotrichum; species Colletotrichum tanaceti. The sequence goes on from PJEX01000026.1 coordinate 139,072, forward strand.
TCAGCGAGACGACAACTACGACAGCTACCTTATTCAACGCACTTGGATCATTCCTTTATTCGCCGCTTGTTCCCGGCGTCGCGTCGTTGAACTTGGCCTTTACCGAGAATTACAGCGGCGTGCATCAAATCGAACCGACCGCGCCCAAGCGCACTCGGCCATCAACACAAGCCGCCATTCGCCTCATTCGGGCATTGTTGTTTGTCGAAGTCGGCCCTTTCCCGCCCTTTCGTCATCTTTACGGACGAGCCCAATATCGATTGGAAGCATCTTCTTACAAAATCGCCATTCACGCTCGCCGCAGCACACTCATCCAACATTGCTACCCCCATTCTACTCGCGCCCACTTACACCTATAAAACATCACCATTGTGGCTCTTTTACCCAGCCCATCATGACGACTCCAACGAATCGTGATCGCTCCAATTCGGACGAAAATGAGAAGCGCTCTTCTCATACAGATGACAGCCTCCAGACGGCCACGGATCCCAGCTCCGTGCCGCCTCAGCAGGAGAAGATGACCCGCCTCAACACCGACAACCTTCTCCCCCCCCCAACCAACGCACATGGCCCCGGCCCCATTTCGCCCCAAGACTCCCGCGAACAGGCTTCGCGTCTGAACGACGACCTCGAACTCCTGCGCGCCGAGCGCTTCGTTTCCAACCAGGAACATGAGTTATCGCAACAGCGCTCCCGTCAGGGTAGGGCCCGGGAGCCCGAGCCCGAGGATGTCTTCGCGACCAACCCCACGGCCGTCGAGGCCGTGAAGCCGCCCCCCGAAAAGAAGGCCGGCGCCTTTGCCTTCGCCGTCTGGAAGTGGCTGAGGAAGTTCCCTCGCGTCTTCCGTTATTCCGTCTACATGATTCCTGGCGCCGCCCTTCTGCTCATTCCCGTCCTCCTCGGTCATTTTGCCGTCGTTCCCGAGAACTCAACCGTCGGCGGCGCCAACGGTGTGTACCTCACCTGGTTCGGCATCTGGCTCGAGGTTGTTTGGTGCTCCCTTTGGGGCTCCCGCATGATCACGAGCTTCATGCCCATCATCTTTGGCGGCATCGCCATAGTCATGGGTTCTAGCAACCACAAGAAGTGGAAGGATATCGGCCAGGGCCTTGAGCTGCACACTGCCCTCTTCGTGTGGATGCTCGCCGTCCTCTGCTCGTACTCGCCCATTCTCAACGGGCATCGCGTCCTGCCGGATAATTTCAACGAAGAAGAAGATGACTTGCCTCACGTTCAGTGGATCGATGTTGTCCAAAAGGTCATCATCGCGTTCTTCGTCCTGGCAGCCCTCAACTGGGTCGAGAAGATCTGCATTCAGTGGATCGCGACGTCTTTCCACCAGCGCACCTACGTCCAGCGAATCGAAACCAACAAGAGCGATGTCGACCATCTCGTACACCTGTACGAGCACTCCAAGATGCGCATTAACCGCGAGGACTCCATCTGGCTCACGACGGAGAACGGCAACAGATCGGGTGCCCGCACTCCCATGGGTGTCATGGGCAAGAACGTCCGTTCCGTCTTCAACAAGGCCGGCGGTGTGGCGGCTCGCGTTGGAAACGATTTCATAGGACGAAAGGTCGCCTTCAACCACGCCCGCAAGATCACCTACGAGATGTTACGCAACACTGCCTCGGCCCACTCGCTCGCTCGCCTCATCTTCCGCAGCTTGGCCAAAGAAGGCCAGGAGACCATCTTTCTCGAGGACATGCAGGTTGCCTTCAAGACGGCCGAAGAAGCAGAACACGCCTTCAGCATTTTCGACAAGGATCTCAACGGCGACATCTCCATGCAGGAGATGGAGGGAACCTGCAACGAGATCCATCTAGAGCGCAAGGCCATCGCTGCCTCGCTCAAGGATCTCGACTCCGTCATCAAGAAGCTCGACAAGGTGTTCCTCTTCATCATCGTCATCATCGCCATCATCGTCTTCATCTCCATTCTCTCGGGCTCTGCCGCCGCTGGTCTGGCCTCTGCCGGCTCCAGCTTTCTCGGTCTCGCTTGGATGCTTCAGGCCACTGCCCAGGAGTTCCTGCAGTCCATCATCTTCGTCTTCGTCAAGCACCCCTTCGACGTTGGTGACCGTGTCACAGTTTACGGCAACACCGGTACCCTCGGAACTGGCGATGACTACTACGTTACCGAGATTTCCCTGCTCTACACCGAGTTCAAGAAGATGGAGGGTCATATCGTCCAGGCGCCCAACAGCGTTCTCAACACCCTTTTCATATTGAACCAGCGTCGTTCTGCCGGTCTCGCCGACCCCATCGAGCTCAAGCTTGGTTTCGGAACTGACCCGGAGCTCATCGACGAGCTCAAGTCCCGCATGCTCAACTTCTGCCTGGAAAACAAGCGCGACTACCAACCCCGCATCATCAGCGAGGTCAAGACGCTCAACGAGGTCCAGTCCTTCACCATGAACTTGATCTTTTTCCACAAGTCCAACTTCCAAAACGAGCTGCTCCGTCTTCAGAGGCACAACAAATTCGCCGCGCAGCTCATGGCCGAAATCCGCAGCGTCGGTCTCCAGGGCCCTTGGCAGGTGCAACCCGGTGGTTCCCGCGACACCCCCTTCTACTGGGCTGGCGGCGCCCCCCCTTCGTACGACTCGTCCAAGCCCGGTCCCAGTGGCAACGAGCCCTCGACGCCTGCGACGGCGGGCGACGCCCAACCCACCTCTGTTGGCCCGGCTGTTGTTACTCGCTCCCGCGCCGACTCGCGCACCGGTGTGGTGCCTTTTATCGACGACAACTGGAGCGATTTCCAAGACGTCTTCGAGGCTCGTAGAGAAGTTCACCAGCCCCATATCTCGCGCCTCCATAGCATCCGTGAGCGATCCGATCTTGAGCGCCCTCTGAGCTCAACTTCTGGCGCCGCCGGGTCGAGGCAGTCTCACGAGTCTGGCTCGCAGCGTCGGAGGTTCTTCGGCCGTCCTCGGAGCTCCAGTAGGACGAAGACCGGCGATATCGTCTAGCCTGGCGCCTCTCTTTGATCTGCTCTCTTTCTGCAGATCACACTTTATTCAATATGGTCACCAAAATTTGGGACACATACACACTCTTTTCATAATGAGAGATTTGTAATTGAATTATCGAGCGAAGCGAAAGAAAAGTTAGAGGAAAAGAAGCAAGAGAAGAGGAGATGAGAGATTGGGTTGCGCATGATCACTCAGCAATGGATGTTCGGGGGGGGGTTATCCAGGACCCCCGAGTCCAGCAGGTGTCGACGTAGTTTAACTGTTCAAGTCAGAGAAATTGGCATCGGCTTTGTGTGTAAGATAAAAAGAAGCCTGGGGAGGCTGTCAGGGCGAACCATTCCATAGACTGAAATCGGGGTAAAATACCCAATAGAGATCTCGATTCAAAATCCACTTCTTTCGATTGCCAGTCTCTGCGACAGAAGCTTGGCCCGGGAGTAATATCGCGGTCGCCAAGGCCGGGCGGGGCCGATTTCCTTGTGTCTTAGTCAACCGCCAAGAACCCCCGAGTCCCTCCGGCCTTGACCGTTGGATGCGGTGATTAGACTCGCGAGCCACAACATCACGCCAACCTCCGTAGTCAAGGTTCTTGTCCTCGCCCTCGGCCGCTCTGCACTCTGGCATCTCTAGCATAAGCAAGAGCCCGAGCCAAGGCAATCTGCAAACTCTAACCGGGCTGGGGTGATTGAAGTTAACAATTGACATGGCAGTGGAAACGAAAAAGGTCAGTGAACACAGAAGCAGGCTTTTGAGACATCATGCCAAACACAAAACGTCGATTTGGCCTGTAAAACATACCAGACTGGAAAGGGTATATATACCACAGGTAATCAATAAAGACCAAGCACGCCCAGGAAACCATCCGTAATCATACCAATACACGACCAAGACATTCCATCCGAGGCTCCTTTCCCTTCCATCAAATCAGCGCGTCCGAAAATCCATCACCAACAAAGAGTGTCAAATGTACACTTGCTCTCAATGACAATCTGAGAATAAGTGGGATACAGCACATCAAAAGCCGAAGCGATGGCCGTGTTGTAGTCTGTGTCGAACTGGGTGGTGTTACACTCGCTGCAATGGATGCCCATGCCTGGCTCCGACCACTTCATCTCGTAGCCAATGAAGCCTTTGAGCTCTCCTGTCGCCATGTCGTAGGCGGTAAGGTTGAAGGTGGTAGGGAGAGTGAGGGTATCGTCCGAGGTATCGTTGGCAAAAGGGGCTGGTCCATGGTTATGGACGAAGTAGCCATTGGGACCGGGGAGCGATCCAAGGTTCTTGAGGACGTTGAAGAACACAGGCAAGAAATTGAGGGGTGAGTCGTTGGTCCCCTGGCAGCGGGCCGTGACGGTTGAGTTGAGATGGTTAGAAAAGGGGTTGGGACTGCAAATGCCGTCGATAGTAAAAAGGATGTTGCTCAGGAAGTGGCTGATAGTGCCATACCAGACAGCGGGACGCGGGCTGACCTCTATCTGGACGGCCAAGGTGTCCCCGGTGACGGAAGAGTTGCTTGGATCACTGGTGATGACGGTGGCGTTGTCCGTGGGAGCAGCTGCGCCAGGAATCCGGGCCCATGGAGTAGGGCCAGTCTCGAGATGGTTGCAGATAAAGGCCGAGGTGCAGGTCGAGTTGCCAGAGACGCTCAAACCGACAGGGTGTCCTCGGTAAGTGTAGCACCAGAGAGTGGTACCGCCGTCCTTGGTGCTCATGGCCTTTCCGGCACGCAAGAGCTCCGGGGTGCCATCTTCGATCCAGGCGGACCAGGTCTCGCCGTTGGAAAAGGTGGCAGAGGCACCGCGGAAGTTCCAGGGGTAGGTTCCGTCGCCGTATGGCATCTGAACAGCCAGGTCAGGAGGGGCAGGATCGGTCTCAGCGGGAGTTGACCAGATAGCACCCTTGTACCAGTTTATCTGGCGGGAGGTGGACCAGGTCTGGTTCTCTGGGTTGGAACCGATGCCGCAGTCAGCCAGAACCAAGTTCTGGTCGGGATTGAAGTGAGCGTGCTTCTGCAGGTTCAGGGAAGTCATGGCCGTCAAGGCCTTGAGGGCGCGAGAAATAGTCATCTTGGTGAGATGTCGGGGGTGGAGGTAGGGTCCAAGGTAGAGAATCAGAAGAGCAAATGACGAGAACCAAAAACACAGAGGGAACTAGAGGGACGAGGTTATGAGGAGAAGTCCAAAAGTGCGGTGATGAAGAGGTGTTGTTGAGGAGATGGAGGGCTTGGGATGGAGACTGACGAGAGGAAACCTAAGACACCAGGAGAGGGCAGCAATGCTACAGACAGGCGTCATCGACGGGAAAGGAAAGAAGGCAGGCCGCGTGAAACTGCATATCCCAAGAGGGGTGGGTTATGTTTGATGATGCCACGTCCCTGCCGTGACATGTCTTTTCGTATCTTGGAACTGGTGACAGGTGACGAGGTTGGTAAGAGGACTCCAGCTGAAGTGGCAAGTGACGGCTACTACTGCATCCATCGCGGGTCCCGGGAAAGGCAGGCAGGCGAATGCTGTGGCTGTATTTCATGCTTTAATCGCTCGCCGGGAGAAAGTGGGAGGTTTGTATTCTTTCCTTCCTCGGGTGGTGAGGTGTCTCGGGACGGATGAAGCGAAACGGGTTGTATAATCATTGTATTAGACGACAACACATTCGGGAAGCCGCGGTTGTTCTGCAACACGTCGCACGTTCTCGGAAGGACGAGGCCTCGATGTGCATCATTGGACATGAATTACAACGGGAAGCGGCGTGAGCGAGACCGATCTGCATCGATCTTTGCGCCCTGTCCTCGGGTGTCAGTTAGCAAGTCGGGCATACCTAGCTTCGAGGACGCGGCAACCGTGGATACCGTACCGTAACGTTGAATACCTAGCTTCCTATTCTATCCGAATCATTGTTTCCATTCCCTTCTGCTTGCTGCTTTGGGTCCAGTAAATGAGTGACTAAGTGGGCCTGCCATGATGCTCTCGTAGCATGTGAAGGGGAAAAGCCAAAATAAAATCCCTCGTCTCATCAGATTGACAGGCGTTATTGACAGGCGTGAAGTGGGATGATGCTATTCCCGGATGGCCCCAGCAGGGGTTGGCCCTGGCGCAAGGCGGGTTCATCCTTTTTTTAGTGTGCAAGAGGTGGTGACAGCAGGTGTCGTCGGATATTTGAACAGGGTTTAAGATGCTTGGTGAATCAAGCAGCCTATCAGCGGAGCTTGAAGCACATGGCATGCAAGGGTGATGATGAATCAGCTACCTACTGCTTCGCCACGATGAACCTCATGGAGCACCTGCGTAGTAAGTAAGGTAGGTATCTGTACCATAGATACCTTGGGTACCTCAGGACTAGACGAGTTGATGTCCAAAGGTCATCCAAGTCCGATATGGAAAACGGAAGATACAGAGTCGGGCCAGCAACAGCAACAACAACAGCAACAGCAACAGCAACAGCAGCAGCAGAAGCCTTCAGTGTCCAGTAAAAGTCGTTCAACCAAGCTGGAGTGGGGCAACCGCCCGGGGATCCGGCCGTCTTCATCGCACGGTCGTCACTGAAGCAGCCGAGGAATGCCCCCCAAGAGTCCCCAAGACGCCCCAAGACCCCTAAAAATAAAGCCCAACCCGCATTGGGTAGTGGAGCAGCACGCGCCCCATTGCCCCCCCCATGTAGCGATTGATTGGCTGATTGGCTAGTGACTTGCATTCGTTCTCTTCTTATTCATCCTCCTCCTCCTTCTCCTCCGAAAACCCCATCTGCATCACGGCATGCAACTCAGCTCAGCCGCACTGCTTCTCTCGATCCAGTCTAGCCGTTCCGCCTTGTCCAACTGGCTACCCATCCGTTTACGCCCTTAGCATCTATCCATCGACTGCCCTGCGCTATTGGAGTATTGGAGCCATGTCGCAGAAAACGCCCAAACGCCACGCTTCCCTCCACCGGCCCCTTCTCCTCTCCTTCTCTCCCTCTTCCTCCTCGCGATATGGCCGTTGCAGGCTCCTGTTGCTGCTACGAGAATCTTCGGACGCGAATATGACACCTCGTACTCGCCACCACCACGTCTTGAAACTTGCACCTTGAACCGACGTTCCTCTCACCCCGCGCGACAGCTGCTGTGCCCCGATACCACCTGAGTCGAAGCTCCGAAGGACCATCATCCCTGACCGAGGCTGCCGGCTTGGTTTGCGCGTAACTACAGCTGGCATCCATCTCGGAGCGACAAATCAGTCCTCTTGGCGAGCCTCGCACTCACATCGCACACCACCAAGCAACTCGCCTCTCTACCAGTAGTCACTGTTGAATCATCACCATGTCGGGCCTTCCTCCCGGCTGGGAATGGGATTATGATGGCGCTCGCTGGTTCTACCGATACAAGCCCAATGGCCACGTCCAGTTCCACTTCCCAAAAGAGGGCGACGAATTTCCCGACTTCGTAGACAACTTCGCTCCCGCCCCCGAGCTCGCCCCCGAAGAGAAGCTGGAAAGCCAGCAACAGCTTAAGAGACGCACCACCCTCGATGTTGACCCAGTCTCCAAAATGCGCGCCACTGGCGGACCCTTGAACGATTTTGGCATGAATCGAAGTGGCTTCGGAGGGCCTTTGGGCAAGGACGACGACGAGGATGACTTCTATTTCCAGCCAGAAAACTTGATGTATCTGGGCCCCGGTGCCTACATCGATGTCAGCCCCGAGGCAGACGAAGACTACCGAGACGGGCCTCCCAAGCGAGTAGACAGAGGCGACGGCGCCGAAAGCAACCCAAAGAACAATGCATTGCTCGATGCGACTAGCGAGAGGTCGGGCGTGTCGCCTCTCCAGAGCGAGGCCAACACCCCCTCCGTGATCAACAGCGTGCCGGCGGCGCAAGATCCAACCCTCGTGCAGGACCCCGTAGCGGCGCTCCCTCCCGCCGAATCACCCCTTTTCACCAACACTCAAGGCCCTCCCTTGGCCATCGATGCCGTCGCGGCTTCTCCCGATGTTCCCCTATTAGACTCGGTCGGAAAGCCTCGCCAGGTACCCGAGCCCTCGTCTGTGTTCCAGCCGCCGCCGTGGGACCCCGTAGGCATCATGGCCGAAATGGCGACAGAGCATACGGCCCCGGCCCACATTGAGACCCATCCGGATCCCGTAGAGATGGCAGACAATGCCGTACTGGCCCCTATAGAGACGCGAGTCGTTGAATTCGGCATTGCCGAATTGCCTGGACGGACGAGTCCCTCGGACCTCAAGCCGCCAATTCAGTCGACCCACGACCTGCTTCATCAGACAACTATGAGCGACAAAGCTCTGTACGGAGCAACCTTTGGGACTGGTTCGAGGCCTCAAACATCGTCGCCCACTCGCGCGCCGCAAGGCTCATCGGCGCGAAGTTCTGAGGCTACCGGAGACGACAGCCGTCCTGACAATCCGCCCCCTCAACCAGCAGCTCCCCAACAGAGGCGGAGCACCCCGCCTAGGGCCCAAGATGTGCCTTTCGCGATCAAACGGAAGCCCTCAAATTCAACGGCAAGCCAACCCAAGTATCGGCCTTACGTCCCTGGGGTAACAAGTAGCGCAACCCCGGCCGAAATGGGCAGAGAAGCCCCCGACTCCAAGCACCGAAGCCATAGCAACTCTCTATCAAGAGAAATGTCGTTGATGACGGGGCCCCGTTCCTCGATCGATCAAACAAGCATGCCCTCCGTCCTGCAGCCTCCTCAAGTGCCGCCGAAAGTTCCAATCAACCCTAGCCAGCCCTCGGATCCTAACACTGCAAATTCGGTACTGCCGTTGATGCCACGAGACGGTGCCCAAGGCCCGAATACTGCCACCGGCGCTGTTCCATACGGGGAGCCGGGATCGCAGGGCGTTTTGCAACATGTCCCGTCTGTATTGATGCCGGCAAGAGGACAACCGCAAGGTCGACGACCCCAGCAATATGCGCCTCCGCCAGCCGCCCCTTGTCTAGATCCAAGTACTTCCAGACATTCTGCCCTGGGCCCCTCTCTTCCGGCGCAACCTACTTCTGAGCCCCCTTCCGGCCGAGTTGTAGAGAGCGCAGTGCAGTATGCGGCCTTTCAGCCGGGACTTGTGCATCAAAGAAAGCCTCAACCTCCCCAGGCCACCCAATTCTCAGCGTTGCCTCCGCCTGGCAGTATTCCACAATCTCTTGCTCCAGCGCGTGGCCCCGAGTGGTCCCCAGGATCTCGACCCCAGGCTCGCCGAGTCGAAACGACGCCTATACAGACGCCTTCGACGGTCCAGCCCCGGCCTTCATCGCATCAGAATGGACCGTCAGCTAGATCCGCACCGCCTTTGCCCGATTTCATGCAGCGCCCCAGAGCGCAAAGCGACGTTCGTCAACAGCGAGGCTCCTCTACCCAACCTAGAGCTGTGCGGTCGTCCATCCTGTGCTCGCCGCCGGGCGGTGAAATGGCACGTCAAGTATCGTATGCCTCCAGCGAAGTCTCGTCCCTTGGCCCGCCGACGGGAAGCCAGTCTTCCGTGCCTTTACAAACACCTTCGCCTCTAGAGAGCAGTGGAAGACGCGCATCGTCTGGCTTTTTCCGTGGGGCCAATGTCGACCCCTCATCATCAAAAGACACACCAAGCCCTACTGGCCAACATGTTCCCACACGTCCTGCAAGCTCGAGACCCGCATCGTTCTCTGGTCCATCTCCAACGATGTCGGTAGGAAACCCGAGGCAACAGGCAAGCCAGAGCCCTCATCCCCCCACAGTGTCGCAAGTACTTCCGATCTCCGTGTCGACCACCAACTTCCAGCAAGTGTCCAGCCAGCAAAGGCCCAGCACCTCGAGACCGCCAGTATCCAGTCGCCGCCACTCCTTGCCCTCCGATAGTCTGGCCGGACCTGGGCCCCAGCGCAGTTCACAACCGGCATCAGTCGGATTGTTTGAATTGTCTGATCAAGGCCAGGGCCAACAGTGGTCAGGTCAAGTTGATGATATCACAAAGGTTGCGCAGAACGTTCCAAGGCCTCAATCGGCGCATCCCCCCACCACGCAGACAGCAAAGTCCCTTGGGTTGCTGCCGGTCGCGAAATCCCCCCTCGGCGCGCAACCACCATATCCAACTGAAACCGACTATCCAGCAGTCAAGCCACTGTCCTTACGACCAGCACGTCCGACTGTGATACCGCCGTCCCAAAACATATATGGTCCCATGAGTCCCTCTACCCCTATCAGATCTCCGGGCCATCTTTTACATTCTATCAAAGAGCACACGGAGAACCCCATGGACAGAGCTGCGGTTTCATCTGTTCAGACTGTTCCTCGGAGTTCTCAAGATTCCCGCCGGTCCTCCCAAGGCTCTAGTTTGAATCTCTCGTCTGCATCTGCTTACCCTTCGTCTGCCGAATCCGCCCGTGGTTACATCGCAGAGAAGATGATGAACCAGGCTGCCCAGCAGCCGCCGACTGCACAACCAACCCTGTCAAAACGCCCGCCATCGATAAGCCCTTTTGGCTTACCGCCACATGCTGGCTATTCACCAGTCGCAGGCAATCCTTTCCAGCAATACTCGCCAATAAACGCGAACGGCGCGCCGCTGCAGAGTGGTATGCGCCCAGGATCAACGCCACCAGTCATGCAGCATGCTGCAAAGGATAAAGAAAAAGGAGGCTGGCTTTCCAAGCTCATGAAGGGCAACAAGCATTCGGTTCTTCAGAAGCCACCCGCTCCGCATCAGTTCCAAGCAGTAGCACAGAACTCACCAGATGTTGCCCCTCCGCCGTCACAATTGTTCGCCCATGATAGTCGCGCCGATCCCCGTCTCTCGATTCAAGTCACCAACGAATCGCAAAGTCCAACGGCTGTTGCCCATCCAAAAGCAACCCCTAGTTTTGACCACATGTCTTTCATACCGCCAAATCTCTCGATACCGGTGAGCAATCAGAGCGTGGCACAAAACCAAGTCAACGGCAATCCGCGTTCCCCTTTGAACCATGGCCAACTTCCACCGGCCCAGGAAACGCTACCTTTGACCACGGTGTCGCACCCCGAACCACCGTTTGCGGCTCAGCAGCAGCAGGCCATCCGAGAGCAAGTGGAAGAGCGGCTGACGAGTGATCCATCAGTCGGGACATTGCTGCCAGTAGGACAACCCAAAGAGCAGCCAGTTGATAACCAATCGGATTCTGCGTCTGTATCTACCATGGATGTATCAGAAGCACAGGCGCAACCAGTACTGAAAGCGCAACTGGTGTCTGTTGAGAGACATGTCAACGCTTCGCGGACGCAGCAGCAAGGTCCATCAAGCGTGGCCGTCACCCCAGTCCAGAGTCAGACGTCTCAACAGCCACCCCCAGTGCAGAGGCACAACGAGGGTACAGTTCCTTTGAATGGAGAACTTGTTGTAGCGCCGCTCTTCTCGAAGGCGCAGTCAAAACATGCTCCTGATGCCGCCCCGGCCACCAAAGGGCCTGGTCCGCAAGACAAATGGGCTCAAAAGCCTGTGGTCGACTATTCAGGAGATGACTGGGGTGACGATCCGTGGGACTATCAGTGACGGTCGTTGGCATCTTCAGCCGCTTCGCGTTGATGTTGAACTAGTCAAAGATCATTGGGTGAATGAGACATGTAGCGGGCTTGCCTACAGCAGCTTACACGGGCTTTAACTACAAAATACAAACTGTGCCAGCTGATTGCGGCCCTGATAACGGCTTTGTGTGCAGAATGACTGATCTGGAGCAATCGTGTGTGTCAAAACAGTACTGAGGGACATTATTCGGTTTGCTAGAGGCTAAAGATTGAAGTGAAAGATGTTCACGAGGACTTGAAAGCTCCTCAATTCATCCGGGTTCTGCTTTTTGGGGCGGCCTCAATGCGGCAGACACTGTCATTATATTACCATGGCGGGAAAGTTGAGAAGGAGAAACCGGCGAGGCGATGTCTTTTTTCTTCTTCTACTTCTTCTTCCCCAGGTCTAGCCAATGTCCCGTCGTGACGGTTCGAGGAGGGCTGTGCCCTTTCTTGTTGAACAACTTCCTTGGGGGGTACTCTGCTTTGATGCTATTATCAAAGACGCAGACCTCGACTACGTGTTCCTTCTACCAACTCTTCATGCCCCCCCTGCTGGTTCTTATCTCGTCTTTATGCTGAATACCGTGGATTGTTCCTTCCCGGCCCTCTACGAGACACAATGTGCCCCGAGTCACAATGGCCCTTTGTGAACTCCGAGCGTTGTCCACGACTTTTGTTTCTTTGAATCTTTAGCTTGGTATTTTGAGGTTATGAGAATAATTAAGAAGAGCGTATTGTTCAGAGCGAGCTCGAGGAAACTATATGACCGGCCCCCCCCCCCATAAACCTCCTCACCTCGCCGTTTGAACACCTGCGCCTTCGATAGCAACGACACCTCAACGACAAGCTCAACGGCATCTCTTTTACTTCAGAAAGAAAACCCCCCCCCCACTAATCTTACCAGAAACAATAGCAGCTCGTCTTCTTCTCCATTGCGCCATCGCGTATAGAACAGGTAAACTAATCACGGCTCACGGCAGCAGCAGACCACACACAGACACACACACACACACACACATACACACGTGACACAAAGAACGATGTCCTCGGCTGGCTCTCGGTCCGGCGCCTCCCCCGGCCCGCCTCCCCCGGACTCCCGGACTCTCGAGCAGAGGATCCGCGACGACCTCGTCCTCCTCTTCAACGCCGCCTCGGTCCCCTGGATCCAGTTCGAGATCGCGACGCTCGGCGCACTGGCCGAGCTGAACAGCGAGGTCGCGCAGGCGTGGGGGGCGCAGATGAGACAGAACGAGGACGACGCGATGGACGTCGACGACGCAGACGACGGCAACGGCGGTGGGGGCAGTAACAACAACAACGACGACGACGACGATGATGATGATGATGACCTGGGCAGTATCCACGTCAACACCAACACTAGCAACAATGACGGCGACTACAATGACAATGATGACGGCAACAATGGAAATGATGACAGCAACAGCGACGGCAACGTCAACGTCAACGTTAGCGGCCCCGGCCTCGGCCCCGGCCCCGGGCCTAGCAGTTTCGGCGGCAGCGGCGGAGGCGGCGGCAATAACGGCCACGATGGTCGCCCTAGGTATTACTGCTCTTTTCCCGGCTGCGGGAAATCGTACCAGGCCAAGCGGACTCGTACCCGGGTAAGTCCCCCCCCCCTTTCCCAGGCCCTTTCCGTGAAAGAGAGGAAAAAAGGAAAAGAGATGTAGAAGGAGGAACAAGGGAGAACAAAAGATGGGCCTGTTTGCTGACGTTTTTCTCAACTCTCATCGATAGCACATCAAGGATAAGCATCCCAACCAGCCGATCCCCCCGTTCAACGACCCATGATTCGGTCTTGGAGCAGAGTTTTTGTTGGGACCCTCAAGCTGGTATATAGAACGACGGGGGCAGGAGATTTTCGTTCGCGAGTTAGTACGCCGGCGTGTGTGTTCGTTTTCGGGGTTGGGGACTCGGGGGGGCGTTTCTTGTCGAGATATCAAGGAGCACCAAATCGATTTATAACAGAAAACCCTTCAACAGAAACCCCTAGGTATGCTTGCTGGCTGAACATGCGAGGCGCACGGTCTACTAATCTAATAGCGTCCCAAGCTCAATCTGCAAAAAGTCACGAGGCCCAAGACATCACACAATGTGAGAGAACCTCCACTTCAGACCCCCTCGGAACCTAGCTGCGTCCGGGGTCCGTCTTCCCTCGTCCCTGTAATGTCATCAGCCCGTGCCGGCACTAGGCCAAACATAACCGCTACCCTGAGTACCATCTGCTGACGGATCTCTCGGTAATACGCAAATAGCTCAGAGTAATACGCCCAGTAGCCTTGGGCAGCCTGGCTTGTAATCTTGCGGAATCGCGAAGATCCAAAGAAGAGAGACACAGATAGAGAAAAGAGGTAGGTCAGGAGAGGGATTGCAATGAAACTTGTCCGAAATGCATAGGGAACCTTTGTGTGACCATCTTTGGCGGGGCCATTCAGGAACGGAAGGGCCCAAAACGTCTTGAGCACGATTGTTAGCGTCTTGCTGGAATTAAACAAACCATCGCGTGTAGATTTTCAACAAGTACCGCCATGAAACCGACGGGGGCATACAAGATGGTTACGGCAGTGAGCACGTAAACAGATCTGTTCAGCGCCATGCCGTTGTTTGTCTCTCGCAGAGATGTTGCGTTGAACATCTAGACGATAATCAGCGATGGCTGTCGAAGATGGTCAATAATACCACGGCTCCAGAAACGCACTGCTTACACTCTCTTGATGGGTCTTGACTTCTTCCATCAGGTGCTCGATGCGACCCTGGATCCTTCTCGTCGCCACACCGACTGATGCGGCGACATGATCCCACCCGTCCTTCACACCCCTCCATTCGTCGCTGTGCGTGTTTTGAGCGGCGGAGGTCACTAATAGTTCGAGAAAGTGCCGGTGACTCGCTTCGAAGCTGGACGCAGGTTCCTCCACGGACTTGGAAGCAAGTTTGAGAAACTGAAGCACCGAGAAGTATTTTTTGGAAAGCTTGAATGACCGATCGAACATGAGGTTGTCCAATCGTAGGGTGTCCTGGATCTCGTGCATCTGCAAGTAATACATCATTTGTTAAATGTTTTCCGACATTCCAAGGCCCGGCAATCAATACAAGAAGAAGCCGGGCAATAGCCAGGTCGACATTGAGAAAAGGATAAACTCGCCTGTATGGAGGTTTCAACGTCAATGACATCCAGGACCTCGTGCCAGCGTTGTTCCCAGGTACTCATTGTTGTATGAACCAAGAGCAAATGATGGCTGATCCCAGAGGGTCTGGCGGGTTCTCCTGTTCCATCGCGACTGCTACTGCTCAGTAGCCTGTCGAGTGCTTCCGAAGAAGGATCCTGTTCCACTTTGTCGTCGGACAATATGACGATGGCGTACTTGGAGTGCGGTGAAACCTCGTTCAAAGTTGTCACCACCGTTGATCTTCTTTCAAGGACGGTAGATCTCCGTCCATCCGACATGAGATCTTTCCACTTCTCCTTGACCGTGGTTGGTGGGCCCTGCAGGGTGGAATATTTTGCCAGCCCGATGGAATAGAGCAACCTCAATAAGAGCAAAAGGTTATACATGATGGGATTGGTGTCAGAAGCGTCTTGGAGATGATGCGGTCCAAAGACGCTACCGAGCTCCCTGCATATCAGAAGACCCTCTTCGTGCGGCTGCTGATCTTTTATATCCGGGAAATCCAGCAGCGGAACCCAGTAGCGTATGTCGAAGACGAATTTCGCAGACTTTGGAGCCGGACCCGCCGGAGTAGACGGCCGCCGTGGAGATGGTGAGTAAAGCCACCGCTGGTGCATCGCAATGGGGCGAGGAAGGACGTAGGACGAGATGATCTGAACGATTTGTTCGGAGCTTGCGGGTGAAAGCCAGCTTGATAGACAAGCCAACTCGGGTATGCTCAGCGTCGATCTCATGAGGACCCGTGACTTGACCATCCTGTTTCCGTCGACAACTGTTAATTACCACTGCGCCATTGTGACAATGTGAGCGAGGGAAGAAAAAACACCCTCATTAACGTACCAGACCTTTCCCAGCGATGTTCCACCACGATCCTGCCGTAGTACGGTTATTAATAGTCCAAAGGAAGACCTGCAGTTGCTTGATCACTACGAGGACGCTGAACGAACAATCGGGGTCAGGGACAAGTGTCTCCCGCTTGAGTGTACGGAGTAGCACACGCCGCCGGAACTCGACGGTCCCACGTCTGGGAGAAACAGCTGGCGGCTCCCGTGATGGATGGTTTTGACGTTGGTCTGACAGAAGCTGCGGAGCCTCGATCTGACGCACACGTTGAGCGCGTGTGTATCTTTCCCCTCGAGGGCTGGAACATCGACCAACCGAACCCTTTTGCTGACGGAGCGCATGTAATGATTTGCGTACATGGGGCCAAAGAAGTAATGTATCCAGAGGTCCCAGTAGCTCAAGAGGATGGGGATCTCTCCCCATGTCTCCAGAACGGACCTAAAAGCGTTGGCCTTGTTCGAGTCTAGTTTCAGTGTCATCAAACCAAACAAAGGATGGTCCCGGAGCCATTCTGTACCATTGGCTTGGAACACCTTCAGGCGGATGCCGTTGGGAAGAGGACTGACGATCCACTCGTCAAGATTTCTTGGTAGGCGGACCAAAGCATCGGCCTGCGGCGGTTCAGATGCTACAGGAATATCTGCGGCAACATCTGATGTTGCGCCCGTCAAGTCTCCCGCAGGGGCGTCTTCGTCAGAGCGGGTTGGATCGGCTGGTGATGCAGGGCAAAACGCTGTTATAGTCTCGAGTGGTGTTGTCGGTGTTGCTGTTGCTGTTGTTGCTGTTGTAGTCAATCCTTGCGCCTCGTTTCCAGGCGCCGGAGGATCTAGGGCAGTCACTTGCCCAGTGTCAGCGTGGCAAGGCTTCTTCTGCTGATCAGACAAGACTGTGTTCAGGTCGACTAGAGTGTTGACGAGCTGTTGAAGAACATGCTCTAATTGAGCAGGCGGCTGCGTTGAAGCCATTTGATTGAGCTCAAGAAGTCACGATCTGGTTCCGAGTGATTACAGGTGAGGACGAAAGGAGGGAGGGAGGGAGGGGTCAACTGCATTTCGTGATGACGAAGGCGTATTTGTTGACGCCTCTCTTTTGCATAATTAGTATGCACTTTATCGGCTGTGTCTTATTCGTTGATGTTTCTCGGCAGCTGGGCCTTGATAGGACGGCATGCCCAAATACAAGTATTATACAACAAACTGCATATTGAGTGCTAGCTCTTCACAGAATACATCATATCACCAAGTAGTGCGAAACAAGTACAGTTATCTACAGGTATTACTCAAGGCAAAGGTCGTTGTCAAAGTTATATCGGCTTCTCCTCATTTTGACCATCTAAATATGCAGAGACCACCAATACCTAGGGAAATAGGCAGCTCGATGACTTACATGGATGAACATAGTCACGCTAGAGACTATATCGTCAACATCAGGTTCATACACATTATAAGAGACTATTCTTCCTACGGATCTCGGACACGATGCACTTTAATCGGACTTGAGCCGAGACCGCATCCACTCTAGCGGAACTGTGCGTATATCCGTAAGCCTCAGCCTCTCTCTCTCTCTCTCACCAAGCCATCCTGCAAAGGCTGTGAATCCTTCCCCCCGCTACTGCTGACGACTAAATTTAGACCCTGATCCTCGTCGCACTTTCAGACAGTCAGCCTTCATGTCCAACACGTGCAGGTCCGGGATCAGCTGCAAGGTCGTTGACGGAAGCCTAGGACTGACTTATGCTTTTTTGGGGAAAAGACACCTTGGCGGACTTTGCGAGGAGGCTGTCCAGGCCATGTGCTGCCATAAGCCGTTCGAGCTAGGCCTGGCGCCGGAGCTGCGGCCTGTCGTGACACTCGGCAGGATGCCTATCCTCAACTCCAGCCCCGCCGAGGATAGTAATTTGGAGGCTATCGTGAACTTCTGTGACACTTCGCGTTGCTGATATAAAGCCACAGTGATCCCCGGGTAATCATCATTTCTTCACTCAACATCCAGACCGCCACTCACAAACTCCTTCATCTTTCTTCAACTCACCTAGTACGTCTCCTCGGTTCATCAACCCCCACCGCCACACAATGTCCTCCAAGCTCTTCCTTGCCCTGGCCAGCATCCTTTCACTTGCCGCGTCCCTACCCCACACGCCTCGGGAATGCTCTCAGGCCGCGGCGACCCCGGGTGTGGTCGCCCACCCCCAGCACTTCAACATCTACCAGTCCGCCTCGCAACCGGACCACCCCACGGACAACGTCCCGCACCTGGACCTCCACACCAACATCACCCGCCAGGTCGTCGTGTTCGCCGGCATCCCGGCGACGGCCGAGACCTGCGCCCTCGGCTGGCGCCAGGGTCCGGTGGCGCCGACCCGCGTCTTCCGCGTCGACGGGAGCGGCCTCGTCTCCTCGCGCCAGCTCGCGGCCGAGGGCTTCCCGACCTGGACGAAGGGCGGCGACGTCCGGATCAACCCGACGACCATTGCGCCGTTCCGGGAGGGCGGCGGCCGGTTCTCGGCGGGCATGGACTTTACGTTCTGGGACCGGCCCGAGTTCTCGGCGCCCGCCACGCACGCCGGCCCGAGCGTCCGGTGCGGGGAGAGGATCGTCGTGGAGCTGGCGGTCAACCTCGACAACGGACAGGACGGACGGGTGTTTATGCAGGACGATGCCGAGAACGGACTGTTCATCTCGTACTCGTAGGGAGTGAGTGGCGAGTGCAATGGGCATGATAGGGATAGCTTCGTTTATGGGGTGCCGAAATGGGGGTAGTTTGAGTTAATGGACATCTATTGTCTACCCTATAGAATCTATGTAACAACACCAGTAATTTCTACGAATACAGCATTGTAAACTGGAATCCTTCCATAAGTTTCGTTGACGAAATCATGGCCAACCCATATGACTCGCGTTTGCCATCCTGGAAAAAGGCAAATATATCCCTCTCCCCACCCCCAACCCCGCCCCAGTCTTTTAATCCCTCTGCGGTGCAGCTTGCTTGGGTGGGATCTTTTGCTTGAAGCACTCCATCTAGCTTGATTCAAGACTTTGCAGACGAAGAGTCCCCACGCCCACCGGGCCGATGCAACACGACGCTTTCCCTAGGTACTTAATACCAAGTAATCAGATGACATGGATGGCAATTATGGTGCGCTGCTTATGTGTATCCTCTTAACCACCACATCAACGACCTTGTTTTGGGAAATCAAAACGCCAACAACAAGCCCGTCACACTCGAATGCCCGCCATGAACCTCGCAGCGTTACTTTTGGCGTGTGTATATTACCATTATTCCTTGGGAGTAGCCAGAGGAGCACCAACATCGAGCGCAAGCTTTGATATCAACGCGGACTGGGTGTCTTGGGACGATGCGACATGGACTCTGAAGTCGACCAAGCCGCTGCCAGGGGTATTTACCGCATGGTTGCCGCAATCGAACGGGTACGTAAACCACACCCGTGACCCTGTCAAGAATCATTATCACTTGTTGCCGGCGGTGGCGCCCTCTCTTCTATTGTGCCGCGTGAAAATGAGGTTTAATTAGCTACTACTCACTAATACGCACCTTTACATGTCATCGATAGCTATTTTGGCCTCGCCCAGGGGTCCTTGGGGCCGTTTTACGAGCGCAGCCGCCGGAACGACTCGGAAGGATGGCCGTCGTACAGCAACCCCCGAACGACGTTCGCCACCGTCACGGGGTTCTGGGGCAGTGAGCCCAGCACGCTCGAGGCCGGAGAGCTGGGCGAGAGTTTCATCTCCGGCGTGCCTCACTTTACGGATCTGCTGGTGGAAGCGTGCGGCAGCGTCCTCGACGGAGACGTGGACGTGTCGGAGATCACCGAGTTCGAGTCCACGCTGTCTTTGTAAGTTTTGAGCGTGTTTTGCGCAACCACCGGCTGTCCCGCGTAAATGATTAGCAGGAGGACACATGAAGACTACTTTGGTTACTAACCGCGTTCTATTACTTCTAGTAAGACGGGGATACTGACGTGGTCGTACGTCTGGAGTCCTCCAACGTGTACGGAGGGCCGGGGGTTCCTGGTATCGTACGAATCGTTTGCCTCGCTGGCCGAGCGACGTCTGGCGGCCGTGAAGCTGGTCGTCTCCAGCGAGGGGGGCCTCGACGATGTGCACATCCTCGACCTGCTCGACGACCGGTCCGCTCTGCGCACGACGACGGTCAAGAGTAAGACGGGCGTGAGTCGGGCCAGCAGCCAGGTCTTTTCTGCCGTCTCACCAAACGGAGTCGACCACGCCGTGGCGTATGTGCTGTCATCCACGCTCGGGGACGAGTTGTTGCCCCTTGAAGATACGGACGACAGATATTCCTCCAGCGACTTCTTCTCCGACCTCCTCCATGACCCAACAACGTTTTCGGCCAACTCGTCCGACACCCAGTCCGATTCCGCCTCCTCCTCCTCTTCCTCGGCGCAGAGGTTTCGGGTGCGATCCGGTCTGCAGTCCGCAACGGTTCACAAATACGCGGGTATCGCCTCGTCAGAGCACTATGGGCCAGACACGGAGACCGTGGTTGCAGACGTTGTATCATCCGCCGTCGAGCGCGGATATCACGGGCTACGCGAGGAGCACAGCGCCCAAGTGGGCAAACTCATGAGTGCAGACTTCGTGGCCGACTTCAGAGACCCGATGACGGGATCCCTCCCGACGGAGGGTCAGGGCGGCGTCGGGGACATTGTAAAAGCCTTGCAGATCACGGCCATCTCGTCCGCCTACTATCTTTACACAAGCCTCATTCCATGGAACTCGACGCGGGACGATGACCCGAGCACCTGCATCGCGTGCAACTCCCTTGCGGTCGGCGGCCTGGTCTCCCAGACATACGGAGGTAAGATCTTCTGGGACGCCGACCTCTTCGTGGCGCCCGCCATCCAAGGAGTGCACCCCAAGCTGGCGAGGCAGTTTTCGCTGTATCGCATCAACCGGGCCGAGCAGTCCCGCCGGAACACCGAGAGACACGGCCTGAAGCCGGGGAGCATGCTCTATGCGTGGACGAGCGGCCGGCACGGGCAGTGCTACAACATGTCGGCGCCCTGCATCATGTACCAGTACCACCTCAACGCCGACATCGCCCTGAGCATGGCCATGGGCCGGAACACGAGCGGCGACAGGGGCTGGTTTGAAGACCACGGGGCCGCGGACGTCATCGACGGCGTGGCCGTGGGCCTGGGCGACATCCTCACGCGCCGAGACGACACGGGCGACTGGGGCATCGACGTCATGGCCGACGCGGACGAGTACTACATGTGGATCGCCGACGGCTCCTTCACGAGCACCGCCGTCAGCACGCTTCTTCAGCTCGCCTCCGAGGCCCGTCGCGGACGGGGCGTCCCGCCCGAGCCGGACTGGCCCGACCAGCTCGAGCACATGGCGATACCCACGTCGGACGACGACGTCGTGCTGGAGTTCCGCGGCATGACGAACGACGTCGTCCCCAAGCAGGCGGACGTCATCCTGTCGCACTACCCCTACGACTACCGGCGGAACTTCTCCCTGGCCAAGCACCGCGCCGCCATGGACTTTTACGCCGTCCGCACTGATCCGCACGGCCCGGCCATGACCTGGAGCGTCTACGCCATCGCGGCCAACTCGCTGGCCACCTCCGGCTGCGCGTTCTGGACGTACCTGGTCAAGTCGTTCCGGCCCTACGTCCGCGGGCCCTGGTACCAGTACTCGGAGCAGCAGGACGACGAGCCCGGCGTGCCGGACCCGCTGACGGGGAACCCCATCAACCCGGCGTTCCCCTTCCTCACCGGCCACGGCGGCCTCCTGCAGGTCTTCACGGCGGGCTTCCTCGGCCTGCGCGTCACCCACCGGCACCTCGTGGTGAACCCGTCCCTGCCCCCGCAGCTCCGCCACTTCCGCCCGCCCGTCCAGTACTACAACGGCGCCGTCGTCGCCTTCGCCATGAACCGCACCCACACCTCCATCACCCGCCGCGACGCTTCCCGCTTCGACGGTGGTTTGGTGCCGGACCAGTACGGCGACGGGGCCATGCCCGTCACCGTCGGCGGCCGGGACCCGGACGACCCGGACGCCCGGACGGTGCTCCTGCGCGTCAACGACACCGCCGTCGTGCCCAACAGGCTGTACGACGCCGAGGTCTCCGTGCCGGGCAACATCGCGCAGTGCCGCGGCGCGACCTCGGCGCACGGCGGGCTCGCGTTCGCGGCCACGGACGGGTACGGGGGCACCTTTTGGCAGCCCGACGACGACGACGACGGCGTCGCGGCGGCCGCTCTCGTCGTGGACCTGGGCGGGCCGCCGCGGCGTCTGGGGGCCGTCTGGCTGGACTTTGCCATGCGGCCGCCGAGGCACGTCCGGGTTTCCGTCTCCAACAGCTCCGGATTCGAGCCCGGCGGCACGATACTCCTGGCGGACCGGGAGATCCGCATCACGAAGCCGTGGGTCCCGGACTCGCCGGTGGTCAAGTACGTGGGGAACACGACCACGATACGGCTCACCGACGCCGTCTGGAGCGGCGCGTTTGCGAAGCTCGAGGTCACGGGCTGCTGGGCGGATGATGGTGCCGGGGCAACGGTTGCCGAGTTTGGGCTCCTGGCCGCAGATGAGTCCATGGGTGGTGATTGAATATTGATTAGTACGCTTTATGACTCATGAGATCCAGCCATAACCGCATCGGTAATTAGATATTCATGCCCTGGGAATACAGTTTGCAAAGAGTGATATTAGATCTATGCTCGGATACGAAAAGAGCCATCCTGGATCCATGTAGATTCGTTGCTTGACGATGCCGAGGATTCGTTTTCCCCAATGAAACACAACACCTTGTACAGATTTACACACCATTCTACAAAGCCTTCTCCGCCAGCGCCCTGATCGACCTGGCAATCGTCTTGTTCACGTCCAGCCCTCGTGGGAAGTCGTGCCCGAACACGTGCCTGATCAGCTCCGCCTGGCCGGGCTCGGCAATGTCATACAGCTGCTGGCCGTACTCCGGGGCGTCGCCCTGGCCGGTGACGTGGAGCGAGGGCATGGAGAGCGGGTGGCCGTCCCACGCCTTGTCGAAGAAGGTCATGTAGTGCGTTTTGTTTACGAGAGCCTACGGGGAAGGGGTGCTTGTGTGTTAGTTAGTCTCTCCAGTCAACACGGGGGGCGGGGAGGCGTTGTAAGCAAAGCAAAGAGCCTTTCCCGTGGCAGTGATTATTACCTGTCTTCCGTTGGCGAGCTTCACCGGCCGGGCTTTGTCCAGGTGCTCGGCGGGATCCGCCTTGAAGACGTCAAAGAGCATCCGCAGCTTCGGCGCCTCTTCGATCGGCAGCTCCGTGACCTGTTGCTCGTCCAACGGCATGATGAGGGGCGGCACGGCGCTGTTGATGAGCACCAGGAACTTGATTGGCAACTCGGGAAGCGTGGCGTACGGGTTCTCTATGAGGAGCCGCATGGCGATCTGGGCAGCCATCGATCCGCCCTGGCTGATTCGAGTTAGGATTTGGTCTTTTTTTTTTCTTTTTTTTTTTAATTACAAAGACCAACACAATGGCACTGACTGTACTGCGTGCAGAGAAGGCCATCATGATTCTTGTTGGTGTTCAAGGACGATGATAATTAGTGGATGGGAGAGATTCCGCCGACTTACGAGTATCCCAACAGACCATCGAACGGGCCATGGTCTTCTATCACCTGACGCAGCTCGTTCTCGGTGGCCAGGATATCATCGATATCCAACATGTTGTAAAACCCATACAGCTACAGCGCAACATCATCATCATCAACACGTGTTGTTAGCAAACCCTGGTCTCTCCCCTTTTCGTTTCGAGGCCCAGACTAATCAAGCAAAAAAGACACCCCTCCAAGAACACTCACGTTGGACTTTGAAAAGTCGACCGTATGCAGAGACCAGTTCCCCTCCAGATGGGGCCACCGGCCCTCGACGAACACAAACTCGTATTCCGGCTCCAGCAAGCTCCGTATGCCCGCCGTCTGCATCCGGAAGATCTACGTGGGGGGGCAGCGGCGAGCGAAGCAAGACGGTTAGTTGTTGTTGTTGTTGTTGTTGTTGTTGTTGTTTGCCGTGTTGGGACAGGACAGTAGGGGTTATTAATCAACAAATGCTATGGCGGCAACAAAAGGGTAAAAAGAAAAAAAGAAAAAAAATACGGCCCACCTCGGTGTTGGAACCCCTGCCGTGCAGACACAGAATTCGTATCGGCATGTTTACGGCCGCCAAGTCGAGCGTTTGTAAAAGACAGTTGTTGTTGTTGCTTGCTTGCTTGTTTAGTTTAGGAACTATGGTTGTGAAGTCTCTCCCAAAGGTAATTACCAACAAGTGTTCCCGGCTTTTGGTCTGTGGTAAAAATAGAACACCGCACTTAAATAACTCCCGTTACCTGTACTCTGTACGGATAACGCTACGGGAAAACACGTTTTACTGCAGACAATTCATTGCCCAGGATCCTGCAGGCATTAATACCACTGTAGCACCTGTCCTGGCTACTCCTGATGCCCCCACCACTTGCTTAGGACGGAGAAACGTGTTATCTGTACGGATACGGAGTACACTCTGTTGACTGACTCGATTTTGCGGGGATTACTGCCGAAACGCACCTTCGGCACTTGTCGACCCCTCTTGTCCTGTGATCCGCCACTCCGGTGGCCACTGGCCGCGTTTCGCCGCTCATGGAGGAGTGGAGCGCGGGACAAACAAGCCCACACATCACGAGACCGCCTGGGAGACGGGGACAAGAGGAGGGCGGAGCGGTGAGTGCAACATGAATCAGGCTCAGAGTCGGGCGGTCCAGCACGCAGGGAACTTTGACTTTACCCTACCTACTAATCCGCAGCAGCATAGGTACAACAGTACTCGTCTTGAGAGCGGGGCGCGTGGATTAAATCGCTCAGTCTGGCTCCGGGCGGTCCGGTGGGTTGTGTATGCATGCAGACTCGTGGACGTGGTCCAGCGGGGAGGAATCGGACCAAGATGAGGTCGTGGAAGTTGGCGTAAACTCCTGAGGACAGAGGACCGGCGCAGCCCAACTGTAACCTGTTCTGAACAGTACCTTGGCAACTCTGTGCTCGGAGTATTACAAGGTGTAGTAGAATAACGCCCTGGAATCGTTAGACTTGAGGACTGTTTATTGCCAAAGCATCGTTTCATGAGACTTGTATTCACTTATTTGCCATTTCTCTAAGCCTACAGCTAGCTACATGGGGCTCTGTTCAGGTATTTGGACCAAGGATCTCGAAGAAAGAAATATATCAAAACTGTAGAGTGTGATTCGGACAATATTTATTGCAGGCGGCCATGTCGTCTGAAGACGAAAACTAGATCAAAGTCGACAGTAATTACCAGTCCCGCTTACACCTCTGACCGTCTCCTCCTGATGCGAATCGTCGCCTTGACCGGCGGGATGTGGTTGGTGCCAAACCACAGATTCTCCGGCCGCTTCTCCTGGAACTCAAAGTCGTACCTGAGCAGGATGTCGGCCATCAGCACCTTGAGCATGCCCGAGGCGAAGAACCGGCCGGGACAGCTGTTGAGGCCGGCCCCGAAGGACAGGTAGTCGGCGGACGTGGTGGCCCACGCCTGCCTGGCGCCCTTGAGGTTGTCGCCGGTGCCCCGCGCGTCCCTCCGTCGGTCGTGGAAGCGGAACGGCCGGAACGCCTGCGCGTCGGGGCCGTAAATGTCCGTGTCGTGGTGGATCGAGTACGCCGGGATGCCGACCTGGTAGCCCGCCGGGATCCGGATCCCGGAGGGCGTCGTGAGGCCGTCCCGGCCCACGATGCGCAGGGGCCCCAGGCTCAGGATGGTGTTGACGCGCTGGCTCTCCCGGAAGCTGCTGTCGAGCCTCTCGAGCCGGGCCAGAGACCGCTTGTCCCAGCCCGTTTGCCGCCGTTCGCCGTGGTCGTCGTCGTGGTGGGCGGTGTTGTTGTTGTTGTTGTTGTTGTTGTCGCCGCCGCGACGGACCTCGATGATCTCCCGGCGGAGCTCGGCCACCGTTGCCGAACCCTGCTCGGCGCCGGAGCCGACAATGTCCAGGATCATGTGCACGAGGGCGAAGACGTTGGTGTGCAGCGCGAAGGCGTTGAGGAGCAGGATGCGCGCCGAGAGCACCTCCGGGTCCAGGAGGTACGGGTCGTCCTGGGATTCCGCGTGGTCGATGAACCAGCTCAGCAGGTCTTCTTGCCGCTTGTCCGCTTCTCCGTCGTCGTCGTCGTCTCCTGCTTTCGATCCCTTGCCGTGTTGCGGGAGGGGGTGGTGGCCTCGGGCGCGCAATCTCGCGCGGACCTCGTCGATAGTGAGCCTGAACCACTTCCTCTCGCACCAGCGGGACGGCAGGGTCACCAGGGGCGCCAGGAGACGCCGCAGCGGGGACGGGAGCAGCCAGAGCAGGTTCGCCTCGAGGGGTATGACCTTGGAGTAGAGGAAGCCCGTGTCGAGCACCTCTTGGTTCCGGCAGTGGGCTTCTCCGATGAAGACGCGGTTGATGGCCTGGCTTATGATGGGCCTTATCGTGTCGTACACGCCCACCTCCTTCCACTCGCCCGAGTTGTCTGCGTCCTCGTCGTCGCCCCAGTGCTTCGCCAGCGCGAGGTCCAGCTCTGCCGAGAGGGCCGGGATCAGGTTGCCGATCTCGCGCGTGAGCTTGGTGGCTATGACGTGGATGGTCACCTTGTTATGGTCTCGCGTGGGATAGATGGTGCCGAGATTCCACTGGAAATGGTTCGTGGTCTGCTCGTGCATGCTCACGGCGGAGTCGGGCTGGTCCACGAGCCATTTCCTCTGGGACGACGGCAGCAGGATCAGTTTGTTCTGGCCCGGGCCCAGGATGGGCACGCGGACCGTCTCGTCCTTGTGCTGCGTGTGGTGCAGGTGCAGCGTCTTCTTCAGGTCCAGGGTGTTCCGGTAGAGGGCCCGGAGATGGGGCGCCCATTCGCCGGGCTCGCCGTTGAGGAACGGTAGTTTGGCGATGGAACGCGGGGTCGGGAAGAGCAGGTAATGGTAGACCAGATATGTGATCAAGACCGTCGTCGGTATGAGTATTACCCGCGGCGGTAATAGTGATACGAGCCACTCTACGCTGGGCATTGTGGCGTGAAGTGAGATGTGAACGTCCGACTTGAATTGGTATAAAGGCTGACGGCAAACCCGGGGTGGCCGACAGGAATGTGATTATGTGACCGGAACATGAAGGAAAGGCTCGCCGTCGATGGGGATAGCAGATGATGATGGTGATGATGACGATGATGATGGATGATACGAACAGTTTGCTTTATAACACCCCCGCCCTGCCGAACTCTAGCAACCCACTCGCGAAGGACACTCGCAGGACACTCGCAGGACACTACTCGATCGACGATGCTTGAGCCTTTTTCTTCAGCTGTGACACTGACGACCCCTCACTTGTACGGGGTTGCGGTACTTGATGCCGTGATCTCATACATGGCACGGAGTAATACCTTTACAGAGTGAGTCCGGCCGAGGGTGTATCACTTAATTATGGGCGGGATATCCGTAATCACACCCTCTCTTTCTTTACCGCCTCCTGATCAACAACTTGCCTCTATCCACACCACCGAGCTTGATGGGGCTGCCGCTTAGCCCGAACCCAGAGGCACGTGTCAATAGAACCTACGTATTATTGGTACAGCGTCCGTAAGTATCCGTAGATGGTTGGCGGGGGACAGGATCCATCCATCAAACTGATCACTGATGATCTTGTTTGACGCCGGTATACAACTGATTACTGATTGCAACCGATATGCCGCCGGCCAGGCCCACTTTCGCTGTCATTCCCTCCGTGCAGCTGTAGGTACACATTCAACGTTGCCATGTCCAAACTTTGGCAGTAACTCTAAGTAACCTTAATTCTAACTACAGATGTTAATAACTTGATTACCCTTGACTGCTGTCATGACGAAAAGAGATGACCAGGTTACCTACTACCACCCAAGTCCCAGCGACGGAAGAAGGCTGGGAAAGGAATACAGTACATTGGAATGGGTAGGGGTAGATGGCTGGCCGCCGCAGGAAACTGGCCACCTGGTGTACGATGTACAGGGGTGCGATTCAAGAGGTGCTCAGGAGACTCCGAGACTTGGAACAAAAGTGGAAAATGTGGGAAGCCAGTAGTCTGTTGATCCTCCTAGATACATTACTTAGTACTCCGTACTTCACTACAGTCTACACCAACATGGTCAACCAGGGACGTTCCACAAGAAGGAATTAAGCTTTACATGGGACTGCATATCGGCCGGGGTACATGCCTGTACGGCATCACTTCAAGCAAGTATTTCGTACGTGTACGATTATTCGTACTAGTGAACAATCCAGATCTCCACGGACTACGGACTACACGTGTACGGATATCTGTCAATGTAAAACCGATCCATCGGACCATCCCACTTGAGGACCACCCCCCGGTGCAAAGCACCCCTCCATTGATTGTATCATCGTCACTACTGTTCACTGGTTTCCATCGTCAATCATTCCTCGACAGCTGATTCAAGCGAGGGGTAGAGACCGTATGTAGGTAAGTAGCTTACACGTGTACCGGTAGTCACGTAGTTAGTTGACGTGCTGGATTCCAG
>PJEX01000026.1:167238-193198 GCA_005350895.1 Colletotrichum tanaceti
CCCCCCCCCCCCCCCCCCCCCCGTAGCGTAAGGATTACTCGCAACATTACTTTTTCGTCATATTACTTCCACAAGAACACCTGTTACTACAAACTATCATCATGGGGTCCACCATTCACGTTCCCGGCCTCGACGAAGACATCGCCATCATCGGCATGGCCTGCCGGTTCCCCGGCGACGCCACGAGCCCGTCGAGGCTGTGGGATCTGCTGATGGCCGGCCGGTCGGCGTGGTCCGAGGTGCCGGAGACGCGATGGAACCAGGACGCCCACTACCACCCGTCGCAGGAGCGCGCGGGGAGCAACACGGTCAAGGGCGGCCACTTCCTGCGCGACGGCGAGCAGAACGGCAAGCGGTTCGACGCCGCCTTTTTCAACATGACGCGCAAGGAGACGGAAACGATGGATCTGCAGCAGCGGATAGTCCGTAGGCGTTTTTTGGTTTTTGTCTTTCTTCTTTTTGCTGCAACAAAACCCCTAAGTTGTAACCAAGCGCCCAAAGCTGACCCAACTCTCTCTCTCTACCTAGTGGAAAACGTCTACGAGGCAATGGAGAGCGCCGGCCTCCGGCTCGAGGACATGAAGGGGAGCAGGACCAGCGTGTTCGCGGGCGTCTTCACCGACGACGTGCGTTCCATCCTGCAAGAGGACCCCGACCTCTCGCTCAAGTACAAACCCATCGGCACCAGCGCGGCCATGGTGGCGGCCCGGGTGAGCTGGTTCTACGACCTGAGAGGCGCCAGCTTCACCCTGGACACGGCATGCTCGAGCAGCATCGTGGCCTTGCACACGGGAGCCCAGGACCTGCGGGCCGGGCTCAGCGATATGGTATGTTTTTTACTAGAGATGTTCACATGTGTCGGCGTGAGAGCGTCAAGCACAAGGGAAAAAACAAAAAACGGACGAGGATTCACGCAAGTTATAGTAACGAAAATCATGTTCTTTCTTCACACACAATAGTCCATCATCACCGGCGTCAACATCATCGAGTCGCCCGAGTTCATGTTCCGCGCCAGCGGCCTCGGCATGGTCTCGCCCGACGGCAAGTGCTTCTCGCTCGACGCCCGCGCCAACGGCTACGGCCGCGGCGAGGGCGTCGGCACCCTGATCCTGCAACCGGTGCGCGCGGCCATCCGCGACGGCAACCCGATCCGCGCCGTGCTGCGCGGCACCGGCGTCAACTCGGACGGCCGCGGCACCGGCGGCATCACCCTGCCCAACAGGGACGCCCAGGAGCGGCTCATACGGGACGTGTACGCCCGCAACAACCTCGATCCGGACCATACCGGCTTCATCGAGGGCCACTTCACGGGCACGCCGGCCGGCGATCCGATCGAGGCCGGCGCCATCGCGGCCGTGTTCCGGCGCGGCGGACCGCGGAGACCAGCGGCTGACGACAAAAGGCCGCCGCCGGCGTTGTACGTGGGCGCCGTCAAGGCCAACATCGGCCACGTCGAGGCGGCGTCCGGCATGGCCCAGGTCATCAAGGCGGTCCTGGTGCTGGAGAACGGCGTGATCCCGCCCAACGTCAACTTTGAAACCATCAACCCCAGGATCCCCGTCGACAAATGGGGCCTCAAGCTGCCTCTGGTGCCGACGCCGTTCGAGGCCGGGCCCTCGGGGGTCCGCCGGGCGAGCATCAACAGTTTCGGCTTCGGCGGCACCAACGCTCACGTTGTGCTGGACGACGCGAAGAGCTATCTGGACAGGTTAGGTCTGGGTGGGAGGGAGGACTTACACGTGACGAAGCCGAGCCCGCGGGCACTCGAAAGCGAGGACAAGAACAAGGACAAGGACAAGAGCTCGCCGCGGCAGGCCGTGGATGCGAGCCGCCACAAGATCTTCCTGTTATCGGCCAACGACCAAGACGGCATCTCGCGGGTCGCCGCCAGCCTCGCGGAGCACCTGCAGAAGAAGAAGAAAAAGAAGCAGGCCGGCCCGGAGTCGGACGGAATAACCGCCCAGACGGTAGACGACGACGAGGACGACGAGAGCGACGCCCATTATCTCTCCAACCTCGCCACGACGCTTTCAGAACGGCGCTCACGCCTGGCCTGGCGCCTCGCCGTCACCGCCGACTCGACCGCGTCCCTCGTCGCCGCGCTCACCGATCCCGCCATCGGCACCGGCGCCGTCCGCCCCGGCAAGGCCGGCACCGGCACGCCGGCGGCGGCAGCCTTCATCTTCACGGGCCAAGGCGCGCAGTGGTTCGCCATGGGCCGCGAGCTGCTCGCGTACCCCGTCTTCCGCGCGAGCGTCGCCGCCGCCGACGACTTCATCGCCGGCACGCTCGGCGCCGGCTTCGGCGTGCTGGAGGAGCTCGCGCGGCGCTCCGCCGAGACCACCAGGGTCGACCGGCCCCTGTACTCGCAGACGCTGTGCGCCGTGCTGCAGGTCGCCCTGGTGGACCTGCTGGCCAGCTGGGATCTGGCGCCCCGGCGCGTGGTCGGGCACTCGAGCGGCGAGATCGGGGCGGCGTACGCGGCGGGCGCGCTGGACCGCGAGTCGGCGTGGAAGGTCGCCTACTACCGCGGCGTCGTCAGCGCCAAGCCCGAGGCCGAGGGCAGCGGCGCGCGCATCGGCGCCATGGCGGCCGTCGGATGCACCGCCGACGAGGTGGCCCCGCTCATCGCCCGGGTTCACGAGGAGCTCGGCGGCTGTGGCGGGGAGCTGGTCATCGCCTGCTACAACTCGCCGCGCAGCCTCACCGTCTCGGGAGACGAGGCCATGGTGGACGCGCTGGTCGAGGCCGCGAGCAGCCGGAAGCTCTTTGCGCGGAAGCTGCGTGTGGCCAAGGCGTACCACTCGCGCCACATGGTCCCCGTGTCGGACGAATACCGGACGCTAATGGGCCCACTCCGGGCCCGGACCCGGGGCGAGAGTGGGGCCGGAGCGGCGAACGGTAGCACCCGGTCTGACGACGTGCCGGTCATCGTGTTCTCCTCGGTCACGGGCGGTCTGATAGACGCCAGCGAAATGACAACGGCCGACTACTGGGTGCGGAACCTCGTCTCTCCGGTGCGTTTCTCGCAAGCGCTCGTGGCCCTGTGCACCTCCAACGTGGCCAAGAAGCAGCTCAAGGTCGGCGGCGGCGCGGAGCTGCCAGTGTCGCATCTCGTCGAGGTCGGCCCGCACGGCGCGCTGCAGTCGGCCGCCCGCGACGCCGTGCTCGACGACCCGAACCACAAGGCGCTGCGCTACGTGTCCGTCCTGACCCGCGGGAAGAACGCGTGCGCCACGACGCTGAACGCCGTCGGCGCGCTGGCCGCGGCGGGCCTGTCAATCGACCTGGCCAAGGTCAACGACAACGACAACAGCAACAATAACAACAAGACGCTGGTGGATCTGCCGCCGTACCCCTTCCATCACGCAAAGGAGACGTACTCCTGGTTGGAATCGCGCACCAGCCGCGCGTGGCGGTTCCGCAAACACGCGCGGCACGACGTGCTCGGCGCCCCCGTCCGCGACTGGGACCCGGACGCGCCGAGGTGGCGCAACCACCTCCGCGTTTCCGAGGTGCCGTGGCTCCGGGACCACCGGGTCACGGACGGCATCGTCGTCGCCGGCGTGACGTACCTGGTCATGGCCATCGAAGCCGTGCGCCAGCTGCACGGCGACAAGGGCGAGGATGCGCCGCCGCTCCTCGGCTTCAACCTGCGCCACGTGAGCATCACGCGCGCGCTGCAGGTCGACGAGGACGACGAGCACGAGCACACCGAGACCATGTTCTCCATGAAGCGCGTCGCCGAGTCGCGCCGGTCCGACAGCAGCCTCTGGTGGGAGTGGAAGGTCACGTCCTTCAGCGCCCACGACAACACCTGGCTGGAGCACAGCCGCGGCCAGATCGCCGCCGAGACCGCCGCCGAGACCGCCACGGGTGTTGTGGATGGCGGCCGCGAGGAAACGGAACGCCGCCGCCGCTACGCCGAGCTGCTGGACGCCGCCACGAGGGCTTGCACCGCGCCCGAGACGGAGCTTCTCCCGAGCAAGTACGCCGAGCTCGAGCGCATCGGCCTCGGCTTCGGGCCCGTCTTCCGCAACATCGCCGGCCTGTCCTCGGACGCCAAGAGCAACGACAATACAACAACAACGACGAGCGGACAGGTGCTTGCCACCGTCCGCATACCCGACGTGGCCGCCGCGATGCCGGCCCACGCGCTCGCCGCCTCGGTGATCCACCCGCCCGTCTTGGACAGCGTCCTCCAGTGCTTCATCTTTGCGCTGCAGGCCTCGGCCAAAGACAAACGACTGACGGACCCCATGATGCCCGTCGCCATGCGCAGCGTGTGGGTCAGCGCCGACATCGAGGCCCAGCCCGGCGCGGAGCTCACGGTGCACGCCTCGGCCCGCCACGTCGGCCACAGGAGCGCCGAGGCCGACATCACGGCCTGGAGCACCGACCCCGCGGCCGTCGAGAAACCAGTGCGGGTTGTGATGCGCGGCATCGAGGCCGTGCCTCTGCAGCAGCAGGAGCACGGTACGACGGCCGGCGGCAGCGGCAGCGGCGGACGCGAGATCTGCTTCAACCTCGACTGGATGCCCGACCTGGACATCCTCGAGGCCAACGGCGAGACCGAGGCCTGCATGCGCCGTGCTCTGCAGCCGCCGGAAACACTACAGCTCGAAGAGGAGCGCGCCGCGAGACAGCTCCGAGACGTGCAGTTGGCGTGTGCCATCTTCATCACCGAGGCCGTCAAGGAGCTCGAGGCGCGGCCGCTCCTCGCCGACGTAGAAGCGGCGTTGCCCCAACACATGACCAAGTATCTCGCCTGGCTGCGCCTCGTGGCCGACGACTACAGAAACAACAAGGTGCTCGCCCAGGACTCCTCGTGGCCGGCTGTGGTGGACGACGCGGCGGCGCGCCACAGGTTCCTCGCCGAGTATGAGGCGTCGGGCCACCCCGAGGCCGTCATGATCTGTCGCATGGGGCGTAACATTGCGCCCGTCCTCCGCGGCCAAGTCGACGGTCTGCACCTGCTCTTCGGCATGGACGACATGCTCGAGCGCGTGTACCGCGTCGCGCTGGGGACCCAGGAGATCCACGCGCTCATGGGGGCGTACGCCCGCATGTTGAGCCACAAGCGCGGCGCGGATCTCAGGGTGCTGGAGATCGGGGCCGGGACCGGCGGCACGACGACCAGCATCCTCGAGGCCCTGTGTCCGACGGGCACCCGCGTCATCGGGGACGCGCGGCTGCTCAAGTACACGTACACGGACGTCAGCCCCGGCTTCTTCGACACGGCGGCGGCCAAGTTTGGCAAATGGGTGGCCGGCGGCGTCGTCGAGTTCAAGACGTTGGACATTGACCGAGACGTCGAGGAGCAGGGCTTCGACCCGGCCTCGTACGACCTCGTCGTCGCCGCCAACTGCCTCCACGCAACCTCGGACATCACCAAGACCATGGCCCGCGTCAACGGCCTCTTGAAGCCCGGCGGCAAGCTCCTCCTGCAGGAGACCACCGAGCCACAGTGTCTCGAGTCTCCCCTGGTCTTTGGCATGCTCGCGGGCTGGTGGGCAGCCACGGAGGACTTCCGCCCCTGGGGTCCGCTGCTGGACGGCAGAGGGTGGGAGCGGGTGCTGCGCGATGCCGGCTTCTCCGAGACGGTCCTCGAGCTCAAGGACTGGCCGAGGGACGAACTGCACGTGCAGAGCATGGTTGTGGCGACGAGGCCGGCGGCAGCAGTAGCAGGAGAAGAGGAAGATACCACCAGGGTCAGCGGCAGCAAGCAGCAGCAGCAGCAGCAGCAGCTCCTTGACGAGGACGATGTCATCCGCCGGGTGTTTGTGGTCGCCGCGCATACGACGCCCGAGGACGTCGCCCTGGCCGAGTCGGTGGCGTCTGCCGTGTCCGAGGTGGCCACCAAGCTCCCCGTGAGCGTTGTCCGCTTCGCCGACCTGGCCCAGCACAAACTGGCCAACACGTGCTGCATCGTGGCCATGGAGACCACGGCGCCGTTCCTCGCGTCGTCGTCGTCGTCGTCGTCCTTGGGCGAGGCCGAGTTCGCCCTGCTCCGCCACCTGCTGACCACGGCCGGCGGGCTGCTCTGGCTCACGCTCGACCCGCGCGAGAACCCTCACATGGCCCTGATACCGGGCCTGCTTCGTACCGTGCGCTGGGAGAGGGACCTCGACGGCTCCGACCTGCTGCTGCTGCATCTGCCCTCCTCGGCCGACGCCTCCCTCGTCGCCTCCAACGTCGTGAAGATCTTCAAGCACCACTTCGGCAGCCCCAACGTCCTGTCGCCCGACCGCCACGCCGACTACCTCGTCGAGCCTGTTGTTGTTGGCTGCGGCGGTCTTCAACACGCCGGCTTCGTCCAGACGGCCCGCCTCGTCGCCGCGCCCCCCGTCAACGACTTCATCGCCCAGAGGACGACGGTCCTCCAGCCCCAACTACAAGCGTTGGGCGCCTCCCCCCAACGCAGCCTGAAGCTCCACACGTCCGGGCCGGGAAACCTCGACAAGCTGCACTTTGTCGACTGGCCCGGCGCCCAGCAGCCTCTCGGGGCCGACGAGGTCCAGGTCGACGTCAGGGCGGCGGGGCTCAACTTCCGCGACGTCATGGTGGCCATGGGCGAGCTGGCCAACAACAACATCCTCGGCTACGAGGCCGCCGGCGTCGTCACGCACGTCGGCGCCGGGGTGACGGACGTCGATGTCGGCGACCGCGTCATCGTCGTCTGGAACGGCGCCAACAACTGCCTCCAGACCCGCACGAGGGTGCCGCGCGACCTGCTGGCCAAGATGCCCGACGGCATGTCGTTCGAGGAGGCCGCCGGCATCCCCGTCGTCTTCGTCACGGCCTACTTTTGCCTCTACGAGGCGGCCCGTCTCCGGCCCGGCGAGACCGTCCTCGTCCACGCCGCCGCCGGCGGCACAGGCCAGGCCGTCATCCAGCTGGCCAAGCACCTGGGCGCCGAGGTCTACGCGACCGTGTCGTCGCTCGACAAGAAGAAGCTGCTGATGGACGAGTACGGGCTCGCCGAGGACCACATCTTCAGCAGCCGCGACCTGTCCTTCGCCGACGGCATCATGCGCATGACGGACGGCAGGGGCGTCGATGTGGTCGTCAACTCGCTCTCGGGCGAGGCGCTGCGTGCCTCGTTCGACTGTCTGGCCGTCTTTGGGCGCTTCGTCGAGATGGGCAAACGCGACATCATGGCCAACGGCAAGATCGACATGCTCCCCTTCGGCCGCTGCGCCACCTTCACGGCCGTCGACCTCGCCCAGATCGTCACCCTGGCCCGCCCGCTGGCCTCGCGCATCATCCGCTCCGTCATGGACCTGCACGCCGCCGGCACCCTGCACGCCTGCAGGCCGCTCAACGTGCACACCTTTGGCGAGTTGGAGGACGCCTTCCGCCTCCTGCAGCAGGGCAAGCACACGGGCAAGGTGGTGCTCGCCGCCCACCCCGAGGACCTCGTCAAGGTCGTCCCCGAGCCGCCCGCGCCCACGCGTCTGAGGCCCGACGCCACCTACCTGCTGCCCGGCGGCGCCGGCGGGCTCGGCCGCTCCATCGCCAAGTGGATGGCGGCGCCGGCCCAGGGTGCCAAGAACCTGGTGTTCCTCTCGCGCGGTGGCGGCGGCGCCGACGCCGCCGCCACGACGCGCGACCTGCTCTCGGAGCTGGCCGTCGCGGGCGTGCGGGCGACGGTTCTCAAGTGCGACGTCGCCGACGAGGCGCAGCTCGTCGCCGCGCTGGCCGAGCTGCCGCGGCTGGGCTTCCCGCGCGTCGCCGGCGTCATCCAGGCGGCCATGCAGCTCCGCGACTCGGCCTTTGAGTTCATGTCGCACGCCCAATGGCACGAGTGTCTGCGGCCCAAGGTGCAGGGCACCTGGAACCTCCACAAACACCTGCCCGCCGACATGGATTTCTTCGTCATGCTGGGCAGCGTCGCCGGCCTCGTCGGCAACCGCGGCCAGTCCAACTACGCGGCCGGCAACACCTTCCAGGACGCGCTCGCGATCCACCGGCGCGCCCGCGGCCTGCCGGCGACCTGCATCGACCTGTGCAACGTCATGAGCGTGGGCTTCGTCGCCGAGAACCAGGAGACGCTCAACAAGAACCCGCTCTTCTTCTTCGCCCACGACGGCATCCGCGAGGACGAGTTCCTCGCCCTCGTCGAGTTCCACCTCGACGCCGAGCGCGCCACCCGGCGGGGCCAGCCGCAGATCGCCGTCGGCCTGGCCCCGCTGTCCGTCTTCAAGGAACGCGGATTGCCGGAGCCGACCTTCATCAAGTCACCGCTGTTCCGCCAGCTGCGGTCGGCGAGCGACGAGTCGGCAACCGCCGCGCGGGACGATGCCGCGGCGTACCAGAACGGCGGCGTCTCGGTGAGGCACGCTCTCAAATTTGCCGAGAGCCCGGAGGCCGCGGCCGAGGTCGTCTGCGTCGCGCTCGTCAAGCGCATCAGCCGCACCATGCGCATCCCCGAGCCCGACATTGACGTCGGCAAGCCCATCCACGTCTACGGCGTCGATTCGCTGGTGGCCATGGAGATCCGCAACTATCTTGCGAGTGAGTGCGGCTCGGCCGTGTCCGTCTTGGACATTATGAGCAACAAGACCATCGAGGTGTTGAGCGGCGACATTGTCAAGGGAAGCAAGTTGGTGCAAAGTAAACGTGGCCCTGAGTAGTGGGAAGATGAGTAGGTAGAGTATTCGTAGAGTAGGGGACAAGGAGTTGTTGATAGTGTGGCTGACGTACACAGCCACATCACGTGCTGTATCACGTGTAGTAGTAACTTTCTGTATGACCCACAAGAAAGCCCCGGCCCCGCTCTTCCCCCGCGATATAATCACATGACTGGAGTACGTACCGCAACGACACTTATTCCTATGCTAGGTATATTGTTTTATCCGTGTGGGCTGTCGCATGACGACTAATTTCAACCCTGTCATTAGTGCTACAACATCGTCTTACAATCTTAATCCTTTAAACGCTTCTAGAGCCTCTTAAACTGCGGTTAAATTTACACCCTCTAGAATTGAATGACCTGTAGAAACCGAGGTTGGTCTCCATGGTGGGATGCTCCCCATCACGGTCCGATGGGATTCTTGCCCGGCCCACGCCCACAAGGTCGTGTTCCCCTTTAAATTCACAGGCTTAGACATTGATATGTAGGATGTACGCCCAGGAAAAGCGCGATGCCTCTACATGACTTTATCGTCAACATCACAATCTGAAAAGGGAGAGAAGGTATGCTGTTACCATTAGAGAGGGGCGGACACCTATGTGTATATTTCTACAGAGTCTACAGCATGTACAATTGTGACTCACTGCAAGAAAAAAATGAAAAATCGCAAAAGAAACCCTGGGCTACAGTGTGTTGAGCCCATCCCCTTTTCAAAATGTTTGAATCCTGAATGCCAACATCCAATGAAGTAGAGCTGTGTACTTCCCTCACCCCAAGTTCACATGTTGAAAGATCAATACACGGCCTCATCTAGCGGTTGAAAGTAAATGGAGAATCAAGAGGATGTGCGCTAATAGAGCCACACTATCTACCGACTCTCTAACTAATTACACGTGGACAACTGTCGCACCAGTGAGAGTGAAAGCGTAGTCCAACCATTTGCCAGCATCGGTGCCCTTGATTTTAGTGGGATCGTAATCAAGAAGCTTCTCAGGGGCGTTGACGACCACCAAGCTGATCTCCTCGTCGTTCTTCACAGCCGCAGTGGCCGTGTTGTTCCGTACTTGGACCCAACGGAGGGGGCGGCCGGGTGCCTTCATGGAAAGAAACGCCTGATAGGTGCCCTTTGCTTTGAGGTCGACCTCGATGACCGTGTCGCCCTTGTAGTGGGTCGGCCCCTTTTGCAGGGGGATGATGTTGGCGCCCAGGTAGACCGGCGCGCGGCCGGGCTTGACCTTGTATCCGCCCTCCACCACGTCGACGTTGGCGAAGTTGATGGCGTTCCTGGCCTTGGCCTCGAAGAAGACCTGCTGGGCCTGGTCGTGGCCGATGTCGACGTAGGCCATGCGGGCCCAGTAGAGGCTGACGAGGTCGATGGCGGTGGCGGCGCCTTGGACGGCGCGGTCGAGGGTGACGAAGGGGTCCTCGTGGTCCCTGTACGACTTGAAGAGCTCAACCACGGTTTGCTTCGACACGCTGCCGATGCCGTCCGGGTTGTTCGACAGGTAGGTGATGAAGGGCCAAGCCTGGTAGTGGTTGCCGGTCCCCTCGGTGGCGTCGATGAGGGACTGATACGAGTTGCCGATGATCTTGTGCACGTCGAAATTGGTGCGGCCCTCCTTTTGCTGAACAAGCTCCCGGGAGGCCTTGCAGATGGAGGAAGTGAGGTAGGTCTCGGGGAACCATACGGTGAGGAGCTGCCCCCAGGCGGTGGTTCGCCTCTTGCTCACCCAGGTGCGCTGGTGATACATCAAGACACGGCTGTACACGTTGAGGGTCTTGGTGATGTCCGGGATGGACGTATTGCGGACCTCCACCCAGGCAAAGCCGCTCGCGGTGTCGTAGCCCATAAGGCCGTCGAGTGAGACGTCCGGCTTGGCGTAGACGTTGGTGCGGTAGTATGGGCCGTCGTCGGTGGGCTGGGCGATGGAGAGGGCCGGCGAGCGGAACCGGAACACGTCGACGAAGCAGTTGTAGGCACCCTCCAGCGCGGCGGTGGTCTCCTGGCGGTATGCCTCGGGCCAGTCAAAGAGACTGAAGCGCGCCGAGTCCACGACATTCGTGCCCCCGGGCCCGGCCTTTGTCTGGGGTTCAAACGAGGCGGGAGGAGGCCCTTGGCGTGCGGCAAGCTTCACATAGGCCGCGACGCCTGCCTGGGGAGCCGCATAGGTGCCAGTGGCGTGGGCGAGGAAGGGAATGAAAAGAAGTTGGTGAGCCCCGACCATCATTGGGCATATACGTATGAAGGACCAAAAGAGTGTGAAAACGGAGCAGCTAGATAATTAAAGGGAGCGATGAATGGTATCCCGGAGAGGGGCATTTTGCCCTTTCACTCTCTATTAATACAAAGAGTATCCGTACAG
The DNA here is from genome assembly GCA_005350895.1 of Colletotrichum tanaceti. NCBI lineage: Eukaryota > Fungi > Ascomycota > Sordariomycetes > Glomerellales > Glomerellaceae > Colletotrichum > Colletotrichum tanaceti. The sequence continues at coordinate 178,237 of PJEX01000026.1, forward strand.
AAGTAGTTATTATCGCCAAAATCCCTGATAATTAGGTTAGAATTTTTATTTATCTATTGATAGTACAAACAGGGTTGTTTTATCTCTGACCTCAGTGACCTGATGTAAGTACACTGTAATTACCTAAGAAACGGCCACTCCGATCGATGTCAACCACTTTATTACACTCTCTAAGCACAAAGGGCTAGACTCAAGGTATCCATGTATATCAACACAGCACAGCCCGTTTTAGGATTGCAGTCAATGCGACAATACAGTACGGACACCACCACGCCGCACACGCTGTCGATCCTGTTGCCCTCCGGGACTGACCCCTGTTTCTCCGCAGCCGTGTCCCCGAGCCCGTCCTCTTCGCCGTCTTCAACCCGGCTTTTCAACCCGCCAAGCCGAACGCGAACCGCCTGGAACGCAGCCTATTAATATGTAGTTCCAAGCCACCGGCACCCTTGGTTATTTTTGGTGAATCCGTTGAATGCTGCTAGAGTACGGTGTCTAGTTCTTGGTGGGATAATCCTGGGGTGTAATTATTACGGGTTGGATTGTCTGTCCAAGTTCCAACTTCCAGCTGACTAGGCGAATAGCAGCCCCCTTTTCTGGGTCCCCCCGCTTGAACGGGAACCACATGGGACGGACGCCTTCGCCCCTTCGCGGATGTACCAGAAATAGACCCGTTGCTAGTTTATCTCGAACCGCATCTCAACCGTTACCGCCGTCCCATGAACTGCTAATTGAAGTATATAAAATCCAGTTTCTGTATCTTCTTTTCCTTCTTAAGCTGTTCTATTTGCCTATCACTACATCAACAAGAAACTCACATCACTCCACGTGCCATCTAAACTCATCATGTTCTCCAACCTGCTTGTTGTCCTTGCTACATTTACCGCCCTGAATGCAGCCGCATCGATCAAGCCCAGGGAGGCGCCGCCGCCGGAGCCGATTATAGGCCAAGTTACGTTTTATAGACACCCACATTACAAAGGGGAATCCGTGGTTATGGATGTGGCAAACAATCAGTGCCGTAAGTCGATTCGTCCCTTGGACCTCAGTAGACCCAACCGTGCTGATATTAGAGAAAAAGGGCCCGCTCCTTTTGGTGATGCTAGTTCAGTCAAGACGAACCCAACACTTATAAACTGTGTTTACCATATGTACGTTTATCTAATCATTAGTTCGGCTTCAAAGCTAACCTTTTTGTAGTACCGATAACTGTGAATTCAAATGCAAACCAGGTCAGAGCGGGGACCAATGTGGCTCGGGCGCTGCTGTCTTTACTGGCGAAAGGCCGGTCCTTCGTGACATCAGTTTTGAGGGCACGAGTCTTGATGACACAATTAAATCATTTAGATGCTTTACACCGCGGGGCTAGTGATTAGATTTGTCGAACTGGTTGCTTAGGAGAGCACGGGTCGGTTAGAGATGGGCCAGTTCGATCGGTGATACGCCGAGACAATATGCTACAAGTTGGTGCCATATCTTGCCGACCCTTGTCTGTCGAGTGTTAAATAGAACTGGGCTGGTAAGAGTAGAGAAGAGTAGCCGGAACGATTAATACAAGTGTTAGCATTGCCTTCTACTTTTCTCGCCTTTCTCTTTCTGCGCCATCACTTTAGACTCGACAAAGCATATAGATATGTTGCGCGCACCTACACGTAGTCCATGTTGTTGGCCACGTAGTACCTGCGAGTGCCGTAGGCGGCGACGGCGAGCGTTGCACCGGCCGTGACAGCCGCGCCGCTCACGCCGGCGCCGATGGAGCCGCTGGCAGTGTAGATTTGGCGCGTCTTTGTGATCTCCTGCTTGCGCAGCAGCATCCGTGTCGTACGTGGAGATGCGTACTGCATCTTCACGCTCGTCGAAGTCGAAGAAATCCCGGATCATGGTGGGCGCTTTTGTGTTCGAGAGTGGTTTTCATGTGTCAAGAAGAGGATGCGGGTATGGGGAGAACTTGAAGTAGGCTATGAACATCTCTCAGTTGTCATATTTAAGTACTAATGGTGAGTGATTGGGTCCCAAGCAACGGGACCAAATATCTCCATTCTCTGGCAGACAAGAAAGTAATTAGTTAACCTCAATGAAGACTTTTGGTAATTATTACACGGCTGACCGGACCAACCAACCGCCCCCCCCCTGCTAGCCTGATGTGCCTGGCAGATTGTGCACAAAGCAATCCAGGAGTCTGTAAATCAAAATGAAATCCAACAAGAACAGAAACAAACATTTTACTTCAATACCACCTGCTAACCCTGGAATCCTGATCAAGTCTTGCCATGTTGGCTGATTGCTAGCACTCCCGGGTGCCGCTACCACAGAAGTAAACCAGAGTAAAAATAGAAGATGGAAATAAAAGGTTTGACCCTTTCTGCAAAGACCTCTGCCCGCATCAACGGCATCTTGTATCGTACGAGAAAGGGGGATATCTGTGCTTGGCTGGAGCTGACTGCAGGTAACCCTGTCGACCTTGGGTACACAAGTACGGCAACCGGGCGGACACCTGACCGCACCCCCGCAGCCTGATTGAACGGAGTCATTGTGTTTATGACAACATGTAGGCAATCTCTGGGAGGGAGCGGCACGGAAGGCAATATTGTGTGGTATCGGCATTGCGTGACCAGGGGTTGAATACCGTCAGTGGGGTGTGACCGTGCTGTTCCAACCGGCTGTGCCCTACTGGTCGAGAAACTCAGCCCTGACAACAGCAACAACAACAACAACAACAACAAGACGTGAGATAGCCTAGGTCTGGTCATTCGCTGAGCCAGTGAGCCAAAGGATAGGAAGATGAATAAGACTGAAAGTGCAGGGAACGAGGGGGAAGTATTATACCTATTCCAACTGAAGTATCTGCGCACAGGTGACAGGTCAACAGGTCCATGTCTTTTACCTGCTTGCCTACTGTGAATCACCAAGCTTCTCTACCAAGCCAAGCCAAGCCCTTCTCCATCGTGGTAAAAGCGCTGTTCATCCACCAATGCAGGGAAGACTTGGCAGAAGGCACCCTCGAAAAGCCTAATGCTCCCAGCACCATTCAACCCGTGTCAGTGACTCAGTCTCCACCCTTGGAATGGAAAAGAAGCCGTATCTCTTCAAGCAAATAATATCTCGCCGAGTAACACACCCGTGAACTAGACTGTCTGATTCGTCTACCATCAACAAATCAAACTACACGGACTGAACTGCCTTCTATAACTATTAAATTGGTGGGTGGGAAGCACAGGGAGGCCCTTGGGGAATCGGACCTGATAAACAGCCGGCCGGCTCGCCATCTGCTCGGCGGCCGCCCAGAGGACCACGCCAGGCTTCGCCCCAAGCTTGCGATGGGCCGCTAAGAGAAGAGGTCTTGGTCCGCCTTTCAAGTGTCTCTCTCCCAACGACGTGTCAGCAATCGGGGCCCGCCGCTCCTCGCGACAACTGATAATCCCGAAGACGCGAACCCCGCCCCCCCGGGCATTCGTTGGGTCAAAGTCTGTCCAACCACTCAACTGCAGGTCTCGCCTTCTGTCCGGTTGAAATAGAAAAAAGAAGATGGACAAAAAACAATCTACATAGAAACTGAATCCTTTCGCGGACCAGCAACATAAGCATCCGCCCGTTGTGGCGCATGATATCGGCCAATCCCCCCGCCCGCCCGCCGTCCTTCGAGCTCCTCCGGAGTTCCCCACCGACCCACCCCGGGGCCGAGATGCAGGGCCGTCGACCGTGATTCGTCCCCCTTGCAGCTGCTCTCCCGCCTGACCTCCCCGTCCCGCCTCGCTCCGGAGACATTTGACATGTTGGTCTGGCAGCGCGACCTAATGCGGCCCGCCCAACAAGACAGGGAACCTCACTTACGAAGCGTAGTAGGTACCTAACCTGTTCGTCCCGTCTCGTGGGATTGATACCATACCGGATCGGCATGCCCCTCCTTCCACTCATGTCGTCTGATTAGGAAGCTTACTATTATTGATCTTCACTGACGTCCGTTCACTTTGAAGAACGTTGTTGAATATGACGTGGAGGGATTTGACCCTTATTCCTTCGGATCCCCAACCAAGGCGTCTCTGCTCGACTCCGAGGGTCATCTGGGGACGTCTGACTGCCGTGGCGTCAGAGGCCTAGCCCCGCCGACGTTGCAGCGTTGCATCTCACCGCATGACAAGCGCGGGTGGGCGTGAGGAAGCTCACCGGCTTGGTCAATGGTCCTACAGCGGAATGGCTACACGGCATAAGCCATCGGTCCCGGTGTCGTACGCCCTCCCGCGCCTGTGCTTCACCCCAACGTGGTGATTGTGGGTTTAAGCATACTTTCAGAGCAGCTTAGGGGCTTGCCAACTTCGGGCGATCGATAAAGAAGCTTTGGCTTGGTGTCGCGTCGGGAGGGGGGAGGTGACGTTGTACAGCGAGGTTTCTAGTAGATTCATATCCATGTTTGCCGATGGCTCGAGATCCTGATCGCCAGACTTTGCCCCTCTCGGACATGCACGGTAATAAGTATCATTGCCTTGCAGAAGCGGTGACTTCGCCATTACCCCGCGTGTGGGCTTACACGCCCGGCCACTCACGCGGAGTGGCATGTCTCGGTGCCAGGTAGCGCCCGTCTCTCCCTTGCAAAGTGGCGCAAGCCCTGGCGCCCCAATCTTGCCTGGTCCACGTTGACACTCAGTCGACTTGCTCCAACTCGCTCGATAAGCTTCTGTTGAAGCAAACACGACAGGGGAGGAGGCGTGAGTTGGCACACCGACTTGGGTACCGTACTTCATGTTAGAAGTCCGTCCCCACCCCGGGCCTCGAAACTTGTGACCCTGAGGAGCTCGAGTATTCTTTCGGCCGGGGTTCGAACAGCCGGAGGGCAACGGCAGCTCGCAGAATGCCTTTCCGGCCGCTCACCCGACAGGCCCTCTGGATGGAGGATGCTCCCAGCTCATTTGATAGCTCTGTCTGCAGACTGCAAGTGATCAATCTCGAAGAGCATCCGCCTCTTATCGTGGTCCTCTTTTCGTACTTCATGATGCCATTGTAGGCTAGCGTGGATACGATGCTCGCCCCTCTCTCTCTCTCTCTCTCTCAAAGTTGTCGAACCAAAATCTCACACAGGGTATTGATCCATGTGTGTTTGATCCGAACACCAGGCGCCAAGTGTTTTCCTTGACTTACTTGACTTACATACGTTGTTTGCTCCACGTCAGAATCCCATATATATCCTGCGCTGCTTCTCCCTTTGCTTTCGAGCCTCTTTCCCGGAATCCGTGTTCGACACATCCTGCCATCTTCCATCTTCCTGTAGCATCAGCACATTCAACAATGGATAGCCTTGCCTTGATCACCTTGTACCTGGGCATTCTGGTAGTGCCCGGCGTTCTCTTCTCCGCGTACCGGCGCTTCTCGAGATGGACAGCCTCGACCCTGACCGGCGCGAAGAGTAAGACGTCCGCGAAACCCGGCCGGTTCCCCGGCCCCAAACAGTATCCCATCGTCGGCCGCGTCCATGACCTGCCCAGGTTTGCCATGTGGCTCAAGCTGAAGGAGTGGGCCGACGAGTTCGGGCCCATCTACCAGACCAGCATGCTCGGCCAAAAGTTCGTCATCATCTCGGACGAGGAGATGGCCCAGGAGCTCCTCATCAAGAACGGGAACAACTTCGCGGGCCGGCCTCAGATCCGGGCCCTCATCGACCACAAGCTCGGGCCGGCGTACTCTGCACTGATGGACCGTCATGGTAAGTAAGCCAGTCGTCACAACAAAAACCCTCCAAGAAGCAGGAGGGTTGGGTCCGCAAAGAAACTTTCCCCCGAACACTAACCCGTAACCCGTCCATCTCATCGCCGTATAGACACGTGGAAGTACCAGCGGAAATGGGTCCACGCCGCCATGGCCGCCGCCCACCAGCACCACTTCTACGGACACATCGAGAACGAGGTCAAGCGGTGGCTGGTCACCCTGCTCGTGGACCCGGACAAGTTCCACGGCAACACCCGCGAGCTGACGGGCCGCGTCATCAGCCGCCTCGCGTGGGACGACCCGGCGCAGGGCAGGGCCTACGGCGACAGCGCCACCGAGACGCTCACGCGCATGTCCATCTCGGGGCCCATCGTCAACACCGTGACGCCGCTCTGGCACCTCGCCGACCTCGTCGGCCGCAACCCGTGGCGCGAGTACGAGGTCGGGCGGGAGAGGGCGCAGCGCGCGTGGTGGCTCCGGACGTTCCGGCTCGCCAAGGCGCGGCACCGCGCCGGCGGCGGCGGCGGCGGCGGCGGCGACGACCTGCCCGCGGACACGTGGGCGCACCGGTACTTTGAGCAGCTGCGGGCGGCCGGGAACGAGACGCTGGAGCAGGACGACGCGGCGGAGGACTTTGCGGCCTGCATGCTCGGGTTCCAGTGCCTCGTGGGCGTCGTCACCATCTCCGGGCCCCTGAAGTTCTTCCTCATGTCCATGGCGCTTCACCCCGGGTGGCTGAGGAAGTGCCAGGCCGAGATCGACAGGGTCTGCGGGGACAGGATGCCGACCCGCGACGACTTTGCCGAGCTGCCCACCGTGAGGGCTTGTCTGAAGGAGACTGTCCGGTGGAGGTCCGGAGTCCCTCTCGGTAAGTCCTGGTGGCCCCAAGCGAACGATGATGTCTGGGCTGGCTTGCTGGGTGCGCAAAGAACTGATGATTTGGCTCTTTTTTTTTCTTTTTACAGGAGTTCCTCATCAATGCGAAAAGGAGTCCGAGTTCCAAGGCGTCAAGATCGAAAAGGGAACCATCATTCTTGCCTGCGAATGGTCTGTCATGTCATATTAACCCCTTTTTATTCTTCCATGTTGATCACGACTCCCCCTCCCCCCTCCCTCCCTACTAACAGCATCAACAGGAACATCAACCGTGTCCCCGAAAAGTACCCCGACCCGGAGCACTACCGCCCGGAGCGCTACCTGGACCCCAGCTTTCCCACGTACCAGGAGCCGCTGACCCGGTACCCGAACTTCCGCGAGGGTGTCGGCATGCACACCTTCGGGTGGGGCCGCCGGACCTGTCTCGGCCAGAACCTCGTCGACGACGAGATTTTTGTCGCGGGAGCGGCCGTGTGTTGGGCGTTCGACATGGGGCTGAAGAAGTGCCCTGCCACAGGCGACGACATAACCTTCGACACCCAGGCCACGAACTCCAACGTCATCCTCGAGCCGTTGCCCTTCCCCATGCAGTTCAAGGTCAGGAGCCCGGAGAGGGCACAACAGCTATTAGAGGGGTACAGAGAGGTTCGTGATGTTCTGAAAGTCTGACCAGGTGTGCGTTGTTGCCTGTCAGGCATGGGGTAAACAAGGACGGTAGTAGGTGACTGGTATTATTCGGATCTGCTGGTGGTTAATAATGGTAATGATGATGGTGATGACAGCGATGAGAGAAAAAGACGCCGAGGACATTCGCTTTCCATACTTATTAGGCGGGTGAGAGATTGAGTGAGAGAGTGAATGAGAGATGAGTGAGAGAGTGAGTGAGAGAGTGAGTGAGAGAGACTCGAACAAGAACGTGGACGCGGCACCGCCTCCCCACGGTAGTTTTCCTCGACGGTTACAAAAGCACTGAGTGAGGGAGAGCTGTGAGGTTGAGGCAAGGGAACCCGACGAACAGACCGTCTGTGGTCACTTTGCGACGTGGGTAACGGTTTAGTCTCAGACGTTGTCTAGATGTCAGACGGTCCGTTACTCAACACAGTCGTACAAACACTTATAATTAAACTCTTGAGAAGGCTCCGAATCCGGACTTGAAAAGGGGACAGGATTGTGGCACAGGGTCTTATAATCTAACCCAACTCGATCGACTTCGTAACCAGTTACTCGATGATTCAAATGGGAAAAGACGACCCCATGGTTTGCGGAAACTTGATTTTCTACCATCGTGAGACGGTGTAAACCATTTCAAACTAACCCAAGATTAAGTCGACTGATTACCGACGCGATTGCTCCATGACTTCATGTCCACGATATCAAGCCCACCAAACACCATTCATTCCCCCGGGAAGCCTCTCCATTCTTCGGAGCGGCATTATTCTTGCCTTTTCCGCGTCTTGGGGAAGTACTGCGACGTGTCTCCCAGCGGCAACTCCACGACCGAGTCCTTCAGCAGCAAGTGGAAAGTCAAGTACCTGGATACAGTCAGTAGGGAAAATCCTCTCAAACTAGAATAAATGGATAAAAAGACATCTCGCCCACTCACCACCCGACAAGCCCCGCAACAAAGGCAAAAGCACCGCCGGCCTTCTTGAGCCCCGTCGAGGCCGCCTCCTTGCCGTCCGCCGCGGCGAAGTAACTCGCGGCGACGGCGACGAAGGCGAGCTCCACGAAGACGAAGATCAGGATGTAGGCGACGTTCGTGGGCAGGGATGCCACCAAGTACGCGAGGACGAAGACGCACCAGACTGTATGGGTTCATTAGGAGAAGACGCCGCGCGAGTTCCCTCTACACACAGAACGAACAACAAACAACAAAAAGAAAAGGACTCGACGGCCGTGAATCCCCGAGACTTACTGATCATGAAAAGTCCCAAGGCGTTGTTGTACTGCTGAATGTTCGGGAGGCCTCATCATCAGCAAGATCCCGCAGAGGACAAACTGGGACCTCGCGAGCAACGTCAAGTACGCCAAGGCGGCGGAGAAGGCCGGCATCGAGTACGGCCTGACGCAGATCCGGTTCACGTCCGGGTACGGCGCCGCCAACCAGCACGAGTCCGTGTCCTTCTCCCAGGCGATCCTCCAGGCCACCGACACCATCAAGGTCATCGCCGCCATCCTCCCGGGGCCGTGGAACCCGACGACGGTCGCCAAGCAGATCGCCAGCATCGACCACTACAGCAACGGCCGCATCGCCGTCAACGTCGTCAGCGGCTGGTTCAAGGGCGAGTTCACGGCCATCGGCGAGTGGTGGCTCGAGCACGCCGAGCGCTACCGCCGCAGCAACGAGTTCATCCGCTGCCTCAAGGGCATCTGGACGGCGCCCGACGACGGCGGCGGCTTCACGTTCGGCGGCGACTTCTACCGCTACCGAAACTACGTCCTCAACCCCAAGCCCGTCCAGAAGCCGCACCCGGAGATCTTCCAGGGCGGCAACAGCGACGACGCGCGCAACAACGGCGCCGAGGTCAGCGACTGGTACTTCATGAACGGCAACGACCTCGACGGCTTCCGCGCCCAGATCGAGGACGTCCGGGCGCGCGCCGCCAAGGTCGGCCGCGAGGGCGACGTCCGCTTCGCCGTCAACGGCTTCGTCATCGTCCGCGAGACCGAGGAGGAGGCCGTCCGCGTGCTGCGGGAGATCCAGGGCAAGGCCGACGCCGACGCCGTCCACGCGTTCCGCGACGCGGTCCGCCAGGCCGGCGCCAGCACGGCCGACAAGAAGGGCATGTGGGCCGACAGCCGGTTCGACGACCTGGTCCAGTACAACGACGGCTTCAAGACCAGGCTCATCGGGACCAGGGAGCAGGTCGCCGAGCGGCTGGTGCTGCTCAAGAGCCTCGGCGTCCACCTCGTGCTGACGGCCTTTCTGCACTACGACGAGGAGATTGAACTGTTCGGGAGGGATGTCCTGCCGCTGGTGCGGCAGCTTGAAAAGGAGGGCCGAGGAAAGGATGCCAACTTTGAGATTGCGAGGACGGGGGATGTCTACAGGAAGAAGTAGGGAAAGATCACCACTGAAAGTGAAATGTTTTCCCGGGGAACTCTCACAGCACACCAGGCAGTCTACCCAGACATGAGCTGACTCCTAGGCTTGGAGAGGCAGCAAGTGGCAGTTTACCTCTTTCGATGTGATTGGGGCCATCAATGCTTTGTTGGTGGGAATCTTTTGGCCGACGGCATGCGGGCCTCGGTGCTGGGTTGGGTTTCTGTTGAAGGTACTAAGTACAAAGAAAAGGTGGTCAATAATCTGTGCAGGTCCAGTTTGGCAACTCGTTAAAGACTCATAAACATCAATATATTGCCTGCAGTGTGAAGTTGAACCCGCAAGGTTACTGACACCGAGCGTCTCCTCGTGGGCATATTACATTTCGAAGGACTGGTGGGGCCTCCGGGCCGGGGGTCTCGGGAGTCTACCGGCCGGGTGGGGCTCGGGTGTCCGGCAGCCCCGGCGTCAACCGGACTCAACTACCCTCGACTGAGAACATCGTGGGAAAATAGACGGGCTCATACCAATACAAAACAAAATAATCGTACCTGTGAGTAATGGATGGGGTTCCTTGAGGGGCGACCCAGGCGATGTCATCCGCTCAATGTAATGCAAATAATTGTTCGGTTGGTGCAGTGCACCCACCATACAAGTGCCAAATGGTAATGAGCAGAGTTTCCCATTAAGCTTTGATTGCTGAAAAATAGCGTGTATTGCGAGCTCGGAGTTGGATGTCATCATGGTCCAACCAGCGACCTCGCAGACGTCTCGGAGTCGGGGAGAGTCGAGATAACAGAAAAAAGTCCGCCTCATCTTCCGATTCAGCCGAGAGAGTGGCGGACGACACCTATCGTAACCCCGCGCGGTGGGCTGTTTTTGGTTCAAAAATGTGACTCTGTCCCTGCAGGACGCGTTCGTCTACGTATACTATGAATTACCGGGACAGGGTGGGGAGGGGATGCAGGCGTGGCATGCCGCGTGCCGCATTTACACCTCGCCAGCGCCGATTGCGACATCGTCACAACATACCGGTGGAACCTTGCGCCAGCAGCGGAAAGCGATGCCGATCCTCCCATCACTTGTCTGGGGTGTATCGCGAGGGGTCTTTGATTTACACGTATTTATCTCGTTAGATGTGCATTTCGGCGTTGTGTTTGGGTCAAATAAGTCCTGGTGAACATCATTACCAGATATCATCACCATCATCATCACCAGCAACTCATATATCCGCAGTGTCCTTCGTTTGGTTCTTCCATCTCTCCAACATCACATTGAAGCATCTTTTCCGTCCATCCCAGGTCACCTCTTGTAATTAATCAAACTTGTATAACTAGTTTTGAGGAGGCCGGGCCTGCAAAGATGACCAGCAACGCCCGCGACGTGCCGTCGACGGACCCCGCGGTCTACGACGAGTACGAGTCGAAATGGTCGGGTCTTCCGCGCGACGAGGCCGGCTGGCTGCAGCGGGCCAAAGACGTCGCTTCCGTCCTCGCACGGGACGCCGCGCTGCGCGAGAGGGAGAACAAGGCGCCCCGGGCCGAGGTGGCGCTGCTCAAGCACTCGGGGCTCCTGAAGATCCTCGGCCGGAAGAAGTACGGCGGCGGCGAGCAGCCGTGGAGCGTCGGCTACAAGGCCATCCGCGAAGTTGCCAAAGGCGATGGGTAAGGCCCTCGCGTCCCAAAATGGCACACAAAAGAGAACCCCCCCCCCGAGTCTGACCATTAATCTGACTTACGCCTTCCCAGCTCCATCGGGATGCTCCTCGGCTATCACCTGCTCTGGTCGACGACGGCCAATGTCATCGGGAGCCCGGAGCAGGCGGACCGGCTCCAGGACCTCGTCGTCTCCAACAACTACTTGGTCGGGGGCGCGGTGAACCCCCGCGACAGCGACCACCGCATCGCCTCGGACGGCGACAGGGTCGTCTTCAACGGCTTCAAGCACTTCAACACGGGCGGCGTCGTCTCGGACCTGACGGTGCTGGAGGGCGTGCTGGAGGGCACCCGGGACCACCTGTACGCCGTCGTGAGGACGGACCAGCCCGGCATCGTCTTCTCGCACGACTGGGACAACGTCGGGCTGCGGCTCAGCGAGTCCGGCGGCGTCAAGATCGAGAACGTCACGGCGCCCTGGGCCGACGCGCTGGGGTGGGATGCCGGCCTGAAGAGGCCCGACCCCTCGATTCTCGGCATCCCGTTTGCGAGTTTGATTCTGCCTACGTACGTTGATTAATATCCCCCCCAAGGCAGAGGAGGAATTAATATGATGGCTACATGCGGACTATGAGTGCTAATTAACCCACGTCCACGGTCCAGGATCCAACTTGTTTTCAGCAACTTTTACATCGGCATTGCCTGGGGCGCTTTGGACTTCGCCTCGGCTTACACCCGGAAGAACACCCGAGCCTGGCCTTTTGGCGGTGATGTAAGTAAATCTCTCTCAAGGAGCCCCTCCCCTGGGGAACCATACTGACGGTGAACACCCCCCTCCCAGAACAAGGAAAAGGCGGAAGACGAGTTCTACATCCTCTCCACCTACGGCAACTTCCTGGCCCACCTGCGCGCCGCCGACGCGCTGGCTGACAAGGCGGGACTGGAGATCGACGAGCTGTACCGGAGCTCGGGGGACCCGTCGGAGCGGGCCAAGGTCACGGCGCGGGCCCGCGGGGAGGCGGCCGAGTGGGTCGCCAGCGCCAAGGTCGCCGCGACGGACACGGGCTTGCGGGTGACGTCGGGCGTCTTCGAGGTCACGGGGGCCAAGGCCACCGCGACCAAGGTCGGGCTCGACAGGTTCTGGAGGGACATCCGGACGCACACGCTGCACGACCCCGTGGCGTACAAGAACCGGGAGCTCGGGCGGTATCAGCTCCTGGGCGAGGTGCCCGAGGCCACATGGTACACGTGAGGGGAGGCGCGATAACACGAAGCGCTGTCGCGTGTCGGGATGCTCCTTGCCCTTGAGAGTTTTGTTTTCGGTCGCACTGATTGAGAGACGCATCATGATCATCCTACGCGTCATTCAGAGCAGATTGAACATGTTGGATTGTTTTTCTCTTGTGACTGTGTGCGGTGGAAGTCTATAATATGTGCCCTTTGCCGACAGATGCGGCCTGTACTTCCAATGTGCGTGCGTCTATGCATAAACTTGTCCATCTTAAAGAGGTAATCGACGAGACCATACTGATCCAAACGATAGTGCCTTATTTAAGCGTAAATTCAAGTGATCAAGTCAAGCTGAGTGACCCCTTTATATCAGTTCGGCGGCCGTCTTGGATGGCACAAACCCAAGTCAAGCCGAGTCGAAACAGCTTCAAGACTGCGTCTTCTTCTCCCACCTGCAACCAGAAGGATCAGTCCGGTCCGCGCTGACTGGTTTGCAAATCAAAAAGACTTACAGGTCGAGGAAAAGCTTCCAGAGGATGGAGAACAGGATGCCCTGCAGGCCGTTGGCGAGGATGCGGGTCTTGAGACCGCGGCCGAGGAAGCCGAGGAAGCCGTCGCGCTGGATGACGATCTTGGCGGCCTTGGCTGTTTGAGGCGGAACAAAAAAAGCGAGGTTAGCCGCAAACACCCAAATGACATCTCAACGGAAGAAGAACAAAGGGATAACGGGGGGACGGAGGGGGAAACTGACAGTAGGACACCTGGGTGTCGTTGACCTGGCGGTAGGTCTTGACGACCCTCAGCGAGTTGGACACCGAGTCCGAGATGACCGAGGCGCAGAACCCGATGAAGGCGAGACGGAGCAGCCACAGGAAGATCTGGCCCTTTTCCGGCTCCGGGATGTTGGCGGTGAGGTAGTTGTACTAATGTTATCGCGCGACGCGGTCAGCATGTTGGCAGGGGCATCTTGCGGCGAGGCGTAGAGTCGAGGGACTCGAGACCGGGACGAGGCCCGAGGGGTGGGGGAGGGGTCATCGGCTTCTAATACTTACGGTTGCGAACCAGGGGTAGTGGCCGACAAAGGTCGCGGCGGCGGTCGCGAAGGCTCCCCACCACAGACTCCCGACCCCGTGCGTCTTGACGCGCTGGCGGAGGATCCCGGTGCCCTTGGCGCCCTGGGCCTGCAGCGTGGTCTTGAGAGTGTCGATGGGCGTCAGGATCATGCGGAACGCGGCGGCGCTTCAGAGGGGGTAATTAAGTTTTGAGTCAGTATTATAGGGTTGTCACATATTCACAACAACAACAACAACAACAACAAGTTGCACGGTGTCGTCAACGGTCTCGGACTCACCAGAGGGAGGCAAAGATGGTCTTGATGAGCGTGGGGAGCTGGTTCAAGAAGGAGTTGGACTCAAGAAGGGCGAGGATGCCGGCGTTGGCAGCCGTGTCGCCAAACCGAGATACGGGGCCTATCGTTTCGTCCGTCAGTTTGGATCATGTACCTCTGGGAATCATAGTTATCAGGGAGCCACACCGCCTCTCCGAAATACTACTACCGGGTTGGAAACGTACCTTGAATGAGCGCAGGTCCGATACCCTGGTAGTATCTTCGCACGCCGCCGTCCTGGTAGAGTACGCTCACGGCCTCCCTGAAGCCACTCCCAAAACGGTACTGGTAGTTCATGATGGTTCGTATGGGCTTTTGTGCGAGAAGTCACGTCAGTTGGTCGGAAGAAGTTTTCCAGTGTGAGAGATCCAAGGTTCAGACAAGAAGTAAAGACTCTTGAAAAGTTGACGATGCGAACGTACCATGAGGGTCAACACCTGCAAAACCATGGCGGCGGCGCCGCTCAAGCCGCCGCCAAGGGCCCTCTTCAGAGCGGCTTTGAGATCGAACTGCATCCCCAAGAGTCAGTCAGTCACTCTCAAAAACAACATGACGTGTTTTTTCTTCTTCTTTTTTCCCCCCCACCACGGCGGCTACGGCGAATCTCACATTCGTGTCCTTGGCATCGACCCAGCCCTTGATGAAGACGGCTAGGAAGAAGATGACGAGCACGGCCCAGAACGCCCTCCACAGCCACCAGCCGGTCGTGCGCTTCTTCCTCGTCGTCTCCTCCTCTCCATCCTGAGGCGCGATGAGGGGAACCTGCTCGGCGTCCTCGCGGTCTCGGTCGTCGTCGTCGCCGCCGCCGCCGCCGCCGGCGTGACCGCTCCGATTCCGGGCCTCTTGCTGGTTCGCCTCGTTTCCAGCGGGGGTGGTGGTGCCGAGGAGCGGCGTCCTCTCGTCCGACGGTTTCCGCTGGCTTTCCAAATCATTCCGAGTGTCCGCCATGGTTTCAACGCTGGAGCAAGTGAGAGTGAGAGTGAGAGTGAGAGAGAGAGAGCTGCCCGAAATTGGAATGAGTTGGATGGGCTTTCAAAGACTTGTGTTCCGACGAGTAGGCGAAAGTGTCTGGCAGCG
>PJEX01000026.1:193298-236470 GCA_005350895.1 Colletotrichum tanaceti
GGGGGGTGAAGTTCAGATGATCTCAAGTCTTGACATCATCAAAAGTTGTGTGCGGCGCAGTTGGATTTCAGAGCTCGACCAACTGTTGATCTTTTTATTTTCCACCGTTTGTTGCAAACAATTTCCATATTGAAAACCCTCATAGACCAGATGTTTAATTAACACCTCAAAAATCGGGTCCGAAGTCTAACTTTGATTTGGAGAAACACCTTAAAGCAACCTACATGACGAGATGTGTCCTCCTTTGTTACTACTACTCCGAGCATGAACTGTTCTTTGTCTTCCTTTCTCTTCTTTTTTTCTACTGTTTTAACGGTTTGATATTTAACCAATTACACAAAAGTGGTAGTTATTGCCCATCCTACCGATTAGTAACCCCCCCCAGTCCTCTAGTTCGAGACACACTCCGAGTTAGTATTCTCATTCTTGAAGTCCCCGGGCCGCCCCTTAAATACGTTACGCGTGGGCCAGCGGCAGTGCCTTCGCTTGTAGTCCGCGCCGCCGCCGACCGTGTTGTCGACGAACGCCGTGCCGGTGACGTGCTCGGGCGCGACGCCCTCCTCGACCCAGCGGACCATGGCCATCGATATACTTCCGCGCCGGCCCGCTGCAATGCTAAGAGTAACCCAGGGTAGCGGCAGTAGGTTGCTTGGCAGCTTTTGTACACGAGCTCAACAAACACGGGCTGTTTTCTAGAAATCTTGTCCTTTTCCTTCTCGGGTTGGAGGACGTCTAACGGACCCCAGGGGTTGGTGATTCATCTAGATCCATGCTCTCTCTCTCACTTGTAGAGTCCTATGGACTCACAAGACTACCCAGGGACTACCTCAGTTTCAGCGAGCTGATCTTCTACAGAGGGACGGCAGTGTAGTACTCATATTGCGAATGAGTCGTTACACACAAACTCTGCTGATTACTAACTGCTCTGAGCTTAGATGGCATAACGGCATGACGATCCGATGGTACGTTGCTAAGATTACAATGTAACGCAGTGCCATTCTTTCCCTCCCTCTTATCTAAGTACTATCCGTGAAGATCAGATAAATCAAGAGTGGCGTACTTCCAACTCCGCGGCGGAGCGTCCAACTTCAGGTGGCTGAGTCCTGACACTTAAAACATATCCTTGCCCGCTACTTGCGTGATGCTCGAGCCCGCCCCCGCCAACAGCAGCCGTACCTGGAACACGATTGCTGAGAAACCACCCGTCCATCTGGCCTTGATCGCCGAAGAGACAGTGGATCAGTTGGATTTACATTTATCACGGCCTTTCAGCTCGAACACTGTGAACATCGAATGGAGGCTGTTGTGGAAGCACATTGAAGACCTGGCGCTTTGCATCACTCATGATGCAGTCTACGCTGTAATATCAAGACACGTAACCACAGCAGCACCAACTTGTCAAACCCAGTGACTCATCTGACGGGATGGCTGTTGATTGGGAGGCAAAGCCATCAAGACGTTGAATTGCCTTGATGTGTGCTATCTGTGCTTTGATTTAGGAAACCAGACAGGTCAGGGACTTTTCTCGACTGCATGCAAAAAACAGCTTACAGACAAGACAAAGTGAGAAAAAAGAAAGGGAGCGAAGTTTGTTGTCAAGCAAAGTGTCATTAATCATGTACTGAATTATGTTACGCGGGCTTGGTTACTTCGTCAGTCTACGCGGTCTTTGCTGCTCGATCGATGGGTGCCCTCTGCGTTGGTGAGGCCATTCAACACGCCCTGTGACGCCGTCGAGGCCTGCGAACCAATCTCCACGACGCTCATGTCGGAGCGCACCTTGAATGTCCGGCCTCTCCAGCTGACAGTCGAGCCGCAGAAGACGGCCCAGGCCCAGATCGGCATGGCGAGAAGCTCTCTCCCTATCCAAGCGGGCAGCCATTCCAAAAATGATCGCGGAGGAGCCCCGCCGGGCGTGGCGGTGCCCCTGGCGAACCTGGGCGTGTTCTCGTCGACCTCCATAGTGTATCCGGCATGGAGGCGGTTGTAGGTGAACCAGTCGCACACCATCCAGATGGTGAAAAAGGCCAGCCAGTACAGGCCCATGGCACCCCACGTCTGCGCGGTGCCAAAGGTATCGTGGAACCAGGGAAGGGTAGTGACGGCAAAGGCGAAGTAGGCGCAGCACAACGGCGACTCGACGCCGGGCTCGATCAGCGTGGCGGCGAGGACCGTCCACTTGCGTGCGCGTAGCCACCGGGCGCGACGCGCGAAGTAGGCCTGGACAGACATGCCGGCCATCGGCTGGACGGCGAGGTCTCCCATGACGAGGCCGTGGTTCTTCACGCCCGGCAGCTTGGACCGCCACAGCAGATCGCCGATCAGGTGGTCCTCGCAGATGTACTCGGAGAAGTAGTCGATGCCCTTCGGCAGGTCTTTGCCGGCGGGGAGGATCGGGTTTCGCAACGGGTCCGTCACGGTGTCCAGGTGGGACTTGCGGAACATGTTGCTTTTGCCGACGGCGCAGGGGGCGACGCTGACGGTGTTGATGGCGCTGTAGTTCTTGGCGTGGGTCGTGGCCATGAACATCTCGTCGAGGCGGCCCCCACCTTGCTTCTCAACGTAATCGAGCAGGGAGGAGGGACTGTGGCCTGGGCTGGCGGCCTGCGAAGGGCCGCCCTCGGAGGAAGACAGCAGCGTCTGTGTTTCGGTCGACAGGTCTCGTGGAGAGACGGTGTCGACGACGATCGGCAGGAGGTGAACAAATTTGTAAGGCTTTACACGGCTGCCGTCGGGACCGTATCCCAGCAGCTTGTCCACCATACGCCCGGCGACACCCTTCGCAATCCAGACGTTGCAGTCCATGACCCAGATTATGTCTCCCTTGGCCTCCCGGTATGCGCGGCTGATGTTCCGGACCTTGGGGTTGGGGCCGAGATTGTCGATGTGGCCGTCGCGACCATGCAGCAGGGGGTCTTCGTCTTCGACCAGCACCCGCGCGTCGAACCCGGGGAAGTCCTCAACCAGCTTCACGAGGACGGGGTACGCCGGATCGCTCTTCTCGGCCACGCAGAGGTATATCGTCAACCTGTCGCGGGGGTAGTCTTGTCGGAAGGACGACGCGATGCAGTCGTAGAGGCCATGCTCGAGCCCTTTCACGGGACGGATGATGGTGATGTGCGGCACATCTTGCTTCTGGAGCGAGGACGAGACGGCCGGTTTCAAGCGCGAGGAATAGGAGAGAAAGCTGGGCAAGGTCAGTCAGTCAAGTCACTTGGTGCGTAGTAGATTTCGGGGTTGGAGGACATGCTGACATTCTGATGATACCGATGGACTGGACAATGTAGACGAAAGTGCTCCAGCCGGCGCAGACGAGCGCAATAGCTTGCACCGCTGAGGGCCAATTTGCCATGTTGGCTTCGGTACGAGGTGCGCGTATGGAGAGGAGATGTGGCCTAGGAGGAAGCTATCAACTGCTACCAAAACGCCATTCAAAGAGAAAGGCGAGTCAGCAAGTTGCAAGCATGTCAAGGTTCGGGAAGCAGAGCCGCCCGAAAAGCAAACTGGGCCGGTCGTCTGGGGGGCGGGCGGGGTGGGCGGAGGATCACAGAAAGTCGGTCGCCATCGAAATGGGATTTCACGCGCGCGCCACGGTGAGAGCTCTCAGCTTGAATTCACGCTGGCATTAGCCACATCAGCCACACTGGGCAGCTAGGTTCACTGACACCTTGCGATTGAGGCAGAGAACTGATGATGTCCGAGCCACAGGTTAAATGTGGCTGGTGGCTTGGCTGGCCAATGACGCCTCGACTGGCCGCATTTTCAGCCCGCATCCGTCTCCACCCGAGTTATTCCGGACGGCACGCCAAACCCAGTAAGAGTCAGACGGCGGGACCTGACGGAAGCGAGCGATGGATACGGTGGATTGCCTTTTTCTACGCTGAAATTTTCTGCGCAGAACACCAGAAGCTTTTTTCTTCTCCTCCAACCACACGCGTCTGCCCGCACAGAATCAAGCTCCCTCGAAATACCTAAGTGAGGTGATTTTTTTCCGGCTTGAATGGCCCAATTGACGGGGTGATCTGTCGGCTAGACGGGTGGAATTCTCCTCCAACAAGTAAGTTGCCGCACGCGCGCATTTTCCTCTCGGGTTTCTTTCTTCCCTTCGTCCGTGGCAGCAGGGTGATGATGGTTGGCTCGGCAAGGTCTTTTTCTCTCGTTGCGATTCTCGATCGCGCGCTTGAAAACTCTGCTTCCCGGCCGTCTCCCGCCGCTTGTTTACTATGATGACACACTTACCCATTTGTGCGAAGAGGCGTCTTCATTGAACCTCGATGATGCTACAAATAGACTACAACGGTATCTGATGTAAACACAAGCGCATTTCGTTTTGGATCGACCCCGCGAAGACTTTTGTGAAGGAATTCCAAGCTAACCATTGCTCAAAGACAGACATGGACATGACTTGCTAGTATAATGTCACATACTAAGAATACGTCTTCGCAGCCCACGCAGGCTGCGGCTGCGGCGCCTGTTGATGCTGCTGCAGCAGCAGCTGCTTCGCAGAGCGCCTCGGGCATTTCGACAACGCCTCGGCCGAAAGGCTTGCCGTTGTACAAGATCTACGAGCTGCCTGCTCCCATACGGACCTTTCCGCTCCCTAGCTTCTACCCGAATAATCCAATTTCTCTTTTCCATGTCCTGTTCGCATGGACGAAACAATCCTTGTTCCCACCGCCTGCTGAGCCGTCCATTGTGCACGAGGGTGTCTGGTCCCCAACATCCAAATCCATCAACGTCGTCGACGAGAAGTCCATGCGCGCGCTGTGGGAACAAGGCTTCTACGGCAAGGGCAACTTGAGTCGTAGTGAGCCCAATTGGCTGAAGCGCGAGCAGGTCAGGCGCGGACTGGTGCCGGGTCAGGTCAGCGAGTTGGTGACGGCCAGCAGACGTGAAGAGCGGAGGCAGATGAAGTGGGAGAGGGCCAAATCCGAACAAGAGGCCATCAGACAGTTACGCATACGAGAAGCACAACTAGCCGCCAATCAGACGGCGGCCGATGATACAGTAAACCCGTCAACCTCGTCTGTCGAGGCTGAAGAATTTTCAGCAAAACTCCAATTCACACATGTTCCTGCTCGAGAAGCCTCGACAGACGCGGAACCCTTGCCTGAATCAACATCTTTCCTGTCTAAATCCGATGCCGTGGTCAACGACGCCAAGACGGCTGTACCTGAAGTGTCCCGAGACAGCGATGTGGCTGTCTTCGCCGAGCCTGAGGCGCTTGAGCTGTCTATTGAAGACGATACACCTGCCGTCGACGAGCCAGCCATTGAGCTGACCAACGGGACCTCGTCTCACGCTGTATCGTCGACTATCACCGCCGCCCACCCGTCACTTGCGCAGAAACCAGAAGCACACATTCACTCAAGCAAGATCGCGAAGCCCAGCGACTTCCTGCAGTCGAGAGAGGGAGCACCAGGGGTTGTTGTCGAGTCAAAGACTGTCGTCAAGTCAGACGACGCACTGCCCACGCTTATATCGTTGAGCTTGGCTCCTGTTGGGCCGACGGAGCTTCTTTCTCTTCCCAACTCCCGCGTCTCCGTCGCAGCAACGACCGAGCAGATTGCTGAAGTGTCTGTGAATGGCGACTCTCAAATGGTCGTTGTCCAGCAGCACCTCGAGCCAGCGGGTTCCGGCCCCGAAAGCACAAACGACGCATCTCAACACTCGCTCACCAACGGTCATTCTACGTTATCGATTGTCGCCACCATATCTCCCGTCGGGCCGTTGGAACTTCTCTCATTACCCAACACCATCGCGCCTCTTGTCAACGGGACATCTGCTGAAGATGCCAACGATGTCGACAGTGGCTCGACTGCAAAGTTTCCGACGGTGGTGGAGAAGCTCTCGACGATCCACGAGAACGCCGGCCTCGCCGACTCTGAACACAAAAGCCGGACAGTGACGGGACACCTGATCAACGATCTGATCAACGGCGGTGTCAACGGCGAGAGGGCCGCCCAT
The DNA here is from genome assembly GCA_005350895.1 of Colletotrichum tanaceti. Lineage (NCBI taxonomy): Eukaryota > Fungi > Ascomycota > Sordariomycetes > Glomerellales > Glomerellaceae > Colletotrichum > Colletotrichum tanaceti. The sequence continues at coordinate 199,266 of PJEX01000026.1, forward strand.
CTGAATGGGTTGAATGGCGTGGCCAAGTCAGCAGTTGCCTCGGCGGACATGCCGTCGACGCCCAGGTCTACCAAGCGCCGTAAGAGCGTTCGCTTCTCGCCCAAGGTCGAGTCGGCTACTTATGAGCAGTCCGATCCTCCCAGCCCCAGTCTGGCTCTGTTTAACGTAACCAACGGAAAGGGCATGGTGCCTGCCAACGGCACTGCGCTCGGGCCCAGTGTCCTTGAGGCAGAGTCCAAAGACACAACCAAGTCTGACGACAGCAAATCCCTCGAGACCTTGACCGAAGTCGAGGCGGGGTCAACCGAGACTACCGAGATTGTGAACAAGGAGCACCTCCAACTCACATCGGAGGAAGCATTCTTCCTCGCTTTTGGATTGGGCGCCCTTCGGGTTGTCGACCCCGTGACCAAGGCGCCGATTCCCACTCCGGAGCTCTTCGACTTGTTCCGATCATATTCGTACTTCCCCTCCCGCAGCGCAGAAGAGCTCCGGCCCGACGACGGTTTCCTGGTGAACTACGCCGTATACCACCACTTCCGCTCGCTCGGCTGGGTTCCCCGGGCAGGCATCAAGTTCGGCGTGGACTGGATGCTCTACGCCAGGGGTCCCGTGTTCGACCACGCCGAGTTCGGCGCCATCATCCTGCCGTCTTACTCGGACCAGTGGTGGAGGGACAGCGACCGCCAGCGGCCGCGCAAGACGTGGCACTGGCTCCACGGCGTCGTGCGTGTGCTGTCCCACGTCCAGAAGAGTCTGGTCCTGGTCTACGTCGACGTCCCGGCGCCGCCCCAGTTCGACGAGGCGATGAAGAAGGGCCCGGCGGAGGTTTTCAAGCTGTACAAGATCCGCGAGGTCATGGTCAAGCGATGGTCGAGCAACCGCAACAGATGATTTTGGCTCATGGCCAAAACAAAGCGTATGGAGAGGGTATGGTTTTGGTTCCAAGGGCATGATGATGATTTGCAGGGAACGACCAAAGTAAACAAGCAGGACGCTTTGAAAATGTGTGTGTGTGTTGGGGTTCCGGTTCATGCAAGGATGGAAACGGGGTGTGTCGTATGCGAAACAACAGATGGTCAGGCGTATGCCCATACGGGTAACATTGGACAAACATGAACATTGTATGAGTACGGATAGAACGGGGGGACTTTTGAAGACGGCATCTTCGGCCCGCTCGCGATAGTCTCGAGTGCTACATACAGTAGTATACCCCTACTATGATTGTAATATGATGAAGCAAGCTATGTAAATATATGCTACCACAGGTACCGTGCGTGATGGGTACCTCATTTCACCCAATGTCCTCACTCCCTCATGAGTCCAGTTTTTGGGTCTCGGGGCCTCTCTTGGATGGCGAATGTGCCGCCCGCTGGTCCAGACGGAGTGCTCCGCGCCGCCGTCCCAAGGTCACATACACACACACGCGCACGCACTTTCAAAGCCTCCTTGCCTCCCCCCTGGACACCCATGCATCCAGTGGCATCCTCGTGTCCTAATCGGACGAACTGTGACGGCAAATCTTATTCCAGGGACCCGATCAAGGACGAGGACCCCGCAGGCGTGGCTACCTCTCTATAATTCATGAGGGTGGATGGAATAAGGCTGCGAGCGGTTAGGTACTCGTGTGTTTACCGCAACCTTTTCTGTCTTCTCTCCCCCTCCTCTTCCTCCCCGCGATCTCGCGTGAGATCCTTCCAGAGAGATCTGACTGGACCGAGTGCCGTCCGCTCGCCCGACGTGCAGCTGAGGGGGGGGGGATGCACGCCAACGCACCTATATGAGCAAAGAGCTGCATGGTAAGACGTCAGTCAAGCAGGCCAGCTCACGGAGCTAAGTATGTATGTAGCTGGCCAGCGGGGAGGGTGGTAGGGTAGACCGTGGAGAACACCCCCGTCACTCTATCAGACTTTTGGAGATTTCCCATTGACGGAAGAAATCAAGCTCACCATCGAGGGTGTGGGGAGGATCATGGATGAGGGGGGTGGAGGGGAATGCCGGATCCGTCCATCCCAGCATCAACCCCGGAACGCGCCAGGGGGGAGGGGGGTTTGAGGCCACGGTCTGGCCTGGCGCGACTCGGCCGCCTAAATCTGCGGTGCAATTCGTCTGAAGCTTCATGCCTGCGAGTTCATGTAGAGTATTTCTTGCCATTCACAGGGGGGGGGGTGGTCACGACGAAAGAGGAAGTTGGATTTGATTGCGGGGGGACAGAAGGGGGCGGGGGCGGGATGCAACATGCAACGGGATGAATTTCCCGGCTGGCTTTACTATGTCCATGGCACGACGGGATTCTGCTCGCGCCAGCCAGATATATATATATATATATATAAGGGGATGGGTGGTGTCCGAGAGTGGCCCAAAGGTCCAACGATAAAACGGCACAAAACGATTCCCCCGCCCGAAGCGAGAAACAACAATGAAGCCTCAGTCCCTGTTCTCGGCGGCGGCGGCGGCCTTTTTGCTGCCGACGCTCGCGGGCGCGGCGCCCGCCGAAAAGAAGGCGGCCGCGAAGCCGCCTGCCTTCTTCCTCGCCGGCGACTCGACGACGGCGGTGCAGGCCACGGGCGGCGGCGGCTGGGGCAACGGGTTCCTCGGGTTCCTCAAGAAGCCGGCCTTCGGCACCAACTACGGCCGCAACGGGCGGACGACTGTGGACTACGTCAGCCAGGGCCACTGGGACACGGTCAAGAGCGCCGTCAAGTCCAACACGGCCGGCTTTGACGTCTACGTGACGATCCAGGTGAGTCGGCTTTCTCTCGTTCAAAGTCTTTCTTTTCCCCCCTTTGCCTTTCCCTTTCCCTATCTCTTGTCTTGCCGCGTTCTCTTTTACCCCCTCCCGGGCCTCGCGGGCCTCGCCTCGCCTCGCCTCGCATACCGCTACCGCTGCATGAGGCTGATATCGGGGGAAAATTTCGCGTTCCGCAGTTCGGCCACAACGACCAGAAGCCCGAAAAGAACATCTCGCTCGACCAGTACCAGGCCAACCTCGTCGGCCTCGCCCAGGAGATCAAGGCGCTCGGGGCGACGCCGATCCTGGTGACGCCGCTCACGCGGCGCAGCTTCAGCTCGGCGGGCGTCGTGACCAACAACCTCGCCAACGAGCGCGAGCGCACGATCGCGGCGGCGGCGGCGGGCAAGACGACGTACGTCGACCTCAACCTCTACAGCCGCAAGTTCGTGCAGGCCATCGGCGAGACCAAGGCGCACTCGTACAACCTCGCGGAGGGCGACAACACGCACCTCAACGACGAGGGCAGCGTCGTCTTCGGACGGCTGGTGGCGGACCTGCTGCTGCAGAAGCAGGCGAAGCTTGCGCAGTGGTTCACGGCCGACAAGTCGCTGAGCGACGAGATCTGGAAGGCCATCAACAGCTCTTCCGTTTGAAGGGCTTGGGGGAAAAGGGGTGCTGGTGGGGTACAGGCGGAGGGAGAGAGATCTGTCGTCCGCCGGTCGTAGACGGTATATTCCAATATCTAGTTGTCATCAACAGTATTCGCAGAAAACGTTTTTGATCCGGTGCGACTGAAGCGGGATGTGATCAGGTCTAGGCGCGAGAGAGCTTGTCTGTGTCAGAGTGACCATCGGCAGTTATGTTGGTCGGTTGGGCCTCTAACCGGATTGGCCGCGGCCAGTGTTTCGATATTAACATTAACGGCGAAGGGCATGCAAGGCCATCGCTTCTCGTAACATCTGTCGAGATACCTTGGTCTAGTCGCTCGAAGGACGGATCCAGCCGCCGTAGCCGCAGACAGAAGATGGAGCTGATCTACCGGGATGCAAGTCTGGTGGTGAGATGCGCTCGAGGAAACAAAGCGGCGGAAACCGACTGCCGCCCGCGGACCGTCGACGGATCCAAAGGTCTCATCAGTGTCCATGTGAAGGAGGCTAAGCCGCGCGCCGCGTTCGATTTCCGTTGTCCGGAGGGGAGGCCACTTGGGGGAGGGAGCGGCGGAGGAGGTCACGAGCCACGAGGGCCGGGTGACATGTGAAAAGATTCGATGCTCGTGTCAAGACTCAAGGTGGACCCTTACGGATATCCGAGAGATGCCATACTGTGGATGTATACTATAACCGCGAGAAGGCGGGGGTGGGGTTTCTCTTGCTGGGAACATTGTGACGTCTGATTAGAGTAGGTAGGTGAGTAAAATTGATTAAACGTGGGTGAGATGAGTGAACGTGGGTGAGATGAGTGATGAGTGATGAGTGATGATTGAGAAAAATTGCACAATCTGCATAACTTGCATACTGTGCACAAACTCAAATGAACAGTGCCGGATTACGGCATAGCACAGTCCCTACAGTGCACACAGTGCTGCACACACTACACCCCGCGGTCTCCACAAAATGCCATCCGACCGAGGTTCATCCCCCTCCCTGCCGGCGCCCTGAACTCTGTGGGAGCTCCCGTCCCGCCGCCAGTCCGCCAAGTTCCAACGGAGGGGCGATCGAAGCTCTCTCGGGACACGATGGCGTCGGACTAAAACCCTTGTCGCCGCCCTCTTTAATCGGGCTACTGCCCTTCCCCTCCTACTGTTTTCCTTAGGACATCTCTCCCCCCCCCTTCTACGGCTCATGCGACACGATGAAGGCGCCGCCGAGTTGAACAACCTACCTTTCTTCCCTCTCCCCCTTCTCTCATCTTGTCCCAGAGCAGCTTCCCAGCAGCTGCCGCTACTCCGTGTCTCCTTTTTCTCTACTCGAAGCGCGCCACTCTCTCGACCACTTCCATCGTCTTCGACCCTCACATCTTTGACCCCGATCTACGGACGCGAACTCCAACCTCTTCTTCTGCCATGGCTCTCGCAACGATGTTTCGCCCGGCGCTGCGCTCGACGGTGTTCCTCAAGTATGCCACGAGGCCGTCCCTGTCCTCCCGCCTCCCCGGCCGACGACCCCCCCTCGCACCCTTTGCGCCAGTCCATACGACCTCCCCCAAGCCCCAAGAAGCTGCAGCCCTTCGCGAGGACCCGGACGTCGTCCTTCGACAAGCCGCCGCCCCCCGCTCTGCAGCACCATCCGTCGACGAGATTCACCGCTCACTAGATCTCCTGTCCAGCTCGTCAAACGACCTGACCCGGCGGGTAGAAGAGTCGGTCGACGCTCTGCGGCACCCGCTGCGCTACGAGTCCCCGAAGGACACCCCCCATCTGCTCCACGTCGTCGACGCGACCACGAACCGGCCACGCGCCGTCCTCGACGCCGCCTGGCTCCGAGACCGCTGCCCCTGCCCGCTCTGCGTCAGCCCCTCGTCCGGCAACAAGGCCTTCGCCACCACCGAGATCCCCGACGACCTCGCCTTCGCCCACGTCCAACAGTCGGCGGACGGCGCCCTCCACGTCCGCTGGGCGAACGACATCCCACGCCTCGCTGCCGCCGAGCACGTCTCCGTCTTCCCCGCCGCCGGGCCCGACTCCGTCCGCGCCATGACGCTCGAGCAGCCCGTCCTCTTCGCCCGCCACACCTGGGCCCCCGACCACACCCCGAAACTCGCCTGGACGAACGCGAACCTCGCCCCCGAGCTCTTGCGCGTCGACTACGCCGACTTCCTCGCCGGCGGCGCCTCCTTCCGCGACGCCGCCCTCTCGCTGTCCCGCATCGGGCTGCTCTTCCTCACCAACGTGCCCGACTCCGAGACGGCCGTCGCCGACATCGCCCTCCGCTTCGGCGCCGTCAAGGAGACCTTTTACGGCCGCACCTGGGACGTCATCTCCAAGCCCGACGCCGAGAACGTCGCCTACACCTCGGCCTACCTCGGCCTGCACTCCGACATGCTCTACCTCGAGTCCCCGCCCCGCATCCAGCTGCTGCACTGCCTCGAGAACTCGTGCTCCGGCGGCGAGTCCATCTTCAGCGACGCCTTCCACGCCAGCGGCCACCTCCTGCGCCGCGCCCCCGACCACTATGCCCGGCTCTGCGACGTCGAGGTCCCCTACCACTACGACCGGAACGGCTTCTCCTACCGCCAGGCCCGGCCCGTCATCAGCCACTCGGACCACCACCACCTGCGCGAGGTCTGGTGGTCGCCGCCCTTCCAGGCCCCCTTCCCGCGCAACGACACCCCGGAGCGCGCGGCCGCCTGGAGCGGGTGGCTCGCCGCCGCGCGCGCCTTTCGCGACGTCCTCGAGGCACCGGACAACGTCTTCCAGTACAAGCTGCGCCCCGGCGAGTGCGTCCTCTTTGACAACCGCCGCGTGCTGCACGGGCGCCGCGCCTTCGACACAGGCAGCGGCCGCCGTTGGCTCAAGGGGACCTACGTGGCGGACGAGGACTTTAAGAGCATCCTGCGAGGCATTCCCCGCGTGCAATAGGGGGGGATGGGAGGGGGGAGGGGGGAGGCAGAACATAATCTACCCATTAGAGATCTGCAACTTCGCATACCATGATTGTGGGCAGGGGAGGGGCACAACATTTCATACCTAGCAGCCAGCCTATGTGGTGGGTACATGCATAATGACGACTATGATGTTTATATGCTTGACGTTTTGACGAGGGATATGGGGTTTGAATGCCACACCCAGCTGGAGTTTGGAAGTCGGGATCTCCCAGACACTTCACAGTTACCATGATGATGGGCGCATCCGCCGCGGACAAGGAATTGCTGTTTACTGGTATGGCTGCAGTCGCAATAGAATATTGTTAATGACGGTCGACTACCAACTAGAAAGCCCTTTTCCTTTTTTTTTTTTGACAAAAAAAACCCCTGACGCCACGCAAAGCCATGTCCGATGAGAGAACGAGTCCCTCAAGAAATTCGCTCGTGTTGTGCGTAGAAAACCGATGCCTAATCCCTTTAACCAAACGCCATAACCGTCAGGGTCATGCCAGAAACCTTTTGAAATCCATCGCTGCGGCGAGGTCGAAGCTGCCGTTCTTCGCCCATTCCTAGCCTACCACTTCTTGGCCTCGACACCCTCGGGGGGCATTGTGTCCACCTTGCGGCCTTTGACGTCGTCCCAGTCGGTACTGAGGGCCGTGCCGTTGCTCTCGGTGAAGCTCTTCATCATGGCGCGCTGCTGCTCGGAGGTGGCGCCCTTGTAGATATTTTTAAAGAAAGCGTTAATATCTTTTTCATCTTCGTCGTCAATTCCCTCGATTTTGTCCCAGTCCTTGGGACCCGATTTGGACGAAGTCGGGTAGGCGGGCGCATTGCTGATGCCGGCGGCGGCGGGGTTCTGGGTTGTTGATGCCGAGGCAGTAGCGGGTGTCGCGGCGGGGTCAGCGGCCTTGGGAGCAGCAGCGGGTGCGGCATCTGGAGAGCGCTGGAGCGTGGGCCACTTTCCTGCCTCGAGCTTCTTGAGGGAAAACTCGATCTTGTTGGCGGTAACGGTGTGCTTGGAGCCCGCAGGGTCGATATGGCCCCAGAGGGGTATGGTGTACAAGGGCTCGTGGCCGGGGATGTGCGTCATGCGGATCTGCGAGTAGGGACGGTCAGAACATTGATTCCCTGTGGCAGAGACATGTGGAAAAAAGGGAAGGACTACCTCTTGTGCGTCATACTCAACCTTGAACTCGTCCTTGGGAATGTTCTTGGCGAAGACGGACACCGACATGGTAGCGCTGCTCTGGAAGAAGTCGACGCGCACATCCTTCTGGACCTCGGGCTTCTTGGCCGCGGCGGCCGCAGCGGTCTTGACCTCCTCCTTGGTGATCGCTTCCTCCTCCTCCTCTTCCTCCTCGGGGGCGTCCAGCGAGAGCCCCGGGTCATACTTCACCGTGACCTTCCTCTTCTCGTCATCCTCGGCGAGCTTCTCCAACGCGCCGAGAATCTGCAAGCGTAGAGCGCACGTCGAATTCCACAGCGCACCAAACTTACTGGTGGCTGGATCCTCCGTCGCCCGCACAGCCGTTATCTCGTCCGTCAGTTGACTTTTGGTCGCCGTCGCGAAGCCGCGGCCATCGAGCCTGGGCTCCTTCCACTCCGGGAGCGACATGCTGTTGCCCTCGATCAAACGCTGGGCCCAGGTGGCGCAAGCGTCGGCGTTGGCGAACTCGCTGAGGCGGAAGTGGGCGACGGCGCGACGGTACTGGGCGTCGATGATAAAGGCGCGGTTGCCGCGGGCTGCGGCGGCGACTTGCGCGAGCTCAGCGTCGCGGAGGGCGCGCTTGTAGTCCTTGGTGGCGATGTAGGCCTTGGAGCGGCCGATGAACCACTTGGGCGACTTTATCGACTTGAGGGCCACGGAAAGCTTTTCGATGGCGAGGGGCCAGTTCTTGGCTTCGACGGCATCCATGCCTGCCTGGCCGGCTGCGTATTCGGACATGATGGACGGGTTGTGACAATGAATGCTTAGGTGGTGGGATTTGAGGTGCGATTTTCTTTTTTGTATGGGTTACTGGTATGAGTGTTGCCTTAATGCTAGTGCAGCTACAGGTGGTGTAGAGTTTGATTTTGTGAATTGGCAAACAGAAATAGGAGTGAAAGCAAAACGATGATGATGTAGCTTACTAGCTGCAGTTAAAGGTTCACTATCCGTACTGTGGCCGCAGAGGGAGGGGTCAGACTGTTCTGGAAGCTGTAGTGGGGCATCTGGTACCTACCGACCGGTACCTGTACCTAGGTACCTAGGTATTGGGGTCTTAGTAAACTTTCTGCCAATAGCTTTCATGCACCCCGCACTGGCCACTTCACAGCTTCACAGCCTTCACAGCCTTCACCGCCTTCAGCTGCCATCCCAGGGACTGACTGGTCTACTAAGGACCTCTTAGGGAGGAGAGGAGGGAATCACTACCTCTAGGTACTAACTAGGTAGCTAAAGAAACAGGTGATAGGTATATGCCAAGCACCTTAGCCTTGCGCATTGCTCTTGATGCTTGTTCTACTAGAGCTCCCTAAAGCAATACTGCTGAATCAGAGAAAGGGAGTGCCACAACACAACACCATATCGTTTTAGAAACCATGAAAGATGAGCAAGAGCCTTGGTAACTTGATCATTTCTCATTAAATAATTATTTTTACGGTTAGGTAATAAGACTAAAACCCCACGAAACAGGAGCAGGGGTCTAGGCCTCATATGTCTCCCTTCTCGCTGATGCCAGGTGTAATCTTCTCGTCGGGGTACTTGCGGGCAAACATGCCGAGCGCCTTGATGGGAAAGGTGAACTTGTAGTTGGGGTATGCAATCGTGCAACTCTTGTTGAAAACGCCTTCCATGGTCTCCTGCAGCCACTCGCCATTGGCCTGCTGGCGATCCATGAGAAACTGGATGCCCTTGCGGAGAGGTTCCTTGTGGGGGTAGTTTGCCTCCATGAGGCCGATGAGAGCCCACGCGGTTTGCACCACCAAGGATCCTCGGGGATGCTCGTGGTACTCCATCGTCTCGCATGCCTATGCCCGTCTGTCAGTACATCTCATACTTGGTTGGTACGGTCTGCGGGGAGGTAAGTTCACCTTGTAGCTTTCCGACCAGCCGCCATCCTCTCTCTGCTTGGAGATAAAAAACTCGCACCCTCTCTTGGAGACCTTGCTGGTATCGTAGAAGTCTCCCACACTGGCCAAGCTCTCGAGCGCGAACATACCGGCATACGTGAAGCAGATACCCCAGCTGCCATACCACGAGCCATCTATGTTCTGGTGGGATCGAATCCAGTTCACCGCGCGCTTGATAAAGATGCGGATGTCGTCCTGCCGGTAGTCGGGCCAGTGCTTCTGGAAGAGAGACAGAGCCGTGACGCAGGCAGTCGTGCACTCTGGGTAGTCGTACTCGATCATGATGCGGCCAAAGACCTCGGCAGCGTTAAGCATTTCCATATACTCGCCGCCGCGTCGTTTCTCATAGGAGCCCACTCCTCCGGTCTCGTTCTGGTATAGCAGGATGGAGTCGATGGAGTCGAAGATGCGCTGATCCTCGAGGAGTTGAGGGTAGCCCTGCGTCTTCTGCAGCAGGATGACGGCCTTCAGAGCCTCGGAGATGCAGTCACTCACGGCGTAGCCCTGCTCTCGGTTGCTGAACGGCCAACCGCCTCGGCGCTGCTGGCGGTAGCACTTTTCCGAGTCCTTACAATCCTCGCGGATCTGCTGCCTGTCGAGAAACCCGAGAGCCTTTTCGAGCATTGGGCGCCATCGGTCGTCCGTCTCGAGGCCAGCCGCAACGACGGACTGAATCACGAAGGCGGTATCCCAGCATTGGACACCGTTCGTGCCGTTACCAAGCATGCCCTCGGCATTGACCCACAGCGAATCCATAATCCTGTCGGCGTGCCGGCGGACGGTATAGGCACCGGGCCCGTCTCGGATGTAGCAGACGATGTGGTTCATGGGGCCGTTGACGGGCGCCAACCCCAGATAGTCCGTGTTGGCATCCTCCATGTCCACCAACTCGCTAGTCCACGCTTCAGCCTTCTCCTTGATATAGTCTGTTCGCAGGTAAGGGTTCCAGATGTTCACGAGCAACCAATTGGCCGTGTTGAGGAGCCATGATTTGGGGTGGTAGTTGTCGCCCGGCGCGATGCTGTTGCGGTGGGCCTTCCAGTTGATGGACGCCCAGTTCTCAGGAAACATCTCCTTTTTGAGCGATCGAATCACGTCCGTCTCCTCGCAGGTCCAGCGCCTTGAGTAGACGTAGGACATGGGCAAGAAGACCTGGCGGATGTGAACCCACCATCGCTCAGGGTGGATCGGCACCCATTTGGGCAGCAGCCAGATCTCAGGGGGGACCGGGTTGACAATGTCCCAGTCCACGACGCCCAAGACGGCGAGCCACCACTTGGACCAGTGAGGTCCCTGGGTGGCGCCTCCGAGCTCGTGGAGTCTCGCTCTGGCCTTGACCATGATGGGCTCGTCGGCGTCGACACCGACGAGTCGCAGGGTCGTGTAGTTCAGGGTGGTGCCGAAGACGGTACTGAGACCTTCGGTGTGGAGACCCCAGCCGCCCAGCTCGGGGTGGGCTCGCGCAAAGAGGTAGTTCTTGATCTCGGTAGCAAAGGCCGACGAGATGGGCGTCTTGGTGACATACCAAGCGATGACGGCACTCGGGAGGAGGAACATGGGTCCACCGTACTCGCACCCCCAGTCGCCGAAGGGGAGCTGGAGCTTCTCCATAAACTCCAGGCCATTGAGCGTCGCATCAAGAGGGTTCGCGGGTTCGGGGAGAATCGGGAGGTCCTGCGCGGGGGGGAGGGCGAGATCAGTCAGCGAACCAAGGCAAAAGCTTTTGCTGGTGCAAGCGAGGCATCTCGGAGTGGACCGACCAGGGGAAGACCCAAGTAGTACTTGTCGGCGTAGGTCTGGGGCCAGTTCTTTGCAGATTCATCGTCGGCGTCCAGGTACTTCCAGGTGTGTCGGCCGTCCTCGTCCTTCATGCGCCATCTCGTGCGATCGGTTTTGGCGTCGATGCGGGGCTTCTTGGGCCATTCTTGTTCAGCAATGGCTTCTGCGACGCGCTTGCGAGACTGGACCTGGATCGACTTCGCTTCGACGCTGGTTCCATTGCTCGAGGCGAGCGAAGATGCTTCCTCGGCGACCATTGTGTTCCCCGATTGGCCGTTGTGGATTGGGGTTTAAGGGGAGGAAGGCAGAAAAGAATGAAAACGAGGGAAAATCGCGGAGCTAGACCGAGAGAAAGAAGCTTAAGTCAGAGTCGAGGTCGAAGGAAGGAGGAGAGGACAGATATGGAGGCCAGTGGGATTCATGCATTTATTATTTAATGAATGTTTGGCCCAGTCAAATCACAGAACGTCCCTGCGGACTTGCGTACCACTACCGGTACTACGCTCTCAGATCTCAGAGGCGGTGTCCAGAAGGGAAAAAAAACGAAGATATGCATGTGCTACAGTGCTGTAATCGGGGGAAACCCACCACATCCTTGTCAAACACCCCTGCTCCCATCATCCAATGGAGAGATACGGAGTGGTGTACAGATAGATACCTAGGTACTGTCAAGGCCGGCCTGGGATGGTTATTCATCACCATAATTATTGCAAGTGACGCAGGCTGTCTATAGAATGATGACAGGCCACCATTGTTTAACATCCCGTTTTATGTCTTCGGCTGAGTTCTGGGTTTTCATTCGGCTGGCTCGGGTTCCTCCCACCATCCCTCTGGTTTCTTGTACAGGGTTAAACCTTCTTTTCGATAGATGCCAATTTTCGGCTACACGCCGTCGCATCTGATTTCAGGGGCTCGGATGGTGGTGGGTGGGTGGGAGCCAAGAAAGCATGGATAAGATAAGCTAGTGCACAGGTACAGAGCTTTGAGAGCACAGGTCACTTTTGACCACCAATAGGATTCCGCCAGAGAGCAGCCAATCATGGTTGTCCCTAGTGTGGTCCTCAACCAATAAACAATGCCAAATTTCCGGGGATTTCATTGGTCTACAGGCCTCTTCGATATGGGGACTGTCCTCCCGTCTGTTCATCTTTCCGCCTTCACTTTCCGCCAGTCTGCCATTTCTGCTGATGCAGGTCGTGACATCTGCCATCGCATCAGCGTACGAGCCATAGTGTCTGTATGGTTCTTAGCTTCGCTTCCGGCACACTCTGCACCGATGCCGGACTCGCCAAACTCCTGTGCGAATGGACTGTGCTACATCCACATTGCTCAATGGCCGCCAGCAGGGCCGACTAACGTCCCACCAGTTCTCTAACCCGAGTCAATCAAGCAATGTCGTGACCAACCTTGACGCAGGTCTTGGTAGGAATGCCACAGGCGCCGCCATCACCAAGTTGGAAGACATTCTCGTTTCGGTCCAGGAGTCTCTGCATCGGAACGAAGAGATGTCTATCCCCTACAGGTGCCGCCCATCGTCGGCCAGTCAATCCGCCAGCAGCTCTGTCCGCTCCCGGACACCCCGATCTGTGCTTCGCTTCCCTGGCCGAACGGTCCATGAAGCCACCAAATTCAGTGCGTGAATGCACACTGCTGGTACAGGTGGTGTCTTCTGTCTGACATGTTCGTCATCCAGCTCGATTGATGCGCATCTTGCAGATGTCCCTCGGCGCCCTGACAGCGGGCAGAACAATCACCAAGAGGTCCGTGGCGGCCACGCTCCTGCCTGCTTACACCGGGCTTTGCTAAAGGCAAGGGAGCACAGGAGCATCTACTATCAAGACGAGCATCTGTTCAAGCAGCAGAGCATTGTCGACAACCTTGTCGATGACCTAGCCTACACTCTGGGACTCGGCCGCGAGGACCTGGGCATAGTACGCCACTCCCCCGCGCTGTCGGTAGGTAGGCCATTTCTAACCATGGACCAGGTCGCCACGAGTAAAGGCTTGGTGGCAGGTCCCATCTTGATCCGCACCAAGCCTCAACCTGACCTCGACCCAATCCCGGGAACACCGTCCGAGCTCGACGCGTCTTCGAGTGCTACTGTACGATTGTCAAGGAATGCATCGTTCTGGCGAGGCTGGCTGACCATCTTAGGGGTTGCTCATACCTCCCGCGAGAGAAATCTCTCAGATTGACTTTGGTCCCGTGCGATGGGTACTGGTCATCGAGAAAGACGTACGACCCCTATATTGCCTTTGGTTGGGAGGCTTTTACTGATTTCCAAAGGCCACCTTCCGCACACTGGCTGCGATGAGATATTACGACATCTCTACTTGCGGAAGTGGCATTCTGGTCACGGTACGTAAACGTGGCTGAGCATGAGCCTGTTACAAGTCGAGCTTCTGCTGACACCCACGACAGGGTAAAGGCTATCCGGACCTCGCCACGAAGCAGTTTCTCCATCTCATCCACGACGCAAGACCGGAATTGCCAATCTTGGCCCTCGTGGATTACGACTATGACGGCATCGCCATCATGCGATGCTACAGCCATGGTTCGCGCGGGCATGCGCACGAAAGAAACACAGTCGTCCCCAGCATGGCATGGCTCGGTATCAAGAGCGGCGACCTCGCTCCTCGTCAAGAAGAGGGCTCTGATGGCAGCCAGAGACCTCTTGGGCCCAACTTGTTTGACCACTCGAGCTCCATCACCAGGAAGGACAGGAAATCCGCAGCCAGGTTGATCGGCGAAATTGATGAGGACGGCACTGGTTACGACATTGATTGCAGGCGGGAGCTACAAGTTATGTTGTTTTTGGGCGTCAAGGCGGAAATTCAGGCTGTGGACGACGCGGGCGACACGTCAGGTTGGCTCGATAGTCATATGAAGGAGCGTTCATTCATCTCATAGGCAGGCACCACAAGCTCCTACCTACGGGCTCGGATATGTTTGCGGGGGCGCAATCTAGATGAGAGAGCATTGAACTTGGACTGGCGCATGGCTTCCATTCACCAGAATGAACAGCGGAGGACTGTGCGGGGTGCGCCAAATGGCTAAAGGCACTGTACCTCCACACACATCAGTCGAAAATTTCTACCTCACTCTCAAGACTCATGCAGACCCTCAGACAGCGCTCAGTGGAATTTCAGCAAAATGGCTCCCAAACTCTCAGAAGAGGAGATCGATGATCTGATTTACTTGTCACGAGCCGGCGAGCTCGTCGAGCTTCAAGAGACGCTCAAGACCCTGTCGGAGCGCGAGAAGGCATCCGTCGGCCAGGTCATCACCGCCGCCAAGGATGAGGGCAAGTCGACCTGCCTGCACATGGCCGCAGGCAACGGCCACATCGGTACGCCCAACCCTCGCAGTTGCCCCTGGAGGATTTCTGCCCCATTTGATTTATCTTGTTATCGACTAACTTTTCCTGGCAGACATCGTCAAGGCCCTGATCACGGCCCTGGACGCGCGCCCCGCTGATGAGAAGAAGGCCTACGTTGACGCGGCCAACGAGTTCGGCAACACGGGCCTGCACTGGGCGTGTCTGGGCGGTCACCTCGAGGTCGTCAAGGTGCTGATGGCGCACGGCGCGTCGCCGGCCGCGGCCAACGACAAGGACCAGATCCCGCTCGACTCGGCCCTCTTCAGCGGCAAGCGGGAGGTGGCGGACTGGTTCCTCGCGCAGTCGGAGAGAATGGAGGGCGGCAACCGGGAGGACGGCCTCAGCGGCGGCGCGGCGGGTGTCGAGATCGAGGACGACGGCGAGGAGGCGGGCGAGAAGACGAAGGAGGAGGGCGGCAAGGCTTTATAGACGGTGTGATCTATTTTTATTCTAATGAGTCAAAATCAAATGATTGAACGACAACCGTTTTCTGTGATTTGCGTGGCCCGGGTGACAAGCAGATCAGCGGCGAGAGAAGTAAGAGAGAATGAGTACGGGCAAACCTTAACCGGGTCGTGTGTAAGCAAGTCTGTTGTCCGTCCATGAGCATTGCCGTCCTCAGCCAAGGCCTCTTCTTCATCGCAAAATAGTTCCCCCTCTTCAGAGTCGGGTCGTTGACTTGAGACACGGGTGTCCAGATGAAAGAGAGAAAGCAGAGCAGGCCGGTACCTCCGGGCCTTGACAGGTGAAGCAACGTTTCTCACAGTCGGATTCTACAAGAACTTCGTAATGTCTGGGAAATCTCCAAGCACATTATCTCGAGGGGAGGGGATCACGGTTTCGTGGGGTAAACATAAGTGACATGCTGCGCTTTGCCGAGCAACTTCTCACGACTGAGAGCAGACCCCGGGCGGACCACAACACAGTTGGGTTGCACGGCTCAAGACAATTGTTCAGGGTTCGAGATGACTAGCGAGAATGTATTCTCTAGCATGCCTCGCCATTGAAGCCTGGCTACCTGACGTCACTGGAGGCAGACGTCGCAGCGCTGCGATATGTAGGTTCTCGAGTCAGGAGACGGACTGGTGGATGATGCATCCCCCCAGCGGATTCGCTTGGCCCTGTAGGGCCACCAGGGCGTGCCCC
Organism: Colletotrichum tanaceti; assembly: GCA_005350895.1. Lineage (NCBI taxonomy): Eukaryota > Fungi > Ascomycota > Sordariomycetes > Glomerellales > Glomerellaceae > Colletotrichum > Colletotrichum tanaceti. Next base: position 215,000 of record PJEX01000026.1, read on the forward strand.
AGCCGGCAAGCGGATGACGATCACCTCCTTGATGAAAGAAACAGATATTTTTGCATGAATGTCAGGCATCTACAGTGGTTGCATTTGACAAAGGCGGAGGCTTCGCCGCCGCACTGGGATCATGCCAAATGGGGATCTCGGTATTTGACTCGACAATTCGAGACCCCCCGATCACACATATGGCCTCAGCGGTCGGTGTGCTATTAGATCCGATTAACTCCTGTCTTTCCCTGGGACAACTTAGTAGACCTCGTCAAGGCTCTGGAGCACCAGACGCGTGGACGGAGGGCATCCCGAAGGAGCTGAGCGAGTACACGAACGAGAAGATCACGGCGAGGAACGGGCGGGTCGCCGACGGGCCCGCTCGGGATGCCGAGGGTGCGGGTCCTAGGGTGCTCGGCCCGGGACACCGAGCGGACTCTAAGAAGGTCGAGAAAGGGAGCGCCGCGCCGAAGAGGGTTGCGAGCAGGATCCGGTACGGTTGGAAAACCCATGGTAAAGGCGGACACTCCACTGGGATGTGCTGCATTTGTTCCTCATTCTGGATGCATTGCCTCTTGTCTGAGCGTCACAATGGTGGGTGACTGTGCCAGCGCTGCGATGAACCGCCCGACTTGTTTGATTGGAACCTGATATAAGTGTGTATCACATGAAGTGCCCATTAGCAGACAGGCTCAACGCGATGCATGTTGTGTGCGAGGAATCGGCTACGGCGCCTGGTCTGTGGGAGATGAAAGTCCCGGGAGGGCGATGAACATGGTCCGGACGACAGCAGGCTGTAGACCGACCCATACAGTGCTCTCATCCATTGTTCTTTCAGTGAACGCTCACACTGAACAGTCAGTGAACGAGGGCGTGGGGGTCCACACTCGAGGTACGTTCCGTACAGTTACTTCCTCTGGCAATGGCATGAATGCAGGGATGTACCTATGGGGAAGAGGGGCGTTTTGGGGAAGGAGCGCCCTCTTGTCTTCTTCATCTTCGTGCCCCCGCGGTGGTCCGGGCGCCTGAGGCGCACCTTTGCCAATCTGGCAATCCCCAAATCCATCTCATCTCATCCCCAATCTCACTCAGTCCCCTCCCAAGAAAGTCACCATCCATCGCGACGGCTTCACGGCGTTTCTTACATCTTGGAGTCTCTCAATCAGGCTTATGGCACTGAGATCCACAGCTGTTTATGCCAGCTGAAGGATTGCGCGGTCTCGCGGAGATCTGCATCACGACTCACACACACACGCCGGTCGACGATGCCCTCATAACAGCCTTTGATGGCCAGTCACCCATCTCCCGGTCAGCATGGCGGTGCTGGGCCCAACTACAAACGCGCCAGCCGCAAAGGAGCGCCTCGCCGCTTTGTTTGCAACCATCCCGGGTGTGAGAAACTGTACTCGAGGGCCGAGCACCTACAGAGACACCAACTGAACCGTGAGACCGTTCCACTCGCTGGCTGTGCTATTGGCCCACGGCGGCAACTGACCCGATCTCGGCAGACGACCCGAAGGAGATCTTCGTTTGCGACGTTCCCGGCTGCGATCAGAAGTTCGTTCGCGCCGACCTGCTTTCGAGACACCAAAAACGGCACTCGTCCACGTATATCCCAAGGAACCGCGCCCCCAGCTTCAGCGCTTCTGTCGCATCCGCCGCCGCCGTCTCGTCGCCGACATCAGCCGGTCTCCCGCGCTCCACTTACCATCAGCCCTCCTCGTCAGGCGGGCCTCATGATGCCGCGATTCTTCTCACGCCCGGCTCCGACGCGACGCCGACGCCGACCACTTCCGCAACGAACCCGTCCCTGACCCAACAATCCGCAAGGCTCGGTCCGCCCTCAACGTGGCCGTCCATCGACGACATGGCCGCGAACATGATGCGTCCGAAGCCCAACTTCTACGCCCGCGAACAAGTCTCACTCCCCGAAGCACCGCCTTTGATGCCGTCTTACACCTCGGTCAGCTTCCAGCCGGACGAGGCCTTGTCGAGGGAGAACTTTGCCATGTGGCTGTTCGATCCCCAGGCGAGTTTTGGCGAGTTCAACGGAGTCGCCAACGTCCCTTTTCTGGAAGGCGGTCTCGAATCAACCTTTAACAACAACATCCACTATGATTACGAGTCCCTCACCAGCCGCTCGCAGCTGGACCCTACCCCGCCACGTCAGGTCGAAGTCAGCGACGAACTCATCAGCGAACACAGGCGGCAGGAGGTCCTCCGCTGGCTCCAGGTTTTCCGGCAGAAACAGCCCAAGTATGAGCCGCGCATCGTGAGCCTGGTGCAAGAGAGCGGCGGGGACCTGCCTGCCCTGAACCTGGACATGATGAGGGACTGCTTGCAGGAGTACTGGAAGAACATCTCGCCGAGACTACCGATAGTCCACCAGCCGACCTTTTCGTCTAACCGCTGTCCCATCTTGCTCCTCATGGTGATGATTGCTCTCGGGGCCGCATCCTTGAGTAGCAGAGACTCGACAGGTAACCTGGAACAGTACGGAGGGTTCGCCGATGTCGTCATCTCCAGCATCCGCTGGGAGATCCTCACCGCCGACGAAGCATCACCGCCGGTGGGCTTGTACGTCGCCCAGTCGCTGTTGCTGCTTGAGTTTTACGAAAAGATGTTCTCCTCCAGGCGCATGCACGAACGAGCGCACATCTATCATTCCGCCACGCTGACCCTCCTGAGAAGAGGGAGCCCCCTGATCGGTAGAGCAGGGAGCGAATCGCCGCCGGAAGAGGCAGCCCCGACAGTGAACGACGGCTCTTCGTCGGATTCGAGGACATGGTGGATCCGATGGGCCGAAAGCGAATCGATGCACCGCGTCGTTTTTGCCGCCTTCATGATGGACATCATCCACGCGCTCACGTTTGGGCATTCTGCCGACATGGCGCCTCACGAGATCCGGCTTCCGTTGCCATGCGACGACGGGCTCTGGTCCGCCGCGACGCCCGATGTGTTCCGCCAGCTCGACAGCAACTACCGGATGTACGGCATCAAACAGGTATCGTTCCTCGACGGACTCAAGAGCGCCCTGCACGGCCAGGAAGTCAAGACGCACACGTTTGGGCGCATGATCATCATGTCTGGACTGCTCAGCGTTGGCTGGCACCTGTCCCATCGGGAATCTCACACCAAATGGCTTGACCTGCGGACTCCCAGCGCCGAGTCGCGAGACGGGTGGAAGAGGATTCTCCTCAGGGCTTTTGATGAATGGAAAGAGAGCTTCGACAACGCGGTTGGTGCCAACGACACACCCGAGGTCCCCGGCCAGCCGTCCACCTCGAACGGCCCGATCCACTCAGCCGCCGTGCTCTATCACCTGGCACACATCAGTCTCCGCGTGGACATTGTCGACTGTCAGGTATACGCCGGGGCGAAATATCTGGTCGGGCGCAAGGTCTCCACCCGCGATCATGCCAACGCAGTTGCGCGAATGCGGACCTGGTCGAACGCGCCGTCGACCCGCCACGCCGTCCTCCACGCCTTCAAGCTCCTCTACCACGTGCTGGTGGACCATCGAGGACCCAAGCGGCGGACGAGCAGCTTCGACTCCCTGCCCGAGCCCGTCTCGGTCTTCTACTCCTGTCGCTCCGAGCCGGACCCGCACCGGCCGTGGGTCATGTTCTACGCGGCCCTGACGATCTGGTCCTTTGTGCAGGCGCTCGGTACGCCTAGCAAGAACGCGCCGCCGGGGAGGCACAGCGAGATCGCGCGGTACCTGGCGCATTTCGCGGCCCTGGATGAGCTCACGGACGAGGCGGCCCGGGATCTCAACGACAGGCTGCCGGAGTTGCTGGACCTGCTGGGGACGAGCCTGCAGCAGTCCCATTCGGAGATAATGAGGGAAGCGAGCGAGAGGCTGAAGCGTTGCTGTGATATGATGAGGTCGTGAGAGAGACCCCCGAACTTCCGAGCTCCACAAACGCATGGAGGTGGTTTCATGACTCGACTGAAGCTTCTGCTCACGCCATACGACTTGGTAGAGGATATTGCAAGACCTGGAGGCGCCTGAGAACCGCAGTCGCGTTTATGCTTTGTTTTCGATTATCGATAGACCATTCGGTATCTGACTGATGTGGAGCTAGGCATTCGAAAGGTAGGTAAGCTGCAATTGCAATGGTTTGTGACCTTGAAGTGATTAACGATTTTGCATCAGGAACTGGCGGCACAGCAAATTAGACTGGTGTTGTTGCATTATATACATAAATCCATCCCACGGACGACCATGTGCCATTCGCCCAGCAACGCGCCAAGAGGTCTCGGCGGCCTCTCAGGAACATAACGGCACGACCAAGAAGGTCATCGGGAAGCAGTCCGGCGTCGTGTCGGACATCTTGGACCCGATGACGGAGCCGGTGTCGAAATACTCGTCGTACAGGGGGCAGTACTGGAACGTGTCGACCTGCCAGAAGCTGCCGTTGCAGCTGAGCTCCTTGTAGCCACCCGCGAACAGCCTGGACGGCGGGTTCATCTTGCAGTAGATGTAGAACCACCCGCGCGGGTCGGCCCAGCTCTCGGTCAGGAACTCCATGAGCTGGAAGTCGTTGTAGGGGTCCACCGTCAGGTAGTGCACGCCGTACGACGTCTCGGACATGAGGCGGCCCTGGCCGTCGAGGCTGAAGATGCCGGCGTCGGCCTTGGGCGCGACGTAGCGCGGCCAGAAGAGCGCGCCCACCTCGCGGAACCAGTCAAAGTCCGGCGCGAGGCGCATGTACTTCTGGTAGTACGGGAGCGGCGTCGGGAGGTTGGACGGGTACGAGGCCATGGTGGCCGACAGGTAGAAGGAGGGGTTGGAGACCGAGGGCGTGCATGTCGCCGTCCTCGTGTGCGTCGTGACGGTCTCGTCCTGCGCTGCCGGTTAGTTCTGTCTTGTCCACGCACACAAAGCCCCCGCGCATGTGGTATATATATATATATATATAAATATTATATATATACATCTACCCGGCACGTTTTGTCTTTGATGGGATACGTTACCAGTATGGTCTGAGTCCAAGAGACGACCTCTGTGTGGTAAGTCGGCGCATACTCTGTTTCTGTATATGGGTAGTAGGACGTCGAGTACTGGATGACGCGGTCAGCCCCTTCGTTGTCAAGCCCCGAAACCATCACATGCCGCGGCGGCACGCAATGTATGTTATGTTTTATCCCTTACCGAGAAGAAATATCCCGTCTCCACCGTTCTGACGGTCTTCCGTTCGTCCTTGGTGACGACGGGGGGGCAGGTGTAAAGACACGCGCACGCCTTCTCCTGGACCGCCTCGTCGCACGACGCCCGGACCCGGAGAGGGAACATTTTGTTCTTCGGGTCGGGGTTATTGTGCTGCTTTCCGGGTTCCCTCTTGTTGAGCGCCGCCAGCGTGGTCACTTGGAATTTCCTAAATACCCGGCCGCGGCGCCGGGGGGCCTTGTCAGCAAAAAGGATTTTTGTTTGGTGGATTCTCGGGGGCCAAAAGGAGAATCTGCCTGCGCGTACTCTAGGGTCCATGTCGGCTTCTCGGTGGTAGTCGCGACGACCGTGGAACTGGTATCCTGGTATCATCCAGCTTGGTCAGTATTAATTACCCCCCTTCCCCCCCCCCCCCCCCCCCCCCCCCTGGCTCAGGGGGGCGCTTCTTCGTTCTCGAGCCACCCTAAACGTACAGTGTAGTCGTACGACGTTGTAACCGTCGTAACTATGGTCTAGGCCGCGGTGTTTTCTTCTCGTCAGTCATAATTCCAAGTAAGTACTCTTGTGCCCCCCGATATCTCGCCGGCAAGCAAACTCACCGGCACAGGGAGGTCGAGGACGCCGCCGTCCTTCAGCTTGATCCTCGTCGTCGTGACCGTGCCTCTGAGCGTCGTCGTGCTGTCGGGCGGGCACTGCTGGACGGAGGAGCAGTACTTGGACACGATGACCGTCTTGACGTGCTTGTTGACGGCCGAGACGCACTTGGCGACGGCCTTGTCCTTGGTGCAGAACTTGGGCTTCGGCTTGGACGCCGCCGCCGCCGCCGCGGCGAGGCCCAGCAGCTGCAGCAGGAGCAGCAGGCCCAGGGCCGTCGTGAACAATGCCGGACGCGTCATATGGGTGTTTTGTTGTCTTTTTGCTGGCCACGGCCAACCCCGGTCGGTTGAAGGTGGAGAGCTTGTGACGAGAGAAGAGAGCTCGAAGGTATTAATCACTACGGCTACGGGATGCTGACTTTGACGACGACGACGACGCCCCCCCGACTTGCGACGTTCTCGGCCGGCCTATTTAACCCGGAGCTCTCTCCCATCACAACATCACAAGCAGAGAGTCCTGGGGGGGTGGAGGATGTGTTGTTGCTTTTTTGTCTTCAGCCGTAAACGAAACCCCTTCGGATTTTGCCTGTTTGGGCCAAGTGGTGTTCAAGCTACGACCTGGCTTGAGCTATGAGCTTACTTGGCTTAGCGTCCAGCCCGCCCAGCCCAGCTACGCTGTATGACCGTCCCCCCCAAGGGGCGGCGGGCCTGGCCTCGGTAGTCACCGGAACGTTGATCCAGCAGGGCGGTAACAAGATAAGGGAGAGGAGACCCCGAAATGGAGATGGAGGGAATACAGGGCTGGCTGGGAACAAGGACATGGGAAGTTGGCGAGATTTGTTTCGAGGTAAGACAACACCAACACTCACCCTCCCCTTGAGGGGACACCACAATGCTGTCGCGTGGGTTGTTGTGTGGGGACTAACAAAGGGCTTGATATGGATGAAAGCCAGCTGGCTGCGCCCCGAAATGGGCACTCGTCCATTCACCTCATGAGGCTTTCGAGGTGCTAGTCATCAGGACGCCCCAAGAGGCCTTGGCGATGCCACCGTGCCATGGACTTTTAATCATGTGCGAGCGACCTTATTTGTCCTGTAACCTGTTTTAGGTGATTGCTTAATTAGCAACTTCTTTGATCCATGGGCTTACAGGTCGTCTTTTTTCTTATCTATCTCAGCTTGGCATTCGAAGAAGACAAGGCAGCTAATCATCATATTATCCTGAAGGATCTTGCGGTATAAGTTGAGGTGAGTTTGGGAATAGCAACGACCCTGGCTAGCATGGGTTTAGAGATTTAATTACCACATGCCCGGTCTCAAGCAGCTTTCGAGGTTAATTTCCACTCAGGTTCATCCATCAAACACCACGATAGTTTTGCCCTTGTAGTCTTTTGTCTACTTGCTCCGCCGCCATCTCTTGGCTCTCCGTCCGAGTCGTTTCATTGCGTTTCTGTGTTACTTACAACACAGCCGTGACACTCCAGTGACCTAATCACAGCTTATTCCTTCGGTCAAGACTCAAATCTCAGAATACCGCCCCAAGAAAGGACTGTGCCACAACGTCTTCAACGCTCCGTCTTGTCTCGGCCCAGAAGAATCGCAAACGGCCGATGGTCTCTCAAACCAGCGGAGCACACGAGAATGCGTTCTTTATCGTCCCGGCACTGTACTGGACAATCTGGAGAATGTAAGTCAATTGTGTGCGGCTTCCGTAATCAAAACGATGCGATGCAACTCACAATGCTCTTGATGCACGAGTACGTGCCACCGACCAAGACAATCAGCCCCATGATGAAAATCAAGCCGTTCAAGATACTCCAGAAGACGTTCTTCTTGCTGTACCACTTGCCCTCCTTGATGAGAATGAACCACATCAGGGCCGGGATGTACAGCGTGAAGCCGGAATTGAGCAGGCTCGAGACCATGCCGATGAGCTCGCTGAAGAAGGGAATGGCTTCCGCGACGACGAATCCGATCCAGGTAAACACGGTGATCAAGGCCAGCCACGTGATCCAACCCTCCTTGGTGTTGATGTAGCGTGCGACGCTGTCCTTGTACACCCTTCCGTGGATATATCGTGCCGCAACCGTGGTGCAGATGGAGCCGCTGATGAAGATGACGGGGAGCGCGACGCCAAACGCCACCTTGGCAACGGTTGGCGAGGTGGACAGGATGGCCGGGGACTGCACGTCCGGGCCGACAAAGGAGTAGATGAGGGCCCCGGTGAGCGTGTAGATGACGATTTCGAGGATCCCCAGGGACCAGATGGACTTCATGTAGTCGGCCGGTGTGTGCATCTCGTCCATGAAGGAGAACTGCGATATCGAGAAGCTGTAGGCGAAGAAGATGTTGCAAATGGCCAGGAAGGCGCTGGAGAAGGTGACGTCCTCCCGCGGCCACGCCGACCACCGGGCCGGGGTCTCGCTCGCCGCGGAGTTGGCGACGCCCGTGGCGACCATGGTGATGCCGATGGCGAGGATGATGGAGGCGAAGTCGATGTAGCCCAGGACGGCCATCTCGGCGAAGCTGGGCGGGATGGCCAGCAGGACGAGGATGACGGCGGAGACGACGCCCCAGACGACGCTGCAGACGCGGCTGCCCGTGATGACCTGGAAGGCGATGGTCCCCGTCAGGCAGTGCGAGGCGGTGAGGAGCACGAGCATCAGGACGAGCATGACGCCGACGACCTCGGAGCCGACGCGGCCGAACATGAGCCCTCCCGCGGCGGGGTAGTGCTCCACGTGCGGGAACCTGACCTTGACCTTGCCGACGATGTAGGACGTGTAGATGGCGACGAGGCCGATGCCGACGGAGCAGACGACGCCGGCGACCATGCCGAGGGTGGCGAAGGCGCCGGGGATGGACAGCGAGCCCAGGGCGACGGCCTGGACGATCAGCACGACCACGAGGCGCTTCCAGCCGAGGCGGTGGAACTTGGCGTTTCCAGCCATGATCTTGCGCCTCTCGAACTCGGTCATCTCGCCGACCAGCTTCTCGCTGGTGGCGTCGTCGTCGTCGTCGTCGTCCCGGGCGACCAGTCTACCCGAGCCGTGGCCGCTTCCATTGCCGCTGCCGCTGCCGTCGCCGTTTCTGCCGGTCTTGCTGCTCTTCTTCTGGTTCGCGGTCGCGGCGATCTGGTCGTCGTCTGCGGCGGGGATAGTTGTGTTGGGGATCATTGTGTAAGTTCTGGTCGACTCAGTCGTCCCACATTGTCACACAGACGGTTTCTCGGATCCACAACTGCGTTTTGTGTCGGATGGATTCGGAACAGTAAGTTGAAGCGGGGAGTTGTGTTGGTTTGTCGCGCAGTGTGGCGTGAGGTTGAGCGAGGTGGTTCATGAGAAGGTCTGTCAAGAACCTCGGGATGATGTGAACCCTTTTCAAGGGAAACATAATAAATCGCCCCCCCTCCCTCCCCCCGATTTCGGACCTTTGGGCCTCAGAGACCCTGGGGGGGGAATCCGGTCATCCAAAGAGAAAGAGTCAGTGGATGGAGTGGGATAAGATCCTCCCAGGGGGGTAGAGAAAAAAAAAAAAAGAGAAAATCCACCAGCTCGACCCTCTCCCAAGGTCGAATCCGCACGAGGCGGCGGTGGTGATGTTAGCCAGGCATCCGGGAAGAAAATTTCGGGTCCCCAATGATTATTACGTAGGTCGTCAATAGAAGTGGAACTTTCGACTCATGGACTCATAGACTCCTTTCCATCCCGGTTCGAGAAAACGGGATGAACCCGCTGGCAAGGATCTTTCGCCAACTTTTTCGGGATCAGGCCGAAAGCCTGTTGACGATGATGTGAAGTGGTGGTCCAGGACAGATTCAGAATGCTGGAAATGCATGTATCGTATTACAGAGCAGAACACGGGAATGTTATCCAGGCGGATCTTTTCTCTGCTTCTACCTCTCGAGTAACCGTGGACCGTAGGTAGCCAGCTGAATCGAGTCTTGACTCAAGCTTTCTTCTTCTTTATGCAAATTATAAAGACAAGGGCCGGGCCGGGAAGTCAAGTTTTCTTAAAACATTAGTAACGAAAACTCAACAAGAGGTCCAGTTAGGCCGAATGTTACGTAAACACGAACTGCTTTATGGGGTCCTCGATCCGGGTTCCCCAGACCTCTAATGAAAGCCGTCCTGCAGGCTGCAGACGGGACGGTCTAGACACATGCCGGCATCGCTTGGGCGAGACGGGGGACACTGGCCACACTGAGTGCCGGAGAAGCCTCACGAGTGCGCCACAGAAGTGGTCATCGACTGATGGATATCTAAGACCTGGTGTAAGTAACAGTCGGATAAGGTTTCTAAATATCTATCCTTCCGTATCTACCTATCCATCATCCATCTACCTGTGAGTTGTAACCCAGCCACCTTGGCGCGCTTTTCCCCAGTCATAGTCGACGGTACAGGGTAGCATGGATCGCCGAGACAACGCTCGGCATATTACCACGCCTCGGGCCCATCGTTCAACTTGATCTGCGTCGTTATGGGGTCGCGTGGCCGTCTTGGCGAGCAGCTTGATATGGAAGCGGCCCTGGAAGAGATGGGTGTGGCACACTTTCCAACGGGGGGGAAACAAGTAGCATGTTCAACGCGTGAGGATTCCAGCACTTGAAAATGACGCGGTAATTAATTAATTATGCAACACGCTTGTCAGACAATTCGGACCGTGGGAGAATTTCAGTTTCGCGGACGTCCAAGTATTAAGCTATGAGCGGTGAACTGGGCGCCAAGTTGACCCAGAATCCGAAAGAAATCATTATTTCTTTAATATTTGGGCCGATTCTACACTATGGGTTACAATAATTAATCTCTGATCTGTTTTCTCCGGACTGTTGCAACAGCAACCGTCGTCAACACGAAGGAGCCAGCCCCCCTCCCCTCTGAGTCAAATCACCTCGAAGATGCCACTCGACGGCAACCTCTCCGCCTGCGCCGTTCTCTGCCCGGAGACCATCAACATCGCACGACGGGTGATTCAGCTTCAATGATCTGGGCGGCGTAGCGGCATTCCCAGCACCCGCAGCCTGTGGAAGAAATACGGCAAACTCGCCGTTCATGTTGGCCACCGTCAGCGTCAGCTCGTTCTCTTCCGCCTCGAACTCGAGCTCACCGAGGGCCGGGTCGATGATGAAGGCATTGATTTCGGGGAACAGGCGGCCTATCTGTCCCTTGCTGATATCCAACGCGTCTACTGTTACGTCAGCCGTCTGATACTCCAAGAAGCAAATGGCTGGGGACTTGGATAATTATAGAAAAAAAGAAAATAAAAGAAAACTCACTGCCTGGGTTGATGATGTAGTCGACTTTCGATAGAGCCATGCCCTGGGCGCCTTCGGCTAGGTTGATCCTGTAGGAAACGGGCTCGACGGCCGTGAAGCCCGGCGGAGGGGCCGCGGGGCTCCTGTTCTCGGTCACGGTGAGGGTGCGGCCGACGGCGTTCTGGAACTCGACTTCGAAGCGGCCATTTTTCTGCGCGGAAGGAGAAGAAGAAGGAAAAATGATGTTAGGCGTGCCCCATCCTTGACCAGTGACCCGTGGGGGGGGGGACTATGCGGCGATGCTTGCTTACTCCGGGGGGGAAGAGGACGTCCTGTTTGACATTGGCCCCTCCCAACCGTACGGGCACGGTGAACTGTCCCTCAATCTCTTTCTCCTTTGCCGCGCCCTCCCCTTCGGCTCCTTCTTTGGCTTCTTCTTTGGCTCCTTCTTTGGCTCCTTCTTTGGCTCCTTCTTTGGCTTCTCCTTTGGCTTCTCCGGCGGCAAGCTCGGGGCTCGCCGGGGCGCCTTTGGCGGGTATTATCCGTTTCTCGATGCTCATCTCTTGCGCCGCGCCATGAGAAGCGCCGTCATGTCGAGGGACCATTCCAGTAGTCGAGTGGCCGGAGAGGGGCAGCGAGGCGGCCAGCAGAAGCTGGGAAGAGAACAGAGCGAGCGTGGAGAACTTCATGTCGGAGATGAATGATGGTAATTAAAGAACAGAGGGAGACCAACACAGTTGGCTCGTTGTGGGTGGCGGACTAGCCGCGAGAGAGTGGATATTAGTTGGCTAAATGACTGAAGAAGTAAACGACAAAGTGTGCAACTCGTCTCAGACCACGGGATGCGGCGCCAGAGTTCTACGAGACTATATGTCCCAGAAAAAAAGATCCCGCGCGTCACGCGTGTGTGTGGTTGATCAAGTCTGGTCTCATGGCGTAATTACCTTACACGGCCCGGAAGTGGCTGGCCTCTCTGAGGGAACTGCATGCCAAGCACAACGGCATCATGAAACCCATATAAGACCACAAGGATATGGACGGCCTGTCTCCCCTTCCCACCATGGCACCATGCGTGCTGCCAAGCTCGCCAAGGGGCAATCTTGCCCACTCCCCCTCAAGACTCAAGAGCCTCATCGTACGGACTAATTAGTGGAGTAAGTCGACGGGCAGTAATGCATGCCGTGGGCGGCTCGCCATGCCAGTTTTGCTCCAGGTCCGGCATCAGCTGTGCTTGGCGGTGTGGCAACTCGTCTCTTCTTGACAATTCTGGATGTTCGGTTCATGCCGAAGAAAAAAGCTGCGTCAAACATCGGGGGGGGGGACATTTGATGAGGTCATATTGAAGAGACGGAGCGGCCAGAATTCGATTTCATCGACAAGACTATGGAGTGAAGCTGGGAATGAAGTATCAAAAGAATCTTGCTGGGAGGGTCGGGTCGCTGGATTGATTGCCCAAGTCAAAAGTTCGTCTCACCATCCCCGATATCTGCATCTGTCCTCAAACGCTAGTCTCTTTTCTCAAGCGCAGAAGCAAGTGTTGTCCGTCATTTTTGAAGCTGTCTTCCTCCAGCCCTGAGTTTCGGCTGATCTCATCCTTGGGCGTTTCCCCGTCCCCTCATGCGAGTCTCAGATGACAGGCGTCGTAGGCTAAACTTAGAACTCTCAAACGCAACTTCTTCTGGTGGTCGAATCAAACAGTGGTTGTGACCCCTGTCCCGACCCCTTGACAACCCCTGGTGGACGACGGCCGGCCATGCGACCAATGACTCTTAAGGGTGGGTTGGAGCGCCTTGCGCCGGGGTCGTCGGCTCAACTTGCTCTGAAGTGAAACGCAGCCATGGCAGCACCGGATGGCTGGTTGGCCCCTGGTTGTGATCGGTTCAAGGGTATCAGGTTTTATCACTTTGCGTTGCAAGTCCGGTTCTCACAGTGAGTGGAAGCCGTGTCTGCGTAGACCTCCGAGCGTCAACAGTCCGTCTTCATTCAGATATAGTCGAGCTCCTTATGGATTTGTTACTCTGGCAGACTCGGAGTGTGAGATGGGTATGCAACAGAAGCCCGTACGCCTGAACCGTGAATGCCAATCGGCGGAAAGCATCTCGTTCGAACTTCGTCTTGGCAAGTCAGCCCATTTTGACTCGCTCTTCATGTTCGGTGGTATCCCGGCAAGTACGGATAAAGCATCGGTCATTTCCAGGGTCTTCCTGCGAGCCCTTGCAGAGTAATTTCTAGCCTGTACAGCAGTTGTGTTCATGCACCACAATCTGGTTCTTGGAGAAAACGGCGTTCGACTTGGCAATTGAGCCTTCGACAAGCAAGCAAACGCGCACACGTGCCATGGACAGAGCTCTGTTAGGAAGTACTAGAAGTCTTCCCTGCGATTTTGTTGCGAACCCTGGAAATTGTCTCCCGCGCTTTTGCGGCTTTAGCTCTCATGAGTACTGTACTAAATTGTTCCTCAGGGCGGACCCCATCCGGCGTTTCTTCCGTAAAAGTGGAGATAGGGCCGGGTTAGCTCCGGAGCTCGATTCCGGCTACTCCAGTGGCGTCTACCTATCAACATCTGGAGGAAAATCTTAGAGCGTGAACAATACGCCAATCCATCCACGGAGTCTCACAAAATCTCAAGCAGTCTTTCTAGAGCGTCGCCACCGTACTCGAGTACAAGGTTCAGCTGCGTTTCGTCTTCCTTGACGTAGAAGTCCGGAGGAGTGCCGAGACGCGAGGCGATCGCCTGGCCCATCCGGAACGGGACATTCGTGTCCTTCTTGCTGTAACACAGCTGAATTGGTGTAGAGGAGCACATGTCCTCTAGACGAAACTCCGGGTCGCTCGTCAAAACCCGGCCGTCCCCCATGTGCCCGTCCACTCCCTTTTGGAGGTGTTTAGAAATGTGGCACTGTGGATGAAGATGTATTCTCTATCGTTCCCAAACTTCAACTTCAGAATGCCTCCATCATGAACGAAACGCCTCCTCAACCCCTAAAATGCAGGTCTCCTCTGATCGAAATGTCGTACAGGTTTCGTGGCCTCAACTCTGAACTCTCTTCCTTTCCTTGCGCCTCATCTCTTCATTCTCCTTTTGCGACTTTCGCACCTCCTTCTCGGCAGACTTCTTCGTCTGTCTCTTCAATACATCGGGATCCACCCAGCCGACATTCGGATCCGGCCGACGCCTGTTCTGCTCGCTGACGGCTTGCCTCCTCTCTTCAAGCCTCTTCCTCTTCTCCCTTCTCAGCCGGAGAGACTCCTTCTTGCTCTCCGCTTCGGCGTCCGTCATGCCGTTCAGCGCCCGCTGCTCGTTCTCGCGGGCGAACAACTCTTTCCGGTCCTGCCTCGCCTGCCTGCGTGAAGGCGGTAGGCCGTAGAGCCGCAGGCGGCACACGTTCCCTGTGTCCGAGGTCCACGATATCTCGGACTTTTCTCGATTGATCGATCCGCCACGTGGAAGCGTAAAGAGGTAGCGCCAGGGCTCGTCGTCTTCGTCGGATGCGGGCAGGGAAGCGGAGCGTCTGAAGTATCTTTCAATCAAGTATTCACGCCGGACGTGAAGATCGACATCCCAGGCTTCTTCAAAACACTTGGAGGCGGTATCCATCCAATCTTTGGCATCGGCGCCTGCTTCGTCGGAATCCGGCGTCGACACCCGGCCCTTGAAAGAATGCCTACCGTGACTCAGCTCGACGTAGATGGTGCTATAGTGCAATACCGAGCAATCGCAAGAAGGATACTCTACTGGCTCCGGATTTCTATTGAAGAGCGGGAGGAAGCTGACGAGCTCGATCTCCAACATGCGGCGCTTTCTGACCACGCGGGCGAGCCTCTCGGCGCTTACCCAGATGATCCCCGGCGAGATCTGAAGCCGTCGCAAGCCGGCGCAGTTGGAGATTGTGTGCCAGAAAAGGGGCCAGTCCGTCGGACAGTCACCGTCCGGATCCTCCCCGTCCAGCGCGACGTGGAGAGGCGCGCCGTTGTCGGCGGGGCTCATGACGCAGATCCCCGTCACGAGGTCGCGGTACTGGCGGCGCAGGATGTGCCTGAGGGCCACGATGACCTCGAAGGCGCTCAGGAAGCAGAAGGTGTTCCGCGACCAGAAGACGGGGGCGGCCTCGGCGTGGATCTGGCGGTTGGCGAGGAGGAGGTTGAGGCACCTGCGCCGGTCGCAGTCGCAGGCCGAACTGGTGTCGAGACGATGGGGGTTCTCGCATATCGTGACGCTCTTGATCAGGAACGCGGGGGGCTCCCACAGGAGGAAGTTTGTGGATCTGAGAAAGCAGTCGGCGGCGTGGGGGATCTCGTGCCTTTTCGGCTCCTCGAGAGAGTATCTGTAGATCCGGTCGCGCACCTCGCGGGGGAGCTGCAGGAAAGGAACGTCGCGCCGCCGAGGCCGCGGAGGCAGCGGGAAGTCGGGACGGATCGTGAGCGTCAGACCGGACATGGTTGAGAGATTTTTCTGCTTCTGCAGTTGTCAAGGCAGCCCAGAAGCTGAGCGGTTTGTGCGGATGGACCTTTGGTCTTTAAATCGTATTCGAACAACAACCTGTGGGCGAGTTTGTATAGACACCAGAGGGCTCGAGTGAGCCCGGCGATGGTCCGGAATGTTCTACTCCATATCAACACATGTATCACTCAAGTATGAAACTTTTCTTTCAGTCTTCAAGTCCAGCCTGGGGTAATCGAAGAAAGGAAACATGATGGAAATTTCATCATTACTTTATGTACAAGTGCTTCGAAACTCCTAAAAGAAGCTCAACCCAGCCCTTGACCGACTTCTTTGTACCTGGTTTAGCTTCCCATTACAAAGTCAAAGCTTTTGATGTCAGATATTGGCAATCAAGACATACAGCCTGTGATAGCGTCAGATTTCTGACGAATGCTTGATCAAGTAATGTGCGTGGAAACTCCAACAATAGGACTCATGTCTTAGGCAATGCAGTTGACCTTGAAAAGACAAGGGGAATAGAGCAAAGTCTGCCTTGACTTGTCAAACAGGACAAAAATGTAGGCTAAGCATTACCTGATAATCTCAGTTGGTTACTTGCAGTTGCAACTTGAAACAACAGGAACCAACTTAGCTTGGTTTGCATCCTGGCCTGCGTAGGCATTGCAGATGATTCCATTTGCTTATTCCTTGTATGGGTGCTGGTGAGGCTGCCTCAGCTGGGCCAAGCGAAAAACCAGAGGCAAACAGTATTAGGCGACACATGCCATAGCTTGCCTAGTCAAGCAGGCCATATCATCAAGGTGAACTAATAAACGTAATTAATCCTGATTGCAATCTCACACAAGACTTGAGAGTGAATAGGCGGTCAAAATGAAATACCAGTCTAGTACCTATGTCAGGATGGAAGAAGACAAGGCACCCGTGCCGAAACGGCCTCGGTTGCATTGACATAACAGACAGGTAATCATGAACGAAGCTAATGAGCCAATCAGTCATTGAAGACGATCCAGTGAAGGAGTTCAAGCCCATCCTTTTTACTACAGCAGGTGGCGGTTGGCGGCGTTCATCCCTTTGCCAATTATCGCCACCGAAACTGCCAGGATTCCAATGGTACGACTGGCGGCAGCCAACGGGGATTTGATGGGGTACGTATTACAGAAACGAACACTGCAGGCGGAGGCAAACCTCATCATTTCCCTAGACCACCGAGTCGCGTACCTACCGTACCGTAGTGTAGACATGCCGTTCCGCTTTGACAGAAGACGTGTGCTCCGCAACGGAGCATTCAGCCGCCTCCTCCTCTCCACAATCCCGACGCGTCGGTGACGATGTCGAGCCAGATGTCGTCTGTGGGGGTATCGAACTCGCGATGACATCCCGGTCTAGCACCCGGAGGCTAGGCCACAACCAGAAAGAGGGGCGTAGGATCGATCGGACGAAGAACGAAACGCCCTTCCCTCCATCCCTTTCTCTCTCTCTCTTCTCTTTCTCGGACACTCCTCGCGTTTACGTCCCCGGCGGCTGTCGGTCGGCGTCACAGCGAGACAGTTCGAGAACCGTGCCCCGGGGCTCACTCTCTGGAGTGTGTGTTTCGCAGTCCAGACCAACCCGAAGTTTGGGCCCCTTTTTGAGACTCTTGATTGGGTTAATTCCGTAGTCTCACAGGTCGACAATACGTCTCCGGGATCAACATCGTTCAGAACAGGAAAACCCCGCCGCCATGGTATGTCATAACAGACATCATGGGCGGCAGAGAGACAGACAGCCTACGTAGTAATGAATGAGTGTCCCTAACGAGGGAGAGCAGCAGCCGGCACCTGATGGGGCAGAAGAATAGAAGAAGAAAGGGCAACCAACCCTCCGGCGCCCCCTATCATCGTGCGTCGGCCGTGCATGCGGGCTCCCAAAGTGTGGCGGGTGTTTCTGGGGTCGATTGGTGTCTCGCATAACCCATCTTTTCCGTCTAAACCTATCAGACCCCGGGATACCCCTAGACTCGACGTCACAGACCGAGGACGCACGTCAGCCCTCACACCATCTCCTCATCGGTTCTCCGATCGACGTCATCGCCGCCAGTCACTGCTACGGAGCTTGTTCATGTGCGGGAGGTCTCCGTGTTATTATACGTAGGTATATAGCGTAGAGTACAAGCCACACCCGAGCCAGTCTTCTAGTTAGATATTCAACTTGAACTTTCGAACCTCTTGATCCCATCACATCACAAAATTTTGAAGAAAAATTACTGTAATACAGTTGTCAAATATGTCATCATCAGTAAAGCACCACAGTGCTCCTTTGGAAGGTAAGATGGTATCTGGTGTTGTGTCTAGTGGCTCTGCCTTGCGTCAAGGGGCGAGTCTAGAAGCGTGCATCAGCGACTAACACGATCTGCTCCAGCCTCAACCCCACACAAGTCGTCCGCCACCAAGAAAGCGGCGACGCCAGCCAAGGTCGACGAACGCAAGGCACATGCCACCCCGAAGAAGGAATCGGCTCCGGCCGCCGTGAAGGAGAAGACGACGACAGTAACGAAGAAGGTCTCTTCATCAACATCCAAGCCGGCCGCCTCCGCCACCAAGACATCCACGTCTGCTTCCAAGACGGCTTCGTCCAAGGCCAAGCCCGCCACGTCCAGCGCACACAAGACCGCTTCGGAAACCTCCAAGCCCGTCAAGTCCGCATCACACACCGCCCAGAAGGCGACGAGCGGTAGCAGCGGTGCCGATATCATCAAGAGGCTCCAGGAGAAGAAGAACCCACAATACTCCGAGACGACTGGCTCGGACATTGTCAAGAGGATCCAAGCAAAGAAGGCCGCGGCGGCCAAGGCCGAGGCTGCGCCGAAGAAGACGGCGTCGGCAACCAAGCCGTCAACACAACCCGCATCCGTATCGAAACCGTCAGCCAGCGCTCCCAAGCCGGCGCCGGCCCCCGTGAAGCAGCAGGTCAAGCCCGCGGTGATCCCGGCGCCGGTCCTGAGAAGCGCACCGGTCGCCAACCCCACCCCGGCGAAGGCGTCCTCTGCTGCTCCGGCCCCCTCCAAGAAAGAAAAGGTCTACGCCCCCGGCGCCCTGGTGCCGACCGCGGAGCTCGAGGCGAAGCGCGCAAAGGCCGCCGCCGCCGCCAAGAGCGCGGGTCCCAAGGAGAAAAACTACCACCCGAGCGCCCTGCTGCCCACGCACGAGCTCGAGGCCAAGCGCGCCGCGACGAAGAAATGGTCGTCGGGCCAGGCCGGCGGGCCCGTTGGCCAGGTCACCGACACCGTCGGCAAGACCGTCGGAAGCGTCACCCGGACCGCCGGAGGCGTCGTCGGCGGGGCCGGCAAGACCGTCGGCGGTGTCGGCAAGACCGTCGGCGGAGTCGTCGATGGAGTCGGCAAGTCCGCCGGCGGCACCGTCAACAACCTCGGCAAAACTGTCGGCGGCGTCACCGGAGGCGTCGGCAAGCAGGTCGGTGACACGATTGGCGGACCGCTCGGCAAGGGTGTCAGCGGCGCCACGGACGGACTCGGAAAGACTGTCGGCGGTGCCACGAGCGGCGTTGGCAACACGCTCGGGGCCGCCACCGGCGGTCTTGGAAAGACTCTCGGCGACACCACCGGCGCGCTCGGAAGAGGTGATGTCATGGGCACTGTCGGTGGAGCCACTGCCGGAGTCGGTAACACGGTCGGAGGTGTTGGAAAAGGATTGGTAAGTGACCCCTTTTTTTCGAGGCTTCATAATACACTGAGAATGATGGACTAATGATCAAAATGTGTAGGGTGACACTTTGGGCGGCACTCTTGGCGGAGTCGGCGACACGGTTGGTGGACCCGTCGGCGGTATTGTCGGCGGCGTCGGCAAGGGCGCCGGCGACGCCGTCACTGGTATCACCGGTGGCCTAGGCAAGGGCGTTGGCAAACTCGGCAAGGGAGATGTCCTCGGCGGCGTCGGTGATGTTGTCGGAGGTGTGGGCGACGGGTAAGCATATCTTCTTTTAATATGTTCCCCGAACGTGCAAACTTGTTCCCCTTCATAATTACCGGAGGAACTTCGCATGGTTAACATTTATGACAGAGTCGGAGGCCTTCTCGGAGGTGTTCTCGGCGGTGTCGGAGGTGGAGGAAAAGACGGCGGCGGCGGTCTCCTTGGCGGACTCCTTGGAGGCGGTGGCGATGAGAAAGAAGGAGGCGGTGGTGGAGGCCTTCTTGGAGGCGGAGGAGGAAAGGGGGGTGGTTTGTTGGGTTTGTAAAACGTCGTGTCGGCGATCTCTTGATGTACTGATAGCTGTGAGCGGATAATGACTTTATTGCGACTATGAAATTATCATGAGCAATCTCTTGAGTGTTTTCCACTGACGTTGACTGTTGAGTTCATTATGGTGTGAGGTTGTCTAGGTTACATTCCTCTCGTAGGCGCCACTCTCATAATTATCATTATTGAGAAAGACTGTTCTCTTCTCGAGTCGAATATCTGATCACCATGATCAGTGTCCAAAACAGCACAACATCATCATCACAAGAATCCGGGAATCCATGAATGGCTAGTCGTGGACTTTAAGACCAAGATCCAAAGAGCATAAACACATGTCTTCTATAATTATTAAGGACGCTGTACTGTGACGGTAAGGCAGCCCGTCGTCGGTCGTCCGCATGACCTGGTGGATGCAGCTCCGCAGCTGAACGCCTCAGATTTTAGTTCGACATCCTCTCATAGTACATCACACATACTCACCTGACCCACTGACCACAGCGGTGAGGAACCTTACAAGCCCCAATAACAAGATAGTTTGGCTTTTACGGCATTTTGGACAGCTGCTCGGTAACCTTTGGACATGCCGTTACGCTCGGCATGAGGGATGAGTCGGAGTCCCCGGATGACCTTCTCGTCGAGCAGATCGCATCTTCAACTACGGAATCGTCGTCTCAGACGGCATTGGCTAGGTTGACCGTGATGTTTCGGCGTTATTGATTGGTCTTGGTTGGCTCTTCAAATTCTAGAATCTCGAGGAACCCTGGAACCCACGCTTCTCGTTGCCAAACGACCGAAGGGAAATATCAAGTCATTGGTTATTGGCGGATCATGTACAAACCCCCCTTCCATGGTCCAAGTGGCCTTTTAGGCCTCAATGATGGCCTGGAACAGGCAAAACCAGAATTAAAGGCCGCACACTCTTGTATAATGGAACGGCCTGGATCTTGGCATGTCATGAGACCGCCGTTGGCCAACACCCAACCGTGAGCAACTTTCGACGGTGGACGACCACCGAATGAGGAGCAACGTACACGTACGTCTCTCGTCGTGAGCAAAAAAATGAAACTTGGAAGTAGCAAAGTACCTCTAGCCCAGACCTACCGGTTGTCCGCTTTCCAACTAGACGACGCTGCGTGACATGGGAGCGCCTAGACTTGAGGCTCGACGTCGTGATTAGGCCAAGCGCTCGAGAGGCTGTCAAAGGAACCGCCCACACTCTTCTCCGGATCTGGAAGGCATCGCCACATTTACATTAAACCAAGGTACATGCATACCTTGATTGGTTCGAGAGTGTTTGATCTCGGATTCGGTTACAGATCGTATTGCTTGATCATGGACAGCTACTCCGTACTTGAGCGGGATACAACCCTACCTGAACCACGGAGACGAGGCCTTGAACGGTCTGGTCTAGTGCTTTAGTGTGAACCTGCTTCAGATTCAGTCGAACCGAGGCAATTCTATTTGCAGTTCCTGAGGTTGTAACTATCTTCCCTCGACGCTATCCCTCGTTTTCAGTGTGAAAAGCTACGCGGTCCTAAGACTAGATGTGTTGCAGGCCGATGCCACATTACGTCTCTTTGGTATCAGAGAAGAGTAGAAAAGTACGAATAGTTCCAACTCAAAACAAAAGAAAAAAGTGAGGAGCTATCCACAGACCCGGCAGTTGAATAATACCAGCCAGGCCCGTGGCATGGGAGAGGAGGGATCTGGCCAACCGATCGATCAAGTTACGCGGCATCCGGGGCGTGCCGCGTAAGTCCGATTGCATGATCAAGACGAGTAGTATGGACA